>BSBK01003094.1:600000-950000 GCA_027943335.1 Chamaecyparis obtusa | reverse complement strand
GCGATAGTCAAGCATGCTCAATACAGTGAGGTAATTAATAACTCCCCTCCTCTTAAAGCAGCCTCACCATGTCTAGATTATTGAGGACTACATATTTACAAAGTCTTTTTCTCGATTAGTTTTGTGTCTATTGTGATGAAATAGTTTAAGAAAACTTAATATTAAAATTGTGCATTGTTTAATAAATAATTACAAAAGGGTTGAGCTAGGTGGAGGAAATTGGAAGATGAATGTTGGGAAAATGAGGAAACTTCTAATGCAGTGGTCTTTGGAAGAGTATTCTTCACAGGTCTAGACCTTAACATATTGGTCAATGGGTTTTCAAAGATAGGACTTTCAAAAACATATTGGTCAATGGGTTTTCAAAGACAGAAAATGGGTAGATCTCACACTCCACTTAGGTGTTGGAAAGGAAAAATTGCAATGAAGAAACACTTCTTCATATAGGGTTTTTTTGTCCCTTCCCCAACACAAAGTCCTATGGTTTACAAAACCTAGCAAAGGAATAAACATCACTCATAAGAAGAGAAAGCGGGTTTGTAAAAGATCATTTCAAAAATCTTTCCTTTTGATTAGATTTTTGGCATACAAATACAAAAAAAAATACTTTCCATTTAACAATTTCCATTTATATATTGTTTCAAAACTAATCATTTTAAAATATTTATTTTTATCTTTAAAATTTATATTTTTATATTAAGAAAAATAATTGTAAAAATGTTCACTATTATTGTTCTTATATTTTAAAATTGTTTATTCGTCGATCGTGCTAGGTGACAAATGTGAGATTTACCAGAGTTTGTTAGAGAATTTGCAAAGCGCCCCAGCTATTTTATAGGGACTCTCCTTGGTGGGATCTCAGGGCGAACACGCAGCAGGTGTGAGTGTGAGATTCCATCTTCTGTCTGGTAAAGGGCTAGGGTTTGAGGGTGTTGGCAAGGGCTTTTCTTCAGCATTCAAGGGTCCATCTAAATGGGTAGATGTCCCATTTGATGAAGGAGAATTATCTTGGCTTAAAAATTTTGAGCACGTTCCTCAATGGGTACTTTAGCAAGGAAAATGGAGGGAGCAAGCAACTTCCACCTCTTCTCCGCACCAGTTCCATCACACATCAGGTCGTTAGTGGTAGGTTCTTTGTGGGCATCCTTAGCAATCAGCTACATTTGAAAGCATCCTTGGCCCCCATCCTCTAGTAGTAGCAGACCGTTACAAGCCACCTTTTCATAAGAAGGCTTTTCAACCGCCCCTCTCTACATCTCCAGAATCAGCGAAAACCCTTTTCTCCTCAACCCATCTTTGATATTTGCTATCCCCCCTCTCCTACTCTTCCCCCAACTTATTTCTCCTCTGCTTCTAGATACCCCCATTTTGTTTCATTCCCTAACCATACCACTCTTTCCCAACCCGCCTTCCTCGCTGCCCCCAACAATTTACCCATTTTTCATAGAGGTCCCTTTGATCCAAATCCTCATGCCCAGAAGAATGCTCTCAATCCACCTTTCCACCTTCAGTTTTCTCAACCCCCCGCAAAAGGAGCCTCATCAACAACCATTGGTGATTCCTTAGATTATCATTCCTTTTCACATGATTGCCACCAAGGTGGATTTCTTGAGATCTTCGGCACTCATAGGTAAGTTGCATTCACCTATGGATTTTGAATCACTACTTTCTTGGGCCAATCTTGCATGGATAGGGCTTAAAGAGATATTTCAGTATGATAAAGTGATGAAGGGTACTCCCCTTAATACCATAAACACATAACAGAAATAGAGAAACAACAACAATAATATGCAAGAACAGAAAATTGGCTTCTTATTATCTCCACAAATGTGGAATTACAAACTTTCAGAATTACAATATGCAAAGCCACATGGGCATTCCCTTACAATATTCTGTAGGACAAAGCCTCGAATCAATACCCAGATCTACCACCCAGAACTGCCCTAGACAACACTACAGGCCTTCTTTATATAGGCAATTTCCACCGCCCGATAAGGTTCTAGAAATTTAGCCCTAAGGGCCGACCAAACTTAGAATTATTTTATTTTTCAATTTATTACATCAAAGTCAGCTCAAAATAACTTTTGAATCCTGAACAGAAATTTTGAAGGAAAATTAATTTCTACCATTTCAGGTGGCCCGACTTCCAGAGACCATAAGTCATCACTAGTTGACCCGATTGACTATTATAACCCCATTTCAGAAATGCCACAAAGCGCTCTACAGGCTTGGCTTGTGAAAAGCACTGGTCACTGAAATTTTTGACCTCATCTGGGGCCTCTAAAGCCTTCAAAACTAAGTTCAAAGTTTCTGTACCCTACTGCCAATACCAAAAAATCTTCAATATCTTCAAAACTAGACCTGATCTAGCCATGAAACTTTGCTGGTAGGCTGATATGACTGAGATGAACCTCCACATGTAAAATCAGAATATTCTGAGATCATAAGACCAACTTACTAAAAATAGAAAGTTTCCATAAATAGCATCTCTACACAAGATAGCCCTTATTGAATACAAAAAATAAAAATATTTTTGAGTGATGCAAGATTGCTCTTACACCTAGGATGCTCCTGCATCAGACACCTGGGGTAATTGAGAAGTGACCCTGTCACAACTCAGGTGTGCAGAGGAAAACCAAGATGGTTAACCTCCCCCTTTGTTAGCCATGATGAATCTTCAATAGGTTGTCCTTTCCACTTGACTAGATATTCTTCATATGTCCTGTTCCTTGTGCTTCTGCCAACACGACTGTCCAGTATGTCTTCAATCTCTTTGGTATCTGAACTAGTTGCTGGAATACTCCACTATGCTGCTGTAACCTCATCTTCAACACCTCCCTCATGACACTCTGTCAAATCTAAAACGTTAAACATGGTGAAATATTCAGCTCAGTAGGCAATTCTACCTCATATTCATTTCTTGAATCATGCTTCTTCAGTATTTTACATGGCCCAAACTTCTTCATTTTCAACTTGTTATATGTACCAACCAGAAATCGCTCCTTCCACAAATGAACCATGACTTCATCTCCAACCTGAAAGTCCTTATGCCTCCTTTTCTCATCCGCCTTAGCCTTATACTATGCATTCATCTTGGTGATATGCTTCCTCACCTCCTCATGGATGTTCTTCAAGTGTTCTGCAAAATCCTCAGCTTCAACACGACTTATTTTTCCTTTATCTATCTTTCTCAATTCAGATGCATTTCTTGGAATACTTCCATATACAATCAGGAATGGTGATTTACCAGTGCTCCTGTTGGCAGAATTATTGTATGCAAATTCTGCCTATGGTAAAATCAAATACCATTCTATTGGCTTGTCTCCAACCAAACATCTCAGCAAATTTCCCAAACTTCTATTCACCACCTCTGTCTGTCCATCAGTCTATGGATGATGTGATGAACTAAACTTGAAATCTATCTTCAAATTCTTCCACAATGTATGCCAGAAATATCCAACAAACTTAGTGTCTTTATCTGAAACTATGGTCTTTGGCAAACCATGTAGTCTCACTACTTCTTTGAAAAACAATTCTGCTATATGAACAACATCATTAGTCTTCTTGCAAGGAATGAAATGTGCCATCTTCAAAAATCTATTAACCACCACAAAAATTGAATCATGTCCCCACTGTGTCCTCGGTAAACCAAGAACAAAGTCTATACTGATATCCTCCCAAGGCTTCTCTAGTATAGGTAATGGCTGATATAACCATGTATTTTGATTCACATCCCTTCACCATCTGACATACTCTGCAACTCTGTACAAACTTCTTCACATCTTGCTACAACTGTGGCCAATAATAATTTTCACTAACCAAAGCAAGGGTTTTATCACAACCAAAATGTCTAGTCAATCCTCCACTATGCTTCTCCTTCATAAGATTCTCCCTCATAGAACTTTGTGGAATGCACAACTGACTCCCTCTAAATAGCATATCATCCTGGATGATGAAATCCAGCATTTCTTCCTGTCTAGAGTAACAGGTTTGGTACAGGCTTTCCAAGCTTCACCAAAATCAGGATCCTCTGGATACAAATTCTTGAGTTCCTTGAACCCAACCACCTCAATCTGCATCTCTGTCAGCAATAGTTGCCTTCTACTAAGAGCATCTGCAACCCTATTAGACTTTCTACTTCTGTGTTTCAAAACAAATGTATAGCTCTGCAAAAACTCAACCCATTTCAAATGTCTTTGATTCAACTTTCCTTAACTATTCAAATATTGTCAAGCTTGATGATCAGTATACAAAACAAACTCCTTAGGAAGCAGATAATGTCTCCACTTCTTTAATGTCTGAACTATAGCATAAAAATTTCTGATCATAGATAGAATATTTTCTCTTGGCATCATTTAACTTCTCACTGAAATAAGCAATAGGTTTACCTTCTTGGCTCATAATAGCTCCTATTGCAGTACCACTAGCATCACAGTCTACTTGAAACACCTTATTAAAATCTGGAAGTGCTAAAACAAGTTGTTCTGTAACTTTTTATTTCAACACTTAAAAACTCTTTTCTGCCCCAATAGTCCACTTAAACTCTTTTCGATCCCCTCTCATTGTTTCAGTCAAGGGTCCACAAATACTGCTAAAATTTCTAATAAAATTTTTGTAAAAACTAGCCAAACCATGAAAAGATCTTACCTTAGTAGCACTCCTTGGAGTAGGCCATTCAAGGATAGCCTGTACCTTCTCTGGGTCCATGTTTAGACCTTCTGCTGAAACTACAAATCCTAAATAAACTAACTCTTTCTTCACAAAATTGCACTTTTCAATTAATCAACAATTTCTCATCTCTTAGCTTCTCAAACACCATACGAATATGCATCATATGTTCCCCCAATGTCTTGCTAAAGATCAAAATAACATCTAGGTAAACAATGACAAACTTACCCAGAAATTCTTTCAGAACCTCGTTCATGAGCCGCATGAAAGTGCTCGGTGCATTGGTTAGCCCAAAAGGCATGACTAACCACTCATACATTCCTTCCTTTGTCTTGAAGGTAGTCTTCCATTCATCTCCTTCTCTAATCTGAATCTGGTGATATCCACTCTTAAGATCTATCTTTGAGAAATACACAGCTCCACTCAAACAGTCCATAATATCATCCATTCGTGGCAATGGAACCCTATACTTGATTGTGATCTTGTTTATTGCTCTAGAATCTGTACACATCCACCATTCTCCATCTTCTTTGGTGCTAATACTGCTGGTACAACACATGGACTCAGGCTCTTCTGAATCTATCCCTTTTGTAACAACTCATGTACTTGTCTGTTCAACTCTTCATTTTCTGCTAGTGTCATTCTATGTGCTGCCTTGTTTGGCAAATTGGCTCCTAGAATCAAATCCATCTGATGACTGATCTTCCTTACCGGTGGTAATCCATTAGGTACATTATCAAATATAATATCTTGAAACTCATTCAACAAATTTGCAACCTCTACAAGTACATCCTCTACTTCTTCTTTACTAGCTTTTGGAATTAAAGCAAAACACACATGCTCATGCCTCATACCATCTAGAAATTTTCTTCCATCAACAAATGTTATTCTTGCATTACCACATACCTTTTCTTCGGTCTCCTTCAATGGCTTTAGCTTATGTCACACACTACCCTTTGTCAGGGAATAGGTATTCGCATGACCATCATGTATAGCACATCTATCAAACTGCCACGGTCTACCCAACAACATATGACATGCATCCATAGAGATGATATCACATAGTACCTCATCTTGGTACCCGCCGATCTTGAACTTTACCAAGCACTGTTCACTGACCATGACCTTGTGGTCATCCTGCACCCAGGCAATCCGATATGGATGTGGGTGTTTCTATCTCTTGAGCTTCAACTTTGTCACCATCTCTTCTGACACCAAATTGTCAGTGCTTCCACTATCGATAATCACATCACAGCATTTACCCTCACAATTGCATCTAGTGCGAAACAGGCTCCTCCTTTGTTCAGGTTCATTCTCACCACTCAGTAGGACTCTTCTGTTATTAGCATTTCTCCTCTTTCAACATCTTCAGAATATGATGATCTAGCATCTTCATCTACATGTGCAACTCTAGCCTGGCCTTTCATTCCTCCTATATGTCCTTCCTGGCGTTGAGGACATTCAAATGCCCTATGACCTTCTTCTCCACAGTGAAAACATGTTCCATGGAAGCCTCCTCTTCCTGAACCTTGTCCTCTTCCTCTTCCTCTCTGATCTCTATTATTCTAATCTTGGAAATGATTGGAATTGTTTCCTCTCTGATTTTGGCTGCTACTGGCCTCATCCTTCTTTTTTCAGATCTTCATTTCAGCCACCATATGACCATCCACTAGATCTTCCACCATGACCTCTTCCATTTTATCTGCTCTCAAACTTCTTGTTCATCTTTTCCTCTACTTTTAGGGAAAACTGGTATGCCTCCTCAATACTGTTCATTCAAACCAGATTCAACTCCTCTTGAATGCTTGGTCTTTAACCCATTAAGGTATCAGGAAACTTTCTCCTTATCAGCTTCTGCATGGCCTATTTGATGAGGACTCGATAGAACTCTCTGTATACTCCTGAACAGATCTTCCTACTTGCTTTGAAAACTTTTCATTTTCTTTAATAGGTCAAGCTCATAATCAATAGGAATGAACTGTCGCTTCAATTTATCACCATCTAATCCCATCTTGCAATTTTATCTTTCCCTCTTCTATTTCACTCTAATTGAATCTCTTGCCACTAGATCTTCGCATGACCTTTCAGTCTGGCCTTCACAAATTTAACCCTATCAGGATCCTCAACATCTTCATACTCAAAATATTCCTCACATTCATTGATCTAGTCAATCAATTCCTGTGGGTTAAGATTTTCAGAAATGTAGGAATCTCAATCTTAGGTCTTTTCCCAATCTTGGAAATCATTCGAAAAAGTCTTTCTTTCCTCCTGGTTCACAATTTCGGCTTCTCTTTCTTGATATTCTTCTTTAGCTTCATCCTCGCTTTCATCTCTGACATTAAGATTCATTCCTTTGCAAATCTCTTCTTAAAATGCTCGCACTTGTCTCTGCAGCTCTCTAACCTCAAGTGTCACAGCACCAGCTCTTCCGCCACATTCTCTTCGTGGAGGCATTTTCGCAATGCGTGCTAAAACCCTCACCATGATCCTGGTGCAAACTACCTCATGGTCGGTGATCTATTTACACACTCAAGAAACTCCCACTCTGATACCACTTTGATGAAGGGTACTCCCCTTAATACCACAAACACATAACAGAAATAGAGAAACAACAACAATAATATGCAAGAATAGAAAATTGACTTCTTATTATCTCCACAAATGTGGAATTACAAACTTTTAGAATTACAATATGCAAAGCCACATGGGCATTCCCTTACAATATTTTATAAAGACAAAGCCTCGAATCAATACCCAGATCTACTACCCAGAACTGCCCTAGACAACACTACGGGCCTTCTTTATATAGGCAATTTCCACTGCTCGAGAAGGTTCCAAAAATTCAGCCCTAAGGGCCGACCAAACTTAGAATTATTTTATTTTTTCAATTTATTACATCAAAGTCAGCTCAAAATAACTTTTGAAACCCGAACAAAAATTTTGAAGGAAAATTATTTTCTGCCATTTCAGGTGGCCCGACTTCTGGAGACCATAAGTCATCACCAGTTGACCCGATTGACTATTATAACCCCATTTTAGAATGCCACAAAGAACTCTACAGGCTTGACCTACGCAAAGTGCCCATCACCCAAATTTTTGACCTCATCCGAGGCCTCTAAAGCCTTCAAAACTAAGTTCAAAGTTTTGGTACCCTACTACCAATACCAAAAATCTTCAATATCTTCAAAACTAGACTTGATCTAGCCATGAAACTTTGCTGGCAGGCTGATATGATTGAGATGAACCTCCACATGTAAAATCAGAACATTTCAAGATCGTAAGACCAACTTACTAAAAATGGCAAGTTTCCATAAATAGCAGCTCTACACAAGATAGCCCTTATTGAATACAAAAAAATAGAAATATTTTTGGGTGATGCAAGATTGCTCTTACACCCAGGATGCTCCTGCATCAGAAAGATTCATGCTTCTTTGTTGCAATTTTTAAGTCTAAGAGGCACAAATCTATTGTTCATAATTTTAAAGGTTGGTTCTACCTGGGAATTGGTGTCACCACATTGGCATGGACTCCTTATTTTGACCTGAATTCATCTTGCCATCTTTTTAACCCACAGTGGATATCTTTCCCAAATCTCCCCCTTGAATACAGAGATCCTCATTTTGTAGAAATTCTAGCTAATAGACTGGGTATTTTTATCAAGCATGATCTAGTACCTTACATCAATCTTCATCTTCCTATTAGTGTTTGTCTTCTTATGAAGGATAAGGATCCCCTTCCTTCGGATCTTTCTATCTAGTCAAAATTTTGGATTTGGGTATAGAAGATCAAGTTTCTTGATCCTTGTTCCATTGTCTCTAAGACTGAATCTCTGGGACATTTCATTTATCAGTGCCATCGGTCTTCTACTATTTCTCAAGATATCTATCACCATTTTGAGTCTAATCCTTTGCTCTGTCCATCTTTAAGATCTAACTCACCTGTGGCTCCCTCCAGTCAACAATTGATCCCCCATGCTTGTCAAGTATCTTCCCTTCGTAGTCCATTGATCTTTTCATTGTCTGCTTCTAATTTGGTTTTGCATCCTTCTATGTGCATTCCTCCTTTGGCCTAGGTTCTTGCCTCTTGCCTTCCTACCCTTAAGAAAGATTTTCTTTCCTCTCTTTCCAAGTCCTACTTCATGCATACCCCATCCAAAACTTGCATTAGCCTTTCCCCCTCCCCCTTTTTAGTTTCTCTTTCTCCTTCACCTTCTTCCATTACTTTTGTTAAGCTAAAACCTACATCCCTTCCTCCCTTGTAACTTTCTTGGCTGGCTGATTTACCTGCCTGGGTTGATCACCCTTTATTATGTCCCCCTGAGCCTTTACGGGGGAAGGAAGACATTATTCAGAATCTAATTTTTAATAATATTCCTTTTGTTTCAGTCCCTTCTTCCTTACCTTCTTTGGTTTCAGATCAGGAGATCTGATTAATGTCTGACAAGATTCTTATTTCGGTGGCCTCTCAAATTATTGATGAAATTGCAATTAAGGAAGGTATTCTTTTGAGCCCACCTGACAAATGTAATCCTCCTCCTGAAGATGATAGCAATCTCTCTAAATCGGTAGATCTTGGTCCCCCCCCATTTCTGATAACCTTGATTATTCACAAACTCTCTCGCTACATAAGTCTTCTTCCACTCGGTCCCCCTTGCTAGCTGATTTGGTTTTGGTTACTCCAAAGAAGAGGGGTAGGAAGCCTCTAGCTTCTAAAATTAAAGATGAAATTGATGTGGGTATTCAGTCGACTCTATTGGATTCATTTTCACCCATTATTCATACCACGAGAGTAGTGCACTCTCTTGGCCCCCAATGAATATTCTCTCATGGAATGTCAGGGGCTTAAATGCCACTGACAAAAGATGAAGGGTCAAAAAATATATTGACTCTTCCAAAGTAGACATTGTTCTTATTCAAGAATCTAAACTCTCTCAGACATCACTTGATAAGATTGGTTGCAAGTGGTCTCCCTGGGAATCAGTTGGTGTCACTTCATTTGGGGCGTCAAGTGATCTTATTGTCCTCTAGAATTAGAAAAGTATTCAGGTACAAATCTTGGCTATCAATCCTAATTGGATGCTTGTTAAAGTCACCTGGTTTGATGTTCAATTTTATTTGTTCAACGTGTATGGGCCGGCCTATCCCAATGACAAACTTCTACTATGGGAATCCCTCTCTGATCAATTAGAGAAGCTTAGTGATCTACCCTTTATGTTAGGTGGATACTTCAATGCCATTGCTTTACTTGATGAAAAATCTAGAGGAAATCCCACAGCACAAAGGGTTATAAATGAATTCTTAGCCTTTATCCAGAATAATGTTTTGTGCAATATATCTTTCCTGAATGGAAATTTCACTTGGTCCAATCATAGATTTGATACCCCTATCTCATCTAGATTCGATAGGTTTCTCATATCCTCTAACTTTAAGATGTTAAAGGTCTCTTTTGTCTCGAACATACTCTCCTCGTCGAAGTCAGATCACTTTCCCATAGTGTTGGACATTAATACAGTACCCTCTGCAAAGAAGAGTCCCTCATTGAAATTTGAAAGGATGTTGCTCACGCATCCTCATTTCATGTCTCTTCTTTGTCAGTGGTGGGTTTACATGCACCCTATTGAAAAGGTACCAGAATGTATCAGTTCTCCAACAAACTTAAATTTGTGAGGTCCAAAATTGTCATATGGAACAAGGAAGTATTTAAGAATATCTTTCATGAGAAGTCACGGGTAGAGTAGGAACTTGCTTAGATTTTGGACCACATTATGAAGCAAGGGCTAAATGAAGAGTTAGCAGAGAATCAAAGATCTCACCAAACCTATTGGGCTATCCTCTATTCTAGAGAAGAAATCTATTGGCGATAGAAGTACAGAGAACTCTAGTTGAAAGCGGGTGATAGGAACACCAAATTCTTTCATGCCTTGGCTAAAATTAGGAAAGCAGCCTCCTCTATATTCTCCATTAAGAGTTCATCCTCTGGGAAAGTTCTAACCTCTCAACAACAAATTATCAATGAAGGGGTTAGCTTTTTCAAAAATCTTCTGGCACCAAACATTTAGCAGTCTGATAACAATCCTGACATGGAAGCTCTCCTGTAGCACATCCTGACTATTGTGTCACATCAAGACAATAGTAATCTAATGTGACCATTTACTCTTGAGGAGATTCATTTTGTTGTATTTTATATGCCTCCTGATAAAGCCCCTAGCCCAGATGGGTTCACTATGACATTCTTCCAAAAATGTTGGGATGTACTTAGCTTTGATCTTCTCATGGCCATTGAAGAATCCCGCAAGTGGGGCTATATACTCAATGAATTTAATAGGACCAATCTTGCTCTGATCCCCAAGTGTCAATTCCCCCCAAACATTTTTGGACTTTAGGCCTATTGCTCTCTGCAACTCAGTTTACAAAATCTTCACTAAAGCAATCTACCTCAGGCTCAAACCGCTCATTCCCTACATTATCTCTCTGCAACAAGGAGGCTTTGTCCCTAGTCGAGACACTACAGATGGTGCCATTGTTGCTATGGAAGTTATCCACTCCATCGAATCCTCCCAGATTCCCTCCTTCATCTCGAAGCTAGATATGATGAAAGCCTACAATAAGGTATGCTGGTTGTTTCTACTTAGGGTCCTTGTAAAGTTTGGCTTCTCCTCAAACTGGTGCAAGTGGATTAGGCACTTCTTAGCTGGTGTGACTTTCTCAGTGCTTTTTAATGGCTCCCCCTCTGTATACTTCTGTGCTACCCAAGGATTCCACCAAGGGGACCCTATTTCCCCCTTGCTTTTCATCATCTTGGTTGAGGCTCTCACTAGGTCCATCCTGGCTCAAAATACTCTCTCTAACTAGAAGGGCATATGTATTCCTAATTTGGCTCCTTCCATCACCCACAACTTCTTTTTTGATGACACACTCCTCTTTGGTAGGTCCTCTATTCATGAGGCCAAATGTGTAAAATAGATTTTGAATTTATATACTTCAAGCTCTGGTTAGGTTATCAACCCAACTAAATCTAAAATTTTCATCCTCTTTACCCTTGATGTTGTCTAAGATAGAATTGCAAATATACTTGGCTTCCCCTTAAGTGAATTGCCATCTGCGTATTTAGGTATTCCCTTTTTTCTTGGACCAGTGAAGATCTCTTTCTAGGATAATGTGATTGGTAGGCTTAAGAGCAGAATTTCTACTTGGAAAGCTCATTGGCTATCCTTATCTAGTAGAATTCTACTAATTAAAACTGTCCTTCTAGCTATACCTAACTACTATATATACATGTGCTTCAAGCACCTATCTCAGTAATTAATCAAATTGAGAAAATCATCTGTGGCTTCCTTTGGTCATCCAATATGACTAATGCCAGGAAAGTCCCCCTACTCTCCCTGTAGAGACTCTCTTGTAGCAAGTTGTCTGGTGGAGTAGGCCTTCAGAACTTGTCTCTTAGAAATAAGGCTTTTGGAGGGAAACTTATCTGGAACATGTACTTTAGACCTCAATCTCTTTGGTGTCAAATCATGTAGTCAAAATACCTAGATTCTCCTTCCTCTCAATGAATCTTCACTATCTCCAATCCCCCATCTAGCTCTCCTACATGGAATTTCATGATGACTTCTAGAGAAGTAGTTACTAAATACCTATCCTGGCAGATACATGATCTCCTACAAGTTGTTTTTGGCAAGATTCTTGGAATGGTCTACTACCTTTATGTGACTCAGTTTCTCTGTCTTAAGCTATGAGGGTTTCCTCTCTTCATTGGGGAGATTTTCTAGTAGATTATGTGGATTATGTAGACATCATCTCTCATAAGGTTTCATGGAAGAATCCTATTGTCCTACCTCTATTGAGTAATCTTGCAAAGGAATTTATGATGCTCCTTTCTGAGGGACTAGTTTTTCTGTCTAAAGGAAAGGATAGACTCTTATGGTGCCCTTCTAAGAAAGGATCCTACTCGGTTAAATTAGGATATGAGGCCCTTCTTCAATTTGATGTGCAACATTCGTCACAGCTTGCCTTCAAATTTTTCTGGGACAATAGCATTCTTCGCAAAGCTGGTGTTTTCTCCTTTATGGCCATTTAGTACAGAGTCCTGACCAGTGACAGGCTCGCTAAGCTGCACATAGAAGACCCCTTTCCTTGTGTCTTGTGTGGGAATAAAGAGGAATCAATTGACCATCTCTTTGTTCCTTGCCCATTCTCCCATCAATGCTGGGGTTTTTTATGAATAAATTATCCATTTCTTTCCCCCTTCCTAGATCTATTAGGGAGCTCTTCCAATCCTGGTCCTCTCTTTTTTCATCCTCTATTTTTTCCTACCTATGGAGAGTTATTCCCTCTTCAGTTATCTGGTCTATCTGGTGGGAAGGAAACAAATGTATCTTCAGAAAAGAGGTCTCTGGTATTAATGATGTTATTGTTATCCTAATTTTCCTATGCATCCAAATTTGGCTAAAACATATTACAAATCTCTGTTTTCACCTTGCCAGGCATTCCTGAAAATTTCATGATTTTATCTTTTGTTTCTCAGCCTCTGCAAATTGTTCTAGTCCCTGGTCTACAGGTCAAAATATTAAAAAAGTAGTTGTTGTGTTGGAAACCTTTTAAAACCCTCAAAAAACCCTAAGGCCCTATTATGTTTCCTTGTTACTTTATCAGCAGCCTAAAATCCTCAATACCCATGTGCACTAATTTCTTATTGGTCAGTCATCTATTCTCTAAGTTTCTCGGTGGTCCCCTTTTCTATTTAGCGACTTAGAAAATACAATGATTCTCATAATCTCTAAGTGTTTCCCGATAACCATTTAAAATCTTGTGACCTAGCAAACGTTAATTTTCTTCAGTTGCATATTCGTGTGGAAATCCGGTGGTCATTTTATGTGGGGTCCTGGTTAGAAGGATCCAACAGTTGGCATATCTTCAGATAGGCTTGTGTTAGAGCTTGATATCTTAAGATGCCATTAGATTTTCCATGTTTGCAGTGCTTCAATGTGTCAGTGGGACTAGTGCCACCTCATCTGATTCGGCAGCTTCTGATTGGTCCACATGTATCAAGTCATCTTTTTGTCAGTGGGACCAAGTTCTTTCGATGGTCAGAGATCCTAATAGTTGTCAGAGGATCGATGACTATCTTAAGTTCGCAAGGGTTTTGTCAGAGCTATAAGGGGATAAGACTAGCCATCGATTTTACCAAGTGTTCGAGACTTGTCAATAGGTCCAGTGCCAGGTCAGGGTGATGTGCTTAAATTTTATTGGCTGAGGTAAAGAGAAATATGTGGGATTGTGTTAGTAGGTGTGCTTATGTGTTCAAATGTGATTGGTTTCCAAATACTGATGAGGACTCCCAGGTGGACTGATGTGTCAGTGGGGTCACGGCTTAATGAAGATCTATGGCGGGTGTATGATCTGAAGGAATATTCTAGGGCCATGAGATCTTACATCCGCCATTAGATTAGAATCTTAGTTTGAGTGGGTCCGTTGTTAGAGAACTACCAAGGTGCATGCCTAAAAAGTGGCTAAGTGAATAGAAGATTGCCAAGTGGCAGGTCTAGGCTCGGGGTCTAAAGAATTCTTCATGACTTAAAGAAGAGAAAAGTCAAGGTGGGTCCTTGTGATAATTTGCGTTTCATTGGTTGCTGACTTCCACGGTGGCTTTGACTTGTCAGAGATGGATTTTCAAGCTTTTTTCAGGTGCATCATGGCTGTTCATTTGCTGGGAAAGGTTTCTTATCAATGGTTACATTTTAAAATGATCGGCTAGCCATTGTTTTTTTTTTTCAAATTTGAATATCTCTACGAGGGTTTTATTGCTAGTTTTTGATTCAAACAAGCTGCAACTGTAGATTTAGCTAGGAAATTGATGTCTGGAGGACATTTGCAGTTGAAAGGGATTATGAGAAAGTCTGAGTAGTTGCCATGGGTCGAGTCCTCTTTCTGAAAGGTACCATTTTTGCATTCATGGTGGGACTTTTGTGTAGAGAGGTTGATGAATCTAGGTTGCTTGTCTGCAGGTGGATGCAGTACAAGGATGGGCATGCAAAATATCTGATTGGCCATGTGTTCTCTTGGAGTTGTATTTATGATCAAAATTGACATATTTAGGGTTAGTTTCTCTCATGTTAAATCTGTAACCCTAGTTAGATTATGACTCCTACCTGCGTGTAGTTGAGTGATGTATATATTGTCTTCTTGGAGCTCTAGAGCTAAGAACTGACTTTTTTCTGTAAAAAGAGAGGTTCACAATTGTAGAAGAAATTCATCCTTTCTTAAGGGTCATCTATGGTATCATTTCTACCCTTTGGCTTATACAATTGTAAAATTCCCATTGATAATACAAATATTGCAGAGGTATTTTGTGACAATCCTTCATGTCCCTATGCTTCCTTATTTGGATTATCTCTTATTGGATTGAAGTTTATGAATGTTTTTAGTAATAACTTAGGGTTCCTGATCCCTCTTACTTTTTGTGATTGTGTGTGTTATTGTGTTTGATCTAATTTAGATGTTTTGTGGGTATACTTCAGCCCCCTAGTAGACTTGTCTCAATCCTACACCGAGTTGCAGAAGTGAATGTCTATTTGCAGGGTGTCTTATGTTCAGGCCCTCCTATGAAATACTTATGCAAGCCTATTCAGTAATTTGTGACCTATTAGACCTGAGTCTTTCATTGATTCCATTCCTCTATACTAAGATCTAAACCCTAATTTCAGTGTATCACCTAGTAGATAGTTTACTTTCATGTTATTTCCCTTTCCAAGCATTCCTTCTATCCCTTTCCCTTAAAAGATTTACATTTCCTATCAAGAAGAAAATTAAGGTGATTATCCAAGAGGAACCAGCCTAGAACCTAGAGGTCTCATCTCAGTTAGCATAGGTCCCACAACCTGGAGATGATTCCCATGTTATACTAAGTTATCAAGACCAAGAGAGCTTGATACAAGGTGCAAACTTAGCGTATTACAGTTATCTCTTCAATTGAAAGGCTCATTTCGGAACAAGTTAATGGTAGGACATCTTGCCATTTTAATCCTAATTCAATCTTTTCTTCATGGGATAGTTATGTGTTGAATTCTTGGAAGTATATTTCTCTACCATTGTGTATAGTATTTCCCAAGATTAGGAAAGACCCCATTATGAGATCCTCAATCAAATAGATCTCACCTGACTTCCCTGTTATCAAGCTAAATTTTGATGGCTCATCTAGAGGGAATCTTGGGCAGTCTGGGATTGGAGCTTGTCTTAGAAACTATGAAGATGGAATCTTGTCATACTTAGCTTCCCCTATCAGTTCTAGCACTAATAATATGGTGGAAGCCCCTTCACTGAATGAAGGCTTGATCCTTGCTAATAAATTATCAATTTATGATTTGCACATTGAAGGTGATTCAATGGTTATTATTAATGCCTGCATTCATAGATCTATTTATAACTGGCAGTTGAAGTATATTCTTCAACAAATATGGGATCTCATTGATTCTATGGATTCATTTTCTTTATCCCATACTCTTAGAGAAGGTAACAAATTGGCAGATATATTATCAAACTATGGTTGTAACAAAGTATTCTTGGATTCCAATTCTTCAGCTGGAAGAATTGATTATTTTCCATCTATCATGGAGATTGTTTGTAATGAATCTTTATGATAGATGGAAATAGTGCTCAATATACAAATGGGTATTTCACTTTAGATTGGTATATTTTATACTTAACCTTTCATGTATTATTTTTAATATTGGAAACTAACTTTCCAGCTGACAGCTTTATTAATATACTAGTCAATGTTAGTCTATTATTGCATACTTATTTGATTCAGGGGTTTTCAGATCCACCTCTATACCAATTAGTGAAGTGGTGACCACTAATTGGTATAGAAATATTATTATTTTCTATTGGTTTTAGGGCTACACTTAATGCCATGATGGAAAATCTATTTGGCCACATCTTTTAGTATTCTCTCCTTCGCTGCCCTCTATTGGGTAAGGGGAGTTAAGGTGGGATAAAATATTTGCCACATCAAGAGCATGAATGTTACTATACTATGATATGTCAGGGGCCTCCTTATCATTATGTTACCTATCTGAGCATCTTTTATTATTATATGTCCTACTTTCACTCTATAGCATGAAAAGGGGTGATAGGGTGACAGTGTAGCTACATCTAAAGTTTACATCAAACTATGATTGCAGCATGTAAAATGCCACTTTGTCATCTTACGTGGCCAGGAAGTGATAAGATAGTCTTTAATCTGTACTTTGGCAATGTGCTCAAGCTTCGTCAAGAATTAGAAATACAATCTAACTTATCATTTATGTACATGTCAACTAGAAAATGTGATATGACCACTTGGGTACTAGCTCCTTGTGATACTAAATAAGCCTACCTCTATCTTGTGTGAATTAATGATTATTCTATTGTATTGGGATTTTCTTCAGTCCTTACCTGTGCTTTCCCAATGAAGCATCTGATTTGATGATGTTTTCCTATATCTCCACTTTCTCAGATCATATGGCACTATACGTTTCTCTTCCAACTTCCATCCTCTTGCATCTCCCTACACCTAGACTGCCTATGGTTTATTTTTTAAATCTCAGCTTGTTTCTGCTGGCTATCGCATGCTTTGGGCTTTATGAGTGGTTTTTTTTGGTTAGTAAGCTCGTGTGTTTTATTTACCCAATCTCCACAAAATATCTTTCATTCAATTTGAGGGACTGTCATCATTTACTGAGCTTGGCTCTAGCAACTTCATCCTTAGGTCTATTTATTACCTTTCTTAGCCATTTCCCCTTCATTCCCTTCCTCTCTTCTCTTCTCCTTGCTTTTATTAGTCCCTGCTCGTAGCTTCCTTTTTGTCCTCTCAAGCTTGGCTTTGTCTGTTTATCAACTATGTCATCTCATTCCAATTTCTTGGTGGGTGCTAGTGCAGCTATTGAATGTTGTTCCACCTGTGATTCTCTTCATATGGAATATTATCCTAGAAATTTCAGGATCTCTCTTCCAGTAGAAATTTGGGAGGATTCATTCCTTGGTCCCATTAGGGATGATATGCTAGTTGTTATGTTTATCTTTGAAAGGCCACATATTCATTGTGGCATCAGGAGGATTATAGGTCATGAAGTCCTCTCTCCATCCAGTCAAAGGATTATATTCCCATCACAAATTCTCTCTATCTTTTTCTCCAACTTTATAGATCTTATGCAATTGTCAGCTTGTTTGGACACCATAGCAGGTTGATATGTGAAGCCCATCTTTCTGCAAAATCATAAACTTTAGATAGCATTACAAAAGTATGACCTGTGGGGTGGGGCTACTCTAATTGGTGGGATATTTCATCATCATGCTCTGTTGAGAGAGCATTATATCTCCATGACTTATGAAAGTATCAAAAGGGCTTTCGAGTGGCAATATTTCTGCCGTGTTAAAATTTCCCTTCAGCAATTTGGGGGTTTCCTTACAAAGGAATGTATCAGTGCTATACACCAAGTGGTCTTTGCAATGTTGGATCTTTTGGAGGTTGATTCCTCCCCTTTGGTGGCCCCTCCACTGTAATCTTATTTTGTACCATATTTGAACCTGGGATTGGGGACTGGAGAGTCCTCCCAAGATATGTAATCATGGGTATTTTTGGTTCCAGCAGCTTCTAAATGGAAAATTATAACATATCAGCATTTTGACTCCGTCGTGAATCTAATATTGTTGTTTAAATCTCAGGTTACTTAAAGAGGTCTTATGTTTAAACTTGGGTAATGCATGTACATATTGTTTTTGGTAGTGCAAGCTTATAAATGTTGCTTGCAATTTTGGTTTAGTGATTAGATGGATCATTTGGTCATGATGGATCATCAATTATGTAATTAGATGTGATTATCTATTTATTGTAAAGGGGTATCATTGTGGTGAATTAAGTCTGTAGTGACACACCAATTTTTGTAGTGGTATGGTGCCATCACTACGGTGAATTAAGCCCATAGTGACTCACCAATTTTGATTTTCTCTTTTGCATGATGGGGTTATGAACGGAGTTTTTTTTTCCCTGATTCCTTTCTCCAGGAGCTCTGTATCTTAGAATCAGGTTGTAATATAAATGTTAAAATATATATATTAAGTGGTAATTAAAATATTTACATATATATATTAAATATTTACAACCTAATATATATATATATATATTTTAATATTTATATATATATTTTAATCTTAGAATCAGGTTGTAATATAAATATTTACATATATATATTTTAATATTTATATTACAACACACACACACACACACACACATATATATATATACATAGATATACATATATGCATATATATAGATATACATATATATAAATAGATATACATATATATATATACATATACACATATATATATACATACATACATATATATATATATATATATATATATATATATATATATATATATATATATATATATATATATATATATATATATATACATATACATATATATATACATATACATATACATATACATATACATATACATATACATATACATATACATATACATATACATATACATATACATATACATATACATATATATATATATATAGATATATATATATATATATATATATATATATATATATATATATATATATATATATATATATATATATATATATATATACATACATATACATACATACATACATACATACATACATACATACATACATATATATATATATATATATATTGATGCAGGAGCATCTAGGGTGTAAGAGCAATCTTGCATCACCCAAAAATATTTCTGGTTTTCTTTTCAATAAGGGCTATCTTGTGTAGAGCTGTTATTTATGGAAAATTGCTATTTTTAGTAAGTTGGTCACACAATCTTGAAATGTTCTGATTTTACATGTGGAGGTTCATCTCAGTCGTATCAGCCTGCTAGTAAAGTTTCATGGCTAGATCAGGTCTAGTTTTGAAGATATTGAAGATTTTCGGTATTGGCAGCAGGGTACAAAAACTTTGAACTCAATTTTGAAGGCTTTAGAGGCCCAAGATGAGGTCGAATTTTCGGCTGAATGAAGCTTGCTTGATTTAGGCATTGTAGAGCTCATCATGCCCTTTCTGAAATGGGGTTATAATAGTCAATCAGGTCAACTCATGATGACTTATGGTCTCCAGAAGTCGGGCCACCTGAAATGGCAGAAAATAATTTTCCTTCAAAATTTTTGTTCAGGTTTCAAAAGTTATTTTGAGTGACTTTGATGTAATAAATTGAAAAATAAAATAATTATAAGTTTGGTCGGCCATTAGGGCTAAATTTCTAGTACCTTCTCGGGTGGTGGAAAATGCATATATAAAGAAGGCCCGTAGTGTTGTCTAGGGCAGTTCTGGGTAGTAGATCTGGGTATTGATTCGAGGCTTTGTCCTACATAATATTGTAAGGTAATGCCCATGTGGCTTTGCATATTGTAATTCTGAAAGTTTGTAATTCCACATTTGTGGAGATAATAAGAAGCCAATTTTTTGTTCTCGGATATTATTGTTGTTTTTTCTCTATTTCTGTTATGTGTTTGTGGTATTAAGGGGAGCACCCTTCATTAAGTGGTATCAGAGCCAGGTTTTCATGAGTGTGTAAATAGATCACCGAATGTGAGGCAGTTTGCACCAGGACCATGGTTAGGGTTTTAGCGAGAATCATGAAAATGCCTCCACGAAGGGAACATGGTGGAAGAGTTGGTGTTGTAACACCTGAGGTTAGAGTGCTCTAGAGACAAGTGCAAGCATTGCAAGAAGAGATTCGTAGAGGAATGAATCTTAAAGTCAGAGATGAAAGCGAGGATGAAGCTGAAGAAGAAGATCAAGAAGGAGAAGTCGAAGTTGTGAACCCGGAGGAAGAAAGACTTTTTTGGGCCATTTCCAAGATCGGGAAAAGACCTAAGATCGAGGTTCCTACATTTTCAAGGAATCTTAACCCAGAAGAATTGATCGACTGGATCAATGAATGTGAAGAATATTTTGAGTATGAAGATATTGAGGATCCTGATAGGGTCAAATTTGTGAAGGCCAGACTGAAAGGTCATGCGAAGATCTGGTGGCAAGAGATTCAATTGGAGCAAAATAAAAGAGGGAAAGATAAAATCACAAGATGGGATCGGATGGTGGATAAATTCAAGTGACAGTTCATCCCTGTTGATTATGAGCTTGACCTACTGAAGAAAATACAAAGTTTGAAGCAAGCGGGGCGATCTGTTCAGGAGTATACAGAGTAGTTCTATCAAATCCTCATCAGAACAGGCCATGCGGAAGCTGATAAGGAGAAAGTTGCTTGTTACCTTAATGGGTTGAGGCCCAGCATTCAGGAGGAGCTGAATCTAGTTTGAATGAACAGTATTGAAGAGGCATACCAATTTGCCCTAAAAGTGGAGGAAAAGATGAACAAGAAGTTCGAGAGAAGACAAAATGGAAGAGGTCATGGTGGACGATCATAAGGAGGCTGAAATGAAGATCTAAAAAATGAAGATGAGGCCAGTAGCAGTCAAAATCAGAGAGGAAACAATTTCAATCATTTTCAAGATCAGAACAATAGAGATCAGAGAGGAAGAGTAAGAGGACAAGGTTCGGTAAGAGGAGGCTTCCGTGGAACATGTTTTCACTATGGAGAAGAATGTCATAGGGCATTTGAATGTCCTCAATGCCAAGGAAGGACAGATAGGAGGAATAAAGGCTAGGCCAGAGTTGCACATGTAGATGAAGATGCCAGATCATCAAATTCTAAAGATGCTGAAAGAGAAGAAACGCTAATTATCAAAAGAGTCCTGCTGACTGGTGAGAATGAACCTGAACAAAGAAGGAGCCTATTTCACACTAGATGCAAGTGTGAGGGTAAATGTTGTGATATGATTATCAATAGTGAAGCACTAACAATTTGGTGTTAGAAGAGATGTTGACAAAGTTGAAGCTCAAGAGACAGAAACACCCACATCCATATCGGATTGCTTGGATCCAGGATGACCACAAGGTCATGGTCAGTGAACAGTGCCTAGTAAAGTTCAAGATTAGTGGGTGCCAAGATGAGGTACTATGTGATATCATATCTATGGATGCATATCATATGTTGTTGGGTAGACCGTGACAGTTTGACAGATGTGTTGTACATGATGGTCGTGTGAATACCTATTCTCTAACGATGGATGGAGTGCAACATAAGCTAAAGCCATTGAAGGAGACTAGAGAAAAGGTATGTGGTAATGCAAGAATAACATTTTTTGATTGAAGAAAATTCCTAGATGGTATGAGGCATGAGCATGTGTGTTTTGCTTTAATTCCAAAAGTTGGTAAAGAAGAAGTAGAGGATGTACTTGTAGAGGTTGCAGATTTGTTGAATGAGTTTCAGGATATTGTATCTGATAATGTACTTGATGGATTACCACTGGTAAGGAAGATCAGTCATCAGATGGATTTGATTCCAGGAGCCAGTTTGCCAAACAAGGCAGCACATAGAATGACACCAGCAGAAAGTGAAGAGTTGAACAGACAAGTACATGAGTTATTGCAGAAGGGGTTGATTCGAGAGAGTCTGAGTCCCTATGTTGTACCAGTGGTATTAGCACCAAAAAAGAATGGAGAATGGAGGATGTGTACAAATTCCAGAGCAATAAACAAGATCACAATCAAGTATAGGTTTCCATTACCACGAATGGATGATATTATAGATTGTTTAAGTGGAGTTGTGTATTTCTCAAAGATAGATTTGAAGAGTGGATATCCCCAGATTCAGATTAGAGAAGGAGATGAATGGAAGACTTCCTTCAAGACAAAGGAAGGACTGTATGAGTGGTTAGTCATGCCTTTTGGGCTAACCAATGCACCGAGCACTTTCATGCGGCTCATGAATGAGGTTCTGAAAGAATTTTTGGGTAAGTTTGTCATTGTGTACCTAGATAATATTTTGATCTTTAGTAAGACATTGGAAGAGCATATGATGCATATTCGTATGGTGTTTGAGAAGCTTAGAGATGAGAAATTATTGATTAATTTGAAGAAGTGCAATTTTGTGAAGAAAGAGTTGGTGTATTTGGGATTTGTAGTTTCAACAGAAGGTCTAAAAATGGACCTAGAGAAGGTACAAGCTATCCTTGAATGGCCTACTCCAAGGAGTGCTACCGAGGTAAGATCTTTTCATGGTTTGGCTAGCTTTTACAGAAAGTTTATTAAAAATTTTAGCATTATTTGTGGACCCTTGACTGAAACAATGAGAGGGGATAGAAAAGAGTTTAAGTGGACTAATGGGGCAGAAAAGAGTTTTCAATTGTTGAAACAAAAAGTTACAGAACAACCTATTTTAGCACTTCCAAATTTTAATAAGGTGTTTCAAGTAGATTGTGATGCTAGTGGTACTGCAATAGGAGCTGTTATGATCCAAGAAGGTAAACCTATTGCTTATTTGAGTGAGAAGTTAAATGATGCTAAGAGGAAACATTTTGTTTATGATCAGGAATTTTATGCTATAGTTCATGCATTAAAGAAGTGGAGACATTATCTACTTCCTAAAGAGTTTGTCTTGTATACTGATCATCAAGCTTTGCAATATTTGAATAGTCAAGGAAAGTTGAATCAGAGGCATTTGAAATGGGTTGAGTTTTTGCAGAGTTATACATTTGTTTTGAAGCACAGGAGTGGAAAGTCTAATAGGGTTGCAGATGCTCTTAGCAGAAGGCAACTATTGCTAACAGAGATGCAAATTGAGGTGGTTGGGTTCAAGGAACTCAAGAATTTGTATCCAGAGGATCCTGATTTTGGTGAAGCTTGAAATCTTTGTACATAACCTGTTACTCTAGACAAGATGAAATGGCTAGATTTTATCATCCAAGATGATATGCTATTCAGAGGGAGTCAGTTGTGCATTCCAAGAAGTTCTATGAGGGAGAATCTCATCAAAGAGAAGCATAGTGGAGGATTGGCTGGACATTTTGGTCATGATAAAACCCTTGCTTTGGTTGGTGAGAATTATTATTGGCCACAATTGTAGCAAGATGTGAAGAAGTTTGTACAGAGTTGCAGAGTATGTCAGATGGTGAAAGGAGTGAAGCAAAATATAGGGTTGTATCAGCCATTACCTGTACCAGAGAAGCCTTGGGAGGATATCAGTATGGACTTTATTCTAGGTTTACCGAGGACACAGCGGGGACATGATTCAATTTTTGTAGTAGTTGATAGATTTTTGAAGATGGCACATTTCATTCCCTGCAAGAAGACTAATGATGTTGTTCATGTAGCAGAATTGTTTTTCAGAGAAGTGGTGAGACTACATGGTTTGCCAAAGACCATAGTTTCAGATCGAGATACTAAGTTTGTTGGATAGTTCTGGCATACATTGTGAAATAAGTTGAAGACAGATTTGAAGTTTAGTTCATCACATTATCCACAGACTGATGGACAGACAGAGGTGATGAATAGAAGTTTGGAAAATCTGCTGAGATGTTTGGTTGGAGATAAGCCAACAAGATGGGATTTGATTTTACCATAGGCAGAATTTGCATACAATAATTCTTTCAATAGGAGCACTGGTAAATCACCATTCCAGATTGTATATGGAAGTAGTCGAAGAAATGCATCTGAATTGAGAAAGATAGATAAAGGAGAAATAAGTAGTGTTGAAGCTGAGGATTTTGCAGAATACTTAAAGAACATCCATGAGGAGGTGAGGAAGCATATTACCAAGATGAATGCGCAGTATAAGGCTAAGGCAGATGAGAAAAGAAGGCATAAGGAATTTCAAGTTGGAGATGAAGTCACGGTTCATTTGTGGAAGGAGCGATTTGCAGTTGGTACATATAACAAGTTGAAAATGAAGAAGTTTGGGCCATGTAAGATACTGAAGAAGCATGATTCAAGAAATGTATATGAGGTAGAATTGCCTACTGAATGAAATATTTCACCAGTGTTTAACATTTTAGATTTGACAGAGTATCATGAGGGAGGTGTTGAAGATGAGGTTATAGCAGCACAGTGGAGTATTCCAACAACCAGTTTAGATATCAAGGAGATTGAAGACATACTGGATAGTCGTGTTGGCAGAAGCACAAGGAACAGGATATATGACGAGTATTTGGTCAAATGGAAAGGACGACCTATTGAAGATTCATCATGGCTAACAAAGGAGGAGGTTAACCATCTTGGTTTTCCTCTACACACTTGAGGCATGACGGGGTCACTTCTCAAATTAGCCCGAGTGTCTGATGCGGGAGCATCTAGGGTGTAAGAGCAATCTTGCATCACCCAAAAATATTTCTGGTTTTCTTTTCAATAAGGACTATCTTGTGTAGAGCTGCTATTTATGGAAACTTGCTATTTTTAGTAAATTGGTCATACGATCTTAGAATGTTCTGATTTTACATGTGGAGGTTCATCTCAGTTGTATCAGCCTACCAGTAAAGTTTCATGGTAGATCAGGTCTAGTTTTGAAGATATTGAAGATTTTCGGTATTGGCAGCAGGGTACAAAAACTTTGAACTCAGTTTTGAAGGCTTTAGAGGCCCCGGATGAGGTTGAATTTTTGGCTGAATCAAGCTTGTTTTATTTAAGTGTTGTAGAGCTCGTCGTGCCCTTTCCGAAATGGGGTTATAATAGTCAGTCGGGTCAACTCGTGATGACTTATGGTCTCCGGAAGTCAGGCCACCTGAAATGGCAGAAAATAATTTTCCTTCAAAATTTTTATTCAGGTTTCAAAAGTTATTTTGAGCTGACTTTGATGTAATAAATTGAAAAATAAAATAATTCTAAGTTTGGTAGGCCCTTAGGGCTAAATTTCTAGAACCTTCTCGGGCGGTGGAAAATGCCTATATAAAGAAGGCCCATAGTGTTGTCTAGGGCAGTTCTGGGTAGTAGATCTGGGTATTGATTCGAGGCTTTGTCCTACATAATATTGTAAGGGAATGCCCATGTGGCTTTGCATATTGTAATTCTGAAAGTTTGTAATCCCACATTTGTGGAGATAATAAGAAGCCAATTTTCTGTTCTTGCATATTATTGTTGTTGTTTCTCTATTTTTGTTATGTGTTTGTGGTATTAAGGGGAGCACCCTTCATCATATATATATATATATATATATATATATATATATATATATATATATATAGACATCTATATAGACATCTATTTATATATATATATAGACATATATATATATATATATATATATATATATATATATATATATATATATATATATATACACACACACACATACATAGATATATATATGTGTGTGTGTGTGTGTGTGTGTGTGTGTCTGTCTAATATATATGTATACATATATATACATACATACATACATACATACATACATATATATATATATATATATATATATATATATATGTATGTATGTATGTATGTATGTATGTACATACATACATACATACATACATACATATATATATATAATGTTTCCATTAAAATATGTATTATTTTTATTAAAAAAAATAAAATTAGAAATATGACAATTTCACAAATTTGAAATATGTATGTATGTATATGTGTGTGTATGTGTTTGTATAATGTTGAGACAAAAAGGTTATACTTTTGTGGCTTCTTATTTGTAAGAAATTAAAACATATATTTTTTGTATTTTTAGTTTTTAAAATTATATATCATTTGTTTATATAAATGTCGGAGTTATTTGTTTAACTCTATATAAGTTCATTAATCACCTATATGAAAAAAATCTAGCACAGATGAAGAAAATAAGTCATGATTAATGCTATGCAACCTTGATAGAAAATAGATAGAAAAATAGATCTAATATTGAGATTAACTAGCAAATGGTTTGAATGATTACAAATGAATAAACCATTAATTTTATAGAAAGATAAATCTAATCTAAAATTATGAAACTAAATTTATCTCAAAAACTGAAAGATTAGTTCAACTAAGTGAACTATTCTTACCCTAATCTATTAAAAATAAAAATACCTAAGTTTAGCTCAATGGAATAAATTAATTAAATGACCTAATTATATAACTAATTAGATAATTAAATGTCTTAATCATTTCAACAATGAAGTTGTATTTTATTCATTTTTGGTATTTATATTAATTTGTAAACATAATTTATTACCTAAATCTATTATAGACTATTTTAGTTTTAGGTGATCCATAAAAATAGATCATTGTATATCTTGTATTAGGCCAATTAATGTCCTCTTCATTAAAAATTCAAATCCTATGTCCTAAAATTTAAATTGAGTGACTACAAACTTATATTTATAGTCCCCATGTCTATATCTTTATAATAATTTAAAGGTATTAGTTTAATGCATATAATTCTGATTTACTTTTCAAACTTAGAGCATATCAAGTACCATAAATGACTAATCCTATTAGTGTTTAACCTACATATTAAGAGGGAAAGCTAAGATAACTATTAGAAGATAGCTTTAAGCACAAATTATACACAAATTTGAAGTTCGATTATGTCTAACCTTTCAAAATATCTTACCTAAATTTAGCCTTGATACAGAAGTTTATGAGTATGATAATGATTTATGATTCTACAGGGAACTTTAGTGACTGGATAGAAAGAAATGCAACCATTATAGCATCAAAAAGTTTCAATACAATCTTACCTTCATCTTTGGAAGCCTACGACGGACTATAATATGCTCTGATGAATGACAACCAGCTAAGCTTAAAGATTTTAGGGGGATCTAAGAGGTTCTCCAAATCTTCTTAGAATGTTCATTCACAATAAAGGCCCAATTCCTACAATCACAAAAGCCAAGAATCTGTCCATCTTATATATGTAATTTAATAATGGAATTATTTTAATGTTTACCTATTTTTAAAATTTATAAATAATAAATATAATATGTAGTAGTTACAAATTACTTAATAAGTAGGAGATATTTTTTCACACCAAATTAAAATTTGAAATTTCTCTCAAAAAACACCTATGTAGGTTTCGAGTCAAACTCATTGACCTATGTTTTATGAGAACCGATTCATAAGAACCCATCTCTCAAGTGAATGAATGGAACACTTAGTACAGTCATTGCATGTAGCAGATGCTCAATTACATCGAGTGTCCTATTTAATGTATAGTAATGGCATTTTTAATTTTTAATTTTTAAATTTATATATCAATTTTATTTAAATTTTGTAAATTATTTCCTTTTAACATTAAGTCTAATTAAAAATTTGTTAGCCAATTTTTATTATAGAGAATTCTACTTTAAAATGATAAACATATCTTGATGGTTTAATATGTTGGATTGGACCACTTAATATTCTTTCATTGAATACACTATCTCCCTTTGAATATGTCTTCTTCATTAAATCTAGAAATTTTTTAAAAATAAAACCTAATTAACAATATCTAGCTTTGAACAAAAAAAAGATCATGAAATCATAGTTTATTTTTTAGCTTAATTTAATTTTATGTCTTTGTATCGTCAGAAAATGGAAGCACTTCCATTTAAGACTGGTTTAGCCCTCTGAGTAAGTGGTCTCGGGTCATGTCAAGTGCCTTGAATAGGTCTTTGAATGGATCTAGATTTTTCCCCTATTCTCTTTCTCTCTCCACCTATTTCTAGCCTATTTCCAGCAGCTGGTGCTAAGAAAATGAGATCTATGACCTCAGGGTCAAGATCAACCTTCTAGGTCAAGGTTGACCTTGACTCTAGCCTAGGTCAAAGTCGACCTCAACTCTGACCTAGGTTAAATTATGTTGGCAATTTGGCTAATGTGGATGCATAGATGTTGTCATTATGGCAACATATGATCTCTATTGAGAATGCAGAATCTAGAATGCAAGTATAGCAAGTTGAAGGAAGAAATTGTCTAAGTATGGATACAGTGATCCTGACAGAGCACCCGATGAAGATTTAGTTGGTGATGTCCACTGGAGCAATATTTTTGTTTGCACAGTTAACTAAAGCTTCTACAGAGTATGAGGATACCCCATCTTAGTGCGCATAAAGTTTGGAGCAGTACGGACAAAGTTATTCAAAGTTTACCGAAGACAGTTTTTGCAGACAGAACAATTTTGGAGACAGTATTAGCGAAAGAGTTAAGGGATTATTTTTGCTTGTCAAAATAATGACTTAACATTATGAAGGGATGACATCCTAGATGTTTTCTCTTGGATAAAGATTTTGGTAGCTGACCATGTAAAGTTATTAGCTCTAATAACTCATATATTAGGCATACCTGAAATGTAATGACAGAATAGATGATATAGGTAAAAAAAGAAAGAAAAGATAACTTGTGATAGTTGTATATTATGATAGCAGCAAAGGCTATTGATGCAAAGTTGTAAGTAGTACCATATTACAGTCAGAAACATTTTGTATTACCTGTTTGGGCAGTGAGCTCAACTGGTGATCAGGTTTTGTAATCTAACTCCTAACAGGGTTAAGGCTTCTAACAAGGCCTAAAGTCCTTTAACCAGGACAGATCTACTATATATTGTAAATTGACTCCTAACAGGGTCCAATATCCCTAACAGGATACTTTGATTAGTGATCTTTGTGGGTACCATCCCCATCGGGGTTTTCCCTTGGCCAGGGTTTCCTCGAGAACATATCATGTGTTATGAGTTCTTTCTATTTACTGCTATGTTTGTTAATCAGCTTGATAATCCTTGTATGCACTAAAGTAATCTGTTATATCCATAAGTGGGAAAAAGAAAAAGTTTGTGAAATACTGATTCACCCCCCCCCCCCCTCTCAGTATTTCCTATTTCTAACAATTGGTATCAGAGCACAGCTACTCAGAGAAGGAACATTCAAGGAAAGCTTAGCAGCTTGAGTAAGATCTCTATGGATATGGATCAACTTCAGAAGAATCTTGAACAAGCTCTTGAACAGATTGATATGTTTACTGATGAAAGAAACTCCTTACGAAGAAAATATGAAGATGCAAAGAATGCTATTGAAAAATTAAAAGGTAAGATTGAAGATCTGAAATCTGAAAAGAAATCTGATATGCTTGTTGAAGATTGTGATGAATTAGAAAAAGAAAATGAGATCCTTAAGCATGAGTTGAAGATAGCAAATCTAAAGCTTAGTATGAAAGATGGAAATTTGAGATCTGATAATGAAAAATTGAAAATTGAGAATGAAGATCTAAGATCAAGACTTGAAAAGGAAACATCTGAATCTGAAAAAGTAAAAGTGCAGTATGTGGAACTTGAGAAGTATAATAAAATTGTGAAAGGTGAATTAACTCAATCTAAACAACAACTTGAAAGGCTATATTCAAATAGTGATAAGACTGGAAAACAAATTTCTTTTGAAGAACCATTTTTGATAGGACTGGATTTGGATTTAGTATGTTTAGAACAATCCATGAAAGTAAGAAGCCAGATCTGAAGACATCTGAAAGTGTGGAGGAAATAAAGCTAGATGAGAACACATTCAAAGATCCACCTAAAGAAGAACCACCTAGAGAGAAAGAAGAATCAAAACAGGAAGAATCATCTAAAGGTATGCAAAGAGAATTTAAAGGTAGATGTTTTTCTTGTAATACTATTGGGCACATGAAGAGAGATTGCACAGGTAAGCAATTTAAACCTCTTAATGGACATTGTTATAATTGTCATAGTTTTGGACACAGAGCTAATGAATGTAGAAGACCTAAAGTAATTGTGAATAATTATGATAGAATGATTGGGAATACTAACAATGCAGATAAGAAATCTATTGAAGAAATGAATCAAAGAAAAGTGGTAGTATGTTTTAGATGCAACAAAGTAGGACATATTGCTAGAAATTGCACATCATAGATTAACCAGCAAGGACAGAGATTTGGAAACAATGGAATCATTTGTCAGTTATGCAACAAGTTTGGACACTCAATAAGATTTTGTAGAATGAACAATGGAGGTTATCATCATAACCCTAACCCTAGGAACAATGCAAGAAGGAATGAAAATGCAGGAAACAAAGAGAAAGGTTGTTGTAGCAATTAAAATGAAGTAAAATTTGATAAAGGCACAGATCAAGGAGGTATAGTCTGCACTGAAAGTAGTCAAGAAGGTAATGTAACTAATGGTAAGGATGAATCTTTACCTGGCCCTTCTTTAAGTACTTAAATTATGTAAGTTTATATAGTTTAGGACTTAGGATTAGTGTAGATTAGGAATTTGAATGAGTTAAGTTTTGTGCAGTTAGATATAGGTTTATTATGTTGTACTAATGCTATGGTTAAGTGCGCAAAAGAAAATATTGTGTTTTGCGAGGTCGCAGAAAGTTTTATGGTTGCAAGTTTGCAGAATCAGCTTTTTGAGGTTTTAGCGGCAAAATGAATGAATGCGATGTCAGATCGAGTTAATGTGAAGTGTTATAAGGTCAAATTCAAAGTTATCATGATTAAAAAGTGATTGAAAAGAGATTTGAAAGAAGAAAAAGTGAGTTGAGGACAATTTGAAGAAGTTTGGAAGTAGTTTGCAGCGACGATCACACCGAAACCTGAGATTTGCAAAGTTGAGGTATTTTTTGATCTTTAATCAGTTGATAAGATGGATATTTCTATGGTTCATAATGTTAAGGATAAGAATAGACCTAAGATTAAGAGAGAACTAGTAGAGCCAGCTGAAATTGATAACAGTCTAGCACTATCATCCATACCAGATGGAGTATTGCACATTGAGAATGTTAAAGGATATTTAGGTTGCAAGTTTGAAACTTTGGGAGATGCAGATTTTAGTGATGATTACAGGAAATTGTACAATCAAGACATGTCAGTTAAACCAGCTTATGGGCACCTAGAGAACAATGAAATTATCAAATATTCCATGAAGTATGAATTCAATGATGAGGAATGTACCAAGATCATTTTAAGTAGAATCCACAATGGGAAATTCTGGATGGAGGATAGAGTTATTGATATAACTGCCAACCTAATTCATGAAGTTACTGGATTATCAAAAGTTGGAGAGATTCCACTGAATGAAAAGAACATGAGAAATATTGTTTTAGACAACACTAGATCTAGTTATAATGGTAGAGGAATTGCGATAAGTAAGTGTACACACCGAAAAATCCTTCAGAAAATAAATTATTTTTGTTTTCTGAAAATCCTTGATGACATCATCATTTATTAATTAATTATTTATTTAATTAATTAATTTATTTTTATGGCATTAAATCCCTCTCTCTTAATTAAAAATCTTTAATTAAGGAATCTAGCCTAAAAATGTCATTTGGACGTTATCCCTAATTTATTAATTATTTAATTAATAAATTGACCAAAAAACTTCAAAAATAAATTAATTTATTTTTAATTTATTTTTTATCCCAAAGTTGGCCAAAATTCTAAAGAGCACTAAACTCTTCTAGAAAGTCCTAAACCTTCCTCTAAATGGGTCAAATCCCTAATCTAGTCCCTTCAAACCCTAAGCCTAGATATTTAATATTTATTAAATTTAACTTTAATAAATATCTAAATCTCACCCAAAGCCACTTGCCCATCCCTTTCTCCTAATCCTAATCCTAATCCCCTTTCTAATCTTGTCACATTCCATTAGCAAAAGGTTTACCAAAACTTATGCTAACCTCCTCCTTAGTCAACAAAGATGGCCACCTCTTGGCCACCTCTTGCAAATGCATTTAAGCCTTTCTTATCTTTCTTACATGCATTCATTATGCATTTAAGACCTTCTTATCCCTTCCTTGCCACCTCTTGGCCTTGGGCACATTTACCAAATTGTGCACATGCCCTCAAACTTTCAACTCAATCCTCCCTTGACACTTGTCAGGACACTTGTCCTTGACTCAACCCTAACCTTAGCCCTAACTCTGACTCATCTTTTTAACCCAAGACCTTCCCTTTTCCTATAAATAGCCTCACTTCTTTGAGCAAACAATCCTCTCTCATCTTTCAACTTTCAAACTCAATAGCAAAGTTATAATGCCATTTTCATTCTAGCATAAGCATAAACTCATCATTTTAGATCATTTTCCAAGCTTAAAATCACATCTAAATTAGCTTAAATGGATTAACATAGATTCATTTCTTATCAATCTTAGTTCATCTTTTAGCTTTGCATATTTGTGTGTTCTTGAGGCCTTTGAGGCAAAATAGGTTCCTCATACCTATTTTGTGTCATTTTGGATCTTCTTGATCCTCAAATCATCATTTATCTTGCATGCTCCAAGTGCTTGAGTTTGCACACCCACATCTATTTATATCCAAACATATCAAACGGTGCATGGGCGCATCTGTTTTAAGCTTAAACTGAGGTGGCTTTGATTTTAGTTTGTTTACCATTAGATTTGATTTGATTATATGCTATGACGTTTGTTTGTCTTTGGCCTTCAAAACAGGTTTAGGTGCACGCTCAAATCCTAGTCTACATTCTGGCACGCCCGGTGGGACTCAAACCACAATCATTTTGATGAAATTATATTTTATATGCTTGTATTTTGCAGGAAATAAAAGAAATGTCACCTTCATGAAAAGAAATGACGCCTACAACAATTAAATGTCACCTTCATCAAAAGAAATGTCACCTACAAAGAATCTAGTCACGCCTTCATGCAATTAAATCACGCCTTTGAGGAAAGAAATGACGCCTATGAGCTCTATTTTCACGCCTACATAACTGAGATTTTCCTGTGATCGATAACTTCTGTTACATCCCAGAATTCTTCTTCTGTCGCCTGCATGTAAAGAAATCACGCCTGTAATGAAAGAAATCACGCCTCTATTTTTTTATCTGTCGCCTTTTGAGGTACAGAATGTCGCCTGTAAGAATCAAATGTCACTTTTGCACTTTTCGGCGTCGCCTATAAGCTAGACAGTGTCGCTTTTTGGTTTTTTTTGTCTTGAGTTGCTTGGGACTGGTTTTTCATTTCTTTTACAGCAAAGGTCAAAACAAAATCTTGAATGACATTAAGGAAATGAACTTAGATCCTAGAATGTCATTGTCATTTTGAAAAGCTAACTCAATCTCGAATGCACTAAAGGAATGAACAACTCTATTCCCTCTCTCATTTCAAATTCCAAAGCAAGCAAACAAATTCAATCTTGAGTGATCTAAGGGACAAAACAAAGCTTTTTTAAAAGTTCTTAATCAACACGCACACTCAATCTTGAATGCCCAAGTCAAAAAACTTGCAAACGCTCGATTTACTTTTTGGAGAAAGAAAAAGTCAAAATCTTAAACACTTGTGTCTTCAATTTCAAAGGTTCAAACACACTTAATCAAATTTGGAAAAATGAACAACTGCTTGATGTGCATTTAGGAGTTTTACTTTTTGCAAAATCCTGTTAACTTAAGCAACGTAGAACACTTGGACTCGAACAAGTCCACTTCTTCTACTTTTAGCGAGGCCTGTCTAAGGAGAAGCGCTTCCTCTTTGGAGAATGACCTCAAACCGGTAGCCCCCCCGGCCGGTATACAAATAAGCGAATACCAAAAGAATCGCTTACATCTCCTAATCACCGGGCGTTCGTGCCAAACACGTGTCTGTGGATGGTAAACATTCCTCTCCCCCAGCATTATTGGCAAGGCTCTTAAGTGAGTCATGGATGATCAGCATAACCGGGTATGGAGACACCACGAAACTATTAAAAACCTGATAAAACTAAAGGCTACCCTATCTACATCCGAAAGTATCAAAATCCTTGTGCAAGGACCGATTCCAAGGGGTTTACCGGGTCGCATCAAGATTACTCACCATTTGTATTCCCTTCTGGGGGATACCAAGCTATGGGCAAGCGATTTTGATACTCACCTTTCTTAGGTAGATCTGTTTGAAGTGCTTGACAGTCAAAGACTCCGTGAAAACACTTGTTGAAACATACACTTTCAAAGCTTTATCAGAGTCTTTTATCTTGTTTGTATCTCACAAAGTTGCTTTGTCCTTTGTGAAGATTGCTTTTATCAAATCCTTTGCCAATGGAAAAACATCAAGCAGATCTATAACTTGGTTCAAAGGACAATCAGAGCAGCCATCCCAAAACTTGGTCATCTCCCATCCCTTTGTCTGTCTTCTTCTAGAAAACCGTCTGCTTCCGTCAATCATCCCAATCTGAGTCTTAGTCTTCCAAACCATCTTCATCCTTCCTCCTTATCCAACTCATTCGCAAAGTCAGTATGTCTCAAATCTATAATGATTTTGGTTATGATATCTCTCCTCTCCCTCCAATTGATCCTAATGATGATGAAGGTCTTGTAGACCATGATGCCTATTTCAGCCAGTTTGCTCCAAGAAACCCCCAGCGTTCCATCATTCCTCCAATCCAGCCAACCATGCCTTCGTGCTTATCTCCTAGCACTCCCTTTCATGTCCTCGGCAAGGCTAGTACTCCTTTTCATGTCCTTGGCAAAGCAACCCCAGTATCTTATACATCCCCAACTTATCCTTGTCTTCAACCTACACCTCTTCCATATGCTCCTTTCAGGCCTCCACTTTCTGCTATGGTCATTTCTCCATCGCCATCATCCCTTAGAAATGCTTCATGCTACTTCCCCTATCTAAGGCCTCCATCTGCCCAATCTCCAAAAAATTCTAAAATCCAAGATTCTAGTCCTCCCATCCTTTTCACCAAACCTCTATCCTTTCCCAAACCACCATCTTCTGCTCCAAACCCCAATCCTCCATCCTATCCCAAACCACCATCCTCTCTTCCAAACCACATTACCAAAAATCTTTCCCCACCAGCAGATTTCATCCCTCAACCCACTCCAAAACCTATACCTCAAGCCATTAGCCCTGCCTCTTTAGCACCATCATCCCCTCAAGCAAAATCCAAAGCTCCCTTTTCAAAATCATCTTTTTCATGAGTGTTCCCTTCTTTCTCTCCTCCTTCGCAAACATCTACCCAAGCACAAACCCCACTTTCATGCGAAGACCATCCAAGCTCCCCATCTCCTCCACCTTCCAAACCTTCTTCACCACAAAAGTCTCCAAGGAAACCAAAAATAGAACCCAAGGAAGAGCCAATAGAAAAACCCACGCCTGAAATTGAAAAGCCAAGCAATCCTTCATGTGAAGCCATCATTGATGAGGCCCATCCAGCGCTCCCATCTATTATCTATCTTCCATACATCCCAACCGTTGATCCTCTTCCATTTCCTATCATCGTTGAGTTCCTTTCATCTGAAGTATCTATCCAATCCCCAGAATCATCTCCTCCTAGCATTATCCAAAGCATACCTAATGAGCTTCCTGAGTTCATCCCTCTTCCTACCATTGCAGCTGAAAGATCTTCCATCCTTTTATCCATACCATCTGAAGAGTTCTTCCTTCTTCTAGAAACCCCAGCAGCAGAGTCTCCAATCCTTCTATCCACTCCCTCTGAAGAGTCCATCCATATATCCCCTAATCCTCTATCTGAACAAATCCCATCGTGTCAAGATCTGGACCAAAAGCATGTTGAAATATCTATAGAAGAACATCAAAATCCAACCCCTTTACTTCCCCCATCGCATGTTCTATTGCCTCCATCACCTTCAATCCAAAATCCTACAATCCCAATTCCTCCAATCCAAGATCCTATCATCCCAGTTTCTCCAACTAAAGATCCAATACCATCCCCCAATCCTAGTCAAAATCCCAACATCCTATCCTCTCCTCTTGAGGATCCTCCTAACCAAACTGTCCAGTTGCCATCACTCTATCCTCTTGGGTCACTAACATTTGTCAAAGGTAAACCACTTGAAAAAGAAGACATCAGCTTCTTATCTTCCATCAGGGAACCAGAAAATGGTTGTTTGTCATTCACCCCAAGTCAAAAATATCCTTCTCTGGATAAAATGCTAAAAAGATGGAACTATCAAGGCAAAGGCCTTAGCACTCACGAACAGGGAAATATACAGCCCATTCAAGGCAAGAAACATCCAAAAGGCTATGGAATTGGTTGCACACCAGAGGAGGACACTCCCTCCACATCAGCAAAAGGTACTTCATCCAGAAATGTTGGTACAGCTAAGACAAAGATCAAACATCCATTCAAAACCAACAAAAAATCTTTCAGAGCCCACAATGCAATTCCTCCTCCTCCATCGTTACAACCGAGGAAAACCTATCATATTCCTCCTTCATCCTCCCCATCCATTTTGGGTCCCTATGTCCCAAAGTCTTTCAGCACATCTCCGTTACCCAGCAAATCCATTTTGGGACCTTATATCCCAAAATATCATCCTCCATCTTATCCTACTCAGCCTTTCATCCAACATCCAAGCATCCCTAGTCAAGATCAACAACGGCACATGTCCACATATCCTATCTACCAATCTCCTTCCATCTCTCCATCCAAATTTCCTCCATCCCAGACAACTCCTCATATTCCTCCCAATGCTCCTCGCAACTTGGATGCCATATCGCGCATGAATAAAGGGAAAAATCCACAAAAATCCCAGGATTGTTATGTCCAGTCTAATCGACATGCACAATCAAAGCAAAATCTGATGAAGCAAGCCAAAGCAAACCATTGGCCACAAAGGCCCATCAAAGCAAATGCCAAATCTAATGCATCCCAATGGCTGCAAAGGCCCAATGATGATTACCATGTCCAGTCTAATCGACATGGTCAATCAATGCAAGCTCCAATCAGGCAATCAAATGCGCCGCAAAGGCCCAGCAAAGAGCCAATCAGGCATGCTAAAGCACCCCAATGGCTCTGAAAACCTAGCAAAGTCCAAGCAAAATCTATCACATGGCCACAAAGGCCTAGCAAAGAAAAAGCACAATCTGATGCCCACCAATGGCCGCAAAGGCACACTAAAGCTAAAACAAAAATGATGTGGATCCCAAAGCAAAAAGATGTAATCCATCTAACAAAAACATCCACAATGGCATCCAACGTTGCCCATCTCCCAGCTCCTCAATCTTCCCCTCCATCTCCTCCATCCTCTAGCATAAATCCTCCATCACATCTATCTCTATCTTCCACATCCAATCATCCGTCTTCCTCGCAACATGTGCCAATGTTGATCCTGACAACATCCCCCTATCTTGATCACTTTCCATCCTTCCATCCAAACACTTTCTATCACCATCTTTCCCATCTCCCCCATCTAATCCATGACTTTGCATGATCCCCCCCGTCCTACTACAGTTGTACCAACATCCAGGCACACAATCAGAAGAAATCAGTGAGGAAAGTCAGCAAAGATCAGTCAGCACATCTAAAACAACAAAGGGAAATCAATGACAAATCAGAGAAATCAGCAAAGTCAACATGCAATCAGGCTTTAGCATCAACATGTGTCCATCAGCTTGAAACGGAAGCATATTTTGGAGAGGAGGTAAGCTTTAGTCACAAAAGTAAAAAAAGCAAAGGCAAAATCATGAGTCTTTATGTGAAAACCCTTCTGGGGCACATTCTGATTCCAAAACAGTAAAAATAAAGGGCGTATCTTCTAGTGAAAACTTGGCAATTCAAGCGCTAGAAGATGGAGTTTTGCCTCTTCCTCCTATCTGGGATAACAACACATGATAGTTCCCTATCAACATTGCAGAAACCAAGCTAAATCAACTTGGGTACAGAAGGATGTTTGTGGCTCATCTACATGGAGGTTAACCTAACAGAAAGTGAATCATGACCTTAAGTGCCTTGCTCCGAGGAGTCAATTATCAACTGTGCATGGTCATATGCACATGCCTAGGTGTGATCTTAAGCTTGTCATCCATCATCTAGCAATGGATCCCCATGACAAGCCGACAACATCAGAAAATCAGCAATCCACATCAGAAAATCAATGAAGAATCTCTCAGAAGATCAACATCAAATCGCATGATAGCACCAAAATCAACACAAAACTCAGCGCCACATCAGAGAGTTAGCAACAACATCAAAATATCTGTGCAAAAATCAAAAATAGCAGGGCCATCATCAAATCATAAGGGAACATTCAATCAAAGAATCAGCAACACCATCAGAATATCAGTGACAAATCAAAAGGTCACCATCTAATCAAGAGGAAGCGCCAAAATGGCGACATCAGCTGATCAGCAAGCACGACAGCATTAAATCAGAGATTCAGTAACAAATCAAAATGTCAGTGCATATCAGCACTGAATCAGCAACACATCCAAACAAAATCAGAAGTATCAATGCATATCAGCACAAGCTCAGCAACAAATCAGCAAGATCAGCACAAAGTCAAGGAAAAACACAAAAATCCATAAAAATTGGATAAATCAAAGGAACAAATTATCAACAAAGCAAAAATCAAGAGAAAAACATTCATCCTCTGGTGAAAACTTGGCAATTCAAGTGCCTTGGACAAGTACCATGGTGAAAACCTGGCAAACAGGCGCCATGTGTAGTGCCCCCCCCTAATTCCTTTCTGCAGTTAGGGGCTTCCTTTCTATCACCTCTTATCCAACATGTCCTCCATCCCCTTTTGTCTCTCACTTCCTTCATTTTCCATTGGATCTTGATGACAAAAATAGAGACTATCAGATGTACATGCTTTTGGGCACCTCCTTGGCATCCATTGCACCTTTCAGCTACATATCCTCTATCCAATCCTTTCATCCTAGCTTCCATCCTTCCTCATCCTCTTGTTGGCATATCTTCCGTCCAAGCATACACCATGCCTTTAAAACACATGAACTATCTTAAACAGGGGGCATCCTCTTCCTTGGTGACGTATTCCTTGGAGGCTATCCAAATCCGAATCTTCCATCTCCCAAAATCCTCAGCAATTTCTCTATCCAAATCCAAACCAACCACCATCCGATCCTTCCAGCACTCCTCTATCTTAATCCATCAGCAGTTCCTCCAGCATCCTCTATCTTGATCCACCAGCAAACCAACTCAGCGTCCCATATCCTTTATCAGAATCCAACATCCACCATCCACAGTAGAAAGAAAATTCACCATCTTTTGCACCAAAATCCAGAGCTCCAAATCCACAACTATTATCGTGTTCCAGCCCTTTGAGTTGTTTCCATCCCTTATCCTAAATTAGAAATCATCCTCTTTTTGGCACAACGTGTTGTCTTAAAGAAATCAAAACCTTGTCCTTGCATAGCCTTATCATCTTGAGCAAGAGATTGGCTTGTATTGACAAGAATCCAGTTGACCGAAGATCATCAGTCTATCCTAGGTTGATGCAATCCTATCACTGATCCTCCATTGGGAAAACAGCAGCTCATTTTGTTGACACTTGGTAATCTTCCACCAGCGTTCCATCTTCCACCAGCTTTTCATCCTCCAAGCAGCTTTTCCATCTTCCAAATCCTCTAGCAGATCCGCCATCCAATCTCCCTGAATCTTCCTCCATCCAAATCTCCTGGCAGTTCCATCATCCCCATCCTAAGCATTTCCTAGCACCTTCTCTTGTCATTGGTATCTAGCTTTAGGCCAACCTCATTGCAATCCAATGCCATTCATCCCTATCCACACCTTGCTAGCAATCTTCCCAACCTATCCATCTCTTCTAGCTAGCCAACACCCAAGATCAAGCCAACCGATCAAATCACATCCTTCATCATATAGCAAGCCTTGATCTCGATTCAATCATCATCATTGGGATATGTCTTTCCCAAATCCGTGTCATTTTAGGACACATCATCCATCGCTAGTCCGTCTTGGCCTTCCAACCCAACTGGGGCATCATATTGCATATCTTTGAAGTTGTCAGCTTCACCCCCCAGGTTCTTTGTACATCCTATCCAGCATCTTGTACCTAAGTGTCAGTCGTGTCTCCACCTAAGCTCATTTGTACATTTGTGTCTTTAGGTCCCATCCTTTGTCTTAGTCCTTGTTCGTCCTGTAGCAGCATTTGATCAGGAATATCTTGCCCATCCCTAGCCTCAGAAAACCTTTTAGTCCCACTCGGGCCTTGTGCTTCAGCAACATCAATTGTCGACTTATCCTTGCTCATCCTGATTATTCCTTGAACTTCAGCTTTTGCCAGTGAACAACTACACTTATTCTCTCACCAACCCATGGGTCCTTGAGGATATATCGTTCCTCCTGTCTGACCTAATCTTCCATCCTGGTCCTTGAGGATATATCGTTCCTCCTGTCTGACCAATCTTCCCACCATCAATCAAACCTAATCTCTCTCCTTGGCAAAGGATGTCTTTTTGGAGTTATCATTTTGATCTTGGGTTTTGTCCTTTGGGTCTTGTTAATCTTTTTGGCTTCTCTTTATCCCACCAAGGTCACCACGATTCATTATATCATGGTGTGCTACGTGTGCGGATAATCTGGGGCAAGGTCTTTTGATCTTTCGCTTCTGCCTGTGATTCAGTTGTGTGTTTGTGGTTCCTTCAGCATCGATTCCACCATGTCACCTCTGCGCTTCATGTGTGATGTTGGGGCAACCCTGTGTGTTTGTTTAGCGTCAGTCCTCGTCAGTCCTCTGCGATGTTGTTGACAGGCCTCGTGATCCCAGTATCCTTGGCAGGTCTCTAACATAGCTATATTAAATCTAGGTTGTGCACTCCCATTTGCACTTGGAGCTACCTGGTCCCTTGCATTTATCATATAGATTAATCTTGCATCTTTGCATATAGCTGCATTTTGCATCTTGCATTTCCATCTCATCTTGCATATCATCCATATTTGTTCTTAGAAGTGAGGTTATTTATCTCCCCTTTCTTCCTAGGCCCTTCCTTCCTCGTCCCGCCGGGCACACTCTATCCCAGGGCGTAATCCCTCTTTCTCCTTGTCCCACTGGGCGCATCTTCCATGATTTTGTCCCACCAGGGCATGTATCTCTCTTTCTCCTAGTCCGCCCAGGCGTCATACCCTCTTCTTCTGATTCTAGCCTTGGCATCTTGTTTTCTTGTCTTTGACGCCATGCCACTTGCGACATCGCATCAAAGAGGGGCAAAATGTAGACACCGAAAAATCCTTCAGAAAATAAATTATTTTTGTTTTCTGAAAATCCTTGATGACATCATCATTTATTAATTAATTATTTATTTAATTAATTAATTTATTTTTATGGCATTAAATCCCTCTCTCTTAATTAAAAATCTTTAATTAAGGAATCTAGCCTAAAAATGTCATTTGGACGTTATCCCTAATTTATTAATTATTTAATTAATAAATTGACCAAAAAACTTCAAAAATAAATTAATTTATTTTTAATTTATTTTTTATCCCAAAGTTGGCCAAAATTCTAAAGAGCACTAAACTCTTCTAGAAAGTCCTAAACCTTCCTCTAAATGGGTCAAATCCCTAATCTAGTCCCTTCAAACCCTAAGCCTAGATATTTAATATTTATTAAATTTAACTTTAATAAATATCTAAATCTCACCCAAAGCCACTTGCCCATCCCTTTCTCCTAATCCTAATCCTAATCCCCTTTCTAATCTTGTCACATTCCATTAGCAAAAGGTTTACCAAAACTTATGCTAACCTCCTCCTTAGTCAACAAAGATGGCCACCTCTTGGCCACCTCTTGCAAATGCATTTAAGGATGCATTTAAGCCTTCCTTATCTTTCTTACATGCATTCATTATGCATTTAAGACCTTCATATCCCTTCCTTGCCACCTCTTGGCCTTGGGCACATTTACCAAATTGTGCACATGCCCTCAAACTTTCAACTCAATCCTCCCTTGACACTTGTCAGGACACTTGTCCTTGACTCAACCCTAACCTTAGCCCTAACTCTGACTCATCCTTTTAACCCAAGACCTTCCCTTTTCCTATAAATAGCCTCACTTCTTTGAGCAAACAATCCTCTCTCATCTTTCAACTTTCAAACTCAATAGCAAAGTTATAATGCCATTTTCATTCTAGCATAAGCATAAACTCATCATTTTAGATCATTTTCCAAGCTTAAAATCACATCTAAATTAGCTTAAATGGATTAACATAGATTCATTTCTTATCAATCTTAGTTCATCTTTTAGCTTTGCATATTTGTGTGTTCTTGAGGCCTTTGAGGCAAAATAGGTTCCTCATACCTATTTTGTGTCATTTTGGATCTTCTTGATCCTCAAATCATCATTTATCTTGCATGCTCCAAGTGCTTGAGTTTGCACACCCACATCCATTTATATCCAAGCATATCAAACGGTGCATGGGTGCATCTGTTTTAAGCTTAAACTGAGGTGGCTTTGATTTTAGTTTGTTTACCATTAGATTTGATTTGATTATATGCTATGACGTTTGTTTGTCTTTGGCCTTCAAAACAGGTTTAGGTGCACGCTCAAATCCTAGTCTACAGTAAGATTAAGCAAGATGATGTTAGGTACCTTTGCAAGATCCTAACAACTAAATTATGTGGTAGTTCAAGGGAAGATGACATGGCTGTAGGAATAGTTCATGTAGCTTATCTTATGTGTATTGAGAAGAAACAAGTAGACCTATGTGAAATTTTGAAAATTTAGTTATTTGAGAACTTAGAAAAGATTAAGAAAGCTAAGTACACACAATTTAGGTTTTCATCTCTGATAACCTATATGTTTTTCCATATTTTGAGAATATTTCCTTACACAGTTGATTGGAGTGACAATGTGAAGACAATGGAAAGAATAAACTCAGTCTACATGAAGCAACTTTTTGATAAAGTTAATGACAATGTGAAGCTTGTATTGAAGACTTTTCAGAATATTGTTAAGAACAAATCAAGGATTCCTCAATCCTTAGTTGAAAAGCATAAAGATGACATTTGTTTTATGGCAGACACTAATTTCACCTATATTGAAGTAGTTGAGCCTAGAATGGAATTCATAGACCCTCTTGGCTATGAAATATCTGAAGCAGAAACAGTAGGATATGTGAATAGATTGTTAAAGTGTGAGTTGGATGGTCATGCAAATAGGTTTGGAACCTATGAAGAGAATTTCAAATCTACAATAAGTTTGAGAGAAAAGAAGCAATCTAGTAAGAGATTTGAATCTACTATGAAGAAAATATTGAAAGAATTAGGTATGTCAAGTCATGAGTTTGACATAGCTAAGAAGACTGCAGAAGCCTTGAAGCAAAGTGAAAATCTTGTAATTTCACCTGAGGCATCTAGTGCAGATCCTATTGATCCTATTGCAGTAAAGGTAAAAGTTGAAGTACCTGAAAAAGATGAAGGAGATAAATCTTTTTCTCCTATTCCTAGCAAAAGAGTAAAAGTGAGTGCAACAAGACCCAGCAAGAGATAGAAAGTGATTGTACCACCTATACCTAGAAATGTAGCAGTAATTAAAGATGATGATGTAGTTTCAACCAAGAAGAAAACTTGCAAACCAAGAATTGAAAGAGTTAATGAAGATATATTGAAGCATGGAGACTTCACTAAGTTGAATAAATTCTATGATCTATATGGATCATTTGATAGATTGAATTTTGAAAATGCAATGATTACACATATGATTGTGACAGATAAGAAACTTAGCACTATTCGTGGTAAGATCCCAGAAGATTTGTATAACAGACTTGTGAATAGAAAACAAAGAGCACAAGAAGAGGACATAAAGATGAGAGAACATGTAATAAGATAGTTCTATGAAGTTGAGGATGAAGATCATTTGAAGAGATTCTTGAAGTCTCTTGGAACTTTATTGAGAACTAAGAGAAGAACAATCCTTATAATGGGAGGCAAAAAGGAGGAAGTACAGAAAGAGATAGAGCAAGTAGTAATGCAAGTTCTTGTAGATATAGTTGCAGAAAAGCATGTTGAATTAGACCCTCAACAGAAGCAATCAGAGGAACTTGGTATTGAAGAAGTTCCATCTTCTTCACATATAAATATTGGCAAAGAATCAATGGACATTGAAGGAACCAAAGTGACACTAGAGTCAGATGATGCAGTATTTCATGATCTAGGAAACATTGTTGACAATTTGGCTTTAGAAGAGCAAGAGAAGGTTACAGAATCAGAAAAGGATACAGAGGTAGTGGAAGCACCAGCAGTATCAAAATCAGTTCCAGCAGTATAGACAATTAAAGGTAAACAAATTTTGATAGAGGTCACTACCCCTAGTGCACCTGACAGTAAGAAGAGACAAATTGGTTCAATTTTTGAAGACCTTGGAAAAGAAGTTGAAGATGATGATCAGCTTGAGTTCATCACATCTCTTAATAAAATTATTGGAAAGAATAAGAAGGTGAAGGACCTTGAAGGCAAAGTTAGAGTTTAGACAGAGAAACTTGAGAGTGTGATCAGCACTAAGGTATCTGAATCAGATCCACTTGAGAAAGCTAAAATAGTAATAAACTCTTTTGACTCTAAATTTTCTAACTTAAAGGATATTGCTAGAATAAAAGTTCAGGAAGACTTTGAAGCAGAAATGCAACAAAATTTAATTGTAAATATTTGAAATGATATTGGTAGTTTGGATGTATGCATAAAGAATTTGAGGAAACATTTTGAAATTGGAAAGAGTTTGTATATACAATGCACAAAATTAGAAAACCTAACAGCTAAAGAAGATCAGAGAGAAGATAGATGCAATTACAGCTAAAACAAACACCTTGTCAAGCCCAAATGTAAAGATAAGTTCTGTAGAGAAGAGCATAAGGAAGTTAAATGATGAAATAAAAATGTTAGTAGAGGAGAAGAATAGAAAGATGCTCAAGATTAACATCTTGAGAGAGCACATCTCAATCAAGACCTCAATTTTTGAAGACCAAATTGAGCAGTGTCTTTTAGCAAAGACATCTTTTCAGAAGTCTAGCTTCAATTCCCTGCAAGCTTGTCTTACAGCAGCATACGGATTGAGTACTCTACTCAATGTTGCTGAATCCATTAGGAAGATATGGGAGAAAGATTTTGAATCATGGAAGTCAAAGTTTGGTGACTATGTTGCAAGCCTACCGGCTTTGCAATAGCTTTTAACAAGGTATAAAGTTTTTTTAAAAATTTTGTACACCCTATCTTTGTCATTGTTGTCAAAGGGGGAGAGATGGTAGAAAATTGAATATATTATGAGGAATGATATTCATAGGGGGAGCTATTCTATGGAGTACAATATTGTATATGTGTTGTAGAACTTTTGGCCACAACTTTGTGTAAATACTTTGAAGTTTTGTTTGCACACTTAGCCAATTTTCCCATATGTTGCCACCAATGACAAAGGGGGAGATTGTTGGAAATTTGGCTAATGTGGATGCATAGATGTTGTCATTATGGAAACATATGATCTCTATTGAGAGAACAAAATTTGGAATGCAAGTATGGCAAGTTTAAGGAAGAAATTGTCTAAGTATGGATACAGTGATCTTGACAGAGCACTCGATGAAGATTTAGTTGGTGACGTCCACTGGAGCAATATTTTTGTTTGCATAGTTAACTAAAGCTTCTATAGAGTATGAGGATACCCCATCTCAGTGTGCATAAAGTTTGGAGTAGTACAGACAAAGTTATTCCAAGTTTACCGAAGACAATTTTTGCAGACAGAACAGTTTTGGAGACAATATTAGTGAAAGAGTTAAGAGATTATTTTTGCTTGTCAAAATAATGACTTAACATTATGAAGGGATGAAATCCTAGATGTTTACTCTTGGATAAATATTTTGGTAGCCGACCATGTAAATTTATTAGCTCTAATAACTCATATATTAGGCATACTTGAAATGTAATGACAAAATAGATGATATAGGTAAAAAAGAAAGAAAAGATAACTTGTGATAGTTGTATATTGTGATAGCAGCAAAGGCTATTGATGTGAAGTTGTAAGCAGTACCATATTATAGTCAGAAACATTTTGTATTACCTGTTTGGGCAATGAGCTCAGCTGGTGATCAGGTTTTGTAATCTAACTCCTAACAGGGTTAAGGCTTCTAACAAGGCCTAAAGTCCTTTAACCAGGACAGATCTACTATATATTGTAAATTGACTCCTAACAGGGTCCAATATCCCTAACAAGATACTTTTGATTAGTGGTCTTTGTGGGTACCATCCCCAGTGAGGTTTTCCCTTGGCCAGGGTTTCCTCGAGAGCATATCATGTGTTATGAGTTCTTTCTATTTGCTGCTATTTTTGTTAATCGGCTTGATAATCCTTGTATGCACTAAAGTAATCTGTTATATCCATAAGTGGGCAAAAGAAAAAGTTTTTAAAATATTGATTCACCCCCCCTCTCAATATTTCCTGTTTCTAACAAATTCTACCTCTACCCTGACCCTGGGTCCAAATTTCAAATTATGGAGGTTTTGAGATGTCAGGCTTCGAAAAGTTTTATTTCCTGCTTCCAGGTCAACTATTTTGGATTTCACAATGGTAAACTCTTAAATTGTATTTAATCTAGGTCCATTTGTAGGGGATAAGGCCTAATTGGAATTTAATTCCCTTATGTTGGCCCGTCTAGAAGTTTGTACCCTAGATCACTACAAAAGGAAGCCTTCCTCTTTTATTTTCACATCCATTTATTCATCAAGTGCTCTCAAGCAGACAATCCACCTTTCATGATCAAGACATCAAGATCTCAAGTGCAATAAAGAGATCAAGCAAGAAAGAAGGAGAAGGAAAGAATTCAAGCATTCATTCATCTTCAAGTATTCAAGTATTCAAGCATTCAAGATCCAATTCATCAAGGAGATCCATTGATAGCCATTGAAGGATTCAATCTCTTTGGAGCCCTCTTGTTGAAGATTTCTCCATCCACATTCATTCAAGCTTCCTCCTATTCTAAGATCTATTCAAGATTGGTGTTGAAGATCTAATGCAAATGATTTGAGATATCCTACATACAATTTTACATTCATTTGGAGCATCCATACTTGTGGATTCAAGGATTCAAATCCTCCACAAGGATTTCAACACAAGCAAGGTGAATAGTTCCATTTACTTTGTTTATATATTACATTTTTAATTACATTTCAAGGTTGATTCCAAACTAGGTTTGACCAAGTCAAACCCCTTATTGAAACAAAAAAAACCCTTTTTCTTGCAAGTGCAGGTGCAGGACAACGAATATCAGTGCTGATTTGGATATCTTTTTCGGCGAGCTCCTGAGATCTGCGAATAGAATTTTCATCAAAGCTATTTTAGGTCAAGGATTACTTTCAGTGAGGGGAAAGATTGTACCCTGGGGTAATATCTTGCCCCAATCCTGAGGTCAATGAAAACCTTGCTCTAAAAGACATAAGGTTTCTTGGTTTTCTCTATTTTTACATTTCTAGGCCAGATCCACTTGCAGAATCTCCCAAAACTGAACAAAGGCATCAAAAAATAGTCTTTTCCATATTTATCCTCTTTTGAGGTTAGTATTTGTCTTCAATTTATTTAATTATTTAAGCACACATTTTCTACAATGGACTATAAGGTTTTCTCCTTTCTTCATATTCTCCATAGATTGATTCATTTGTGCATTGATCACTTCCTTGTGATTAATCAATTTGGATCTCTCCTTTGGGAATTTGGATTAAGAAGTAGATCCTATATTTCCCCACCCATTCAAATCAAATGCACACTATTACATTTTCAATACATCACATTTCTTATCTTACATTTTGGTGAACCTGACAAGCTTACCCCTTTCTTTTGTGGAATTAGATGCCCTATTGTGTTAGATTTCTCTTTACATATCATCTTGTGTGTTCACCTCCATCTTACATTTTGGTGAGCTTGACGAGCTTATCCCCTATCTTTTGTGGAATTAGATGCCCTATTATATTTGTGTTTCACTATTACATTTTGGTGAACGTGCGATAGACAACTCTTTCTTTTATGATGTTATATCTTGTGTGTATTTGATTTCTTTTATGTGTTTACAACTCATATAAAATCCTAATATTTGGTGTTTTCTTCTTTTAGTTCATTTGCATTACATTGGTATATGAGATTTACTACCTCTAGTCCTACTTATAATATTCCAGTTAGACGAAGTCGTAGACTTATGGGTGTCTTTGATCCTGAGTCTTCCTCTCCTTTCCTTAGGATCCTAGATGACAATTTGATTATTAATGATTCCAATCCTAATATGGAGAAAAAATCTCCTCACTCATATCATGATGAGGATAATGCTTTACTTGAGTTCCTCCTGAACAAGTCCAAAAAATTTCAACCGAACTTTATAAAATGGGTAATTGGCTTATTCAAGAAAACCATAATCAAGATTCTATTCAAGCTATAGAGGCTCTTAAGAAAGTCCTTTGTGATGATCATGGTGTTAATATCTTGCATGGTATTACTCATCTCATGCATTCAAATGTTAAACCTTTAGCTCAAGAAGCTCAAGATTTAGAATTTACTCCTCATGTCACTAGTGTGGAACCTTCTTCCATTTCTTTACCTATTATTCCTACCTACACTCCTCATTTGGTGACTATGATAGTTCCCTCTCTTCCTATGAGTGTTCCTCATGTGTCCCTTCCTACATCACAACCTTCTTATCATAATGTTCATTTTACTTATTCTAATTCTCTTCCAACTATAGTTCCAAGTGTTCCTCCAATTGTGTCTTCCATTCATGCTACTTCAAACACTTTACCTAGTGTTTCTAATGTTTCTATGCCTCCTATTTACTCTAATGATTCAACAATCATTAGTTTGGCTCAAACAGTGTCATCCTTACAATAAAAACTTGCATCCTTAACTCAAAACAAGTTTAGCATTCCTACATGTGACATGGGAAGTCCTTTATCCCTAGACATCATTCTTCCTCCTATTCCTCAGCAAGCTAATATGCCTCATCTTGAGAATTATAATGGAAAGGGAGACCCTATTACTCATGTTAAAACATTTCAAATCCTTTGTAGTGATTATGCTCATGACAATAGGATTTTAGCCAAGTTATTTGATATAAATTTTCATGACAAGGCCTTACAATGGTATTGTTCCTTGCCTCCTTATTCTATTGACTCTTTTCCAAAACTTTCTAACACTTTTATTCAATAATTTCAAAATAACATTGGTCTAAAAGTGTCCTTAACTGATTTGATGCATTGTAAACAAAACACTAAGGAAAAATTGATTGAATTTATTGATAGATTTAAGCATTTGTATGCTCATATTTCCTATCTCATTCCTGATATGGATATTCAATGTATATTTATTTCAAATTTACAAAAGGATATTAGAAATAATATTATGCTTACTAAATTTACCTCTTTTCAATAACTTTGTACAGTGCTTCATCATTATCAATTACAAGTGAGTCAATTTGAGAGAAACACTCCAATGGCTCCTGTTCTAGTTGATAAGAGTGATGCTACTCCTAATCCAAACAAATTTCAAAAACTCAACAACTATGTCAAGATAAACAAACAAGCGAATGCACTTGCTGATGAAGTTGTTGTTGCATCGCACAATGCCACTTCTGCATCCACTTCTTTTTGATTGAATCATATGTTTACTTCTCTCTCTAAATATTTACCTTCTATTATGAATAGGTTTTTAACTACTAATATGATTACCTTACCTCCTATTCAACCTATTTTACCTACTATAGTAGCATCCAAATTCTATGATCCTAAAGATTTTTGTCAATATCATCATCAGAATGGTCATAATAATGAGAAGTGTTATTCTTTAAAACATAAGGTTCAAGACTTAATTGATTCTAATGCCTTATTTGTTGATAATCTTGATGGTAGTGGGAAAAAATATGTCTCTCCTCCTAATCAAAATCTTCAAATCTATTTGAATCCTTTACCTACACATGATACTAGTACCATTTCTCAACCATCTTCTCTGGATGTTGTTTATGATTCAAAGATGGATGATCTTAATCACATTGTTAATCATGTGGAGCATGTTGTTCAATCTATATCTCCACCTCAACTTCAAAATCAATCTCAACCTCAACCTACACCAAAACCGCAGCCTAAACTAAAATCTCAACCTAAACCTCAAAAAAAATCTATTTGTGTAATTAAATATTCCTAATTACACTTAACTTAATCTTACTTGGGATAATGAATTGCATGGTAGTTAGTGATTGAGACACCTAGGAGTGTGCACATCTATTAAGCACATGGTGTAGGAGAATTTCCACTTTAGGTGTGATAGTTGTCATCACATACCTCTTTGTGTGTGAGATCCACCTTTCATTCTCTTATCACATTATCATCATAATCCATTGCACATACTTTGTTTCATAATGGAGGATAATCCACATTTGGTGGACATGTGATTACACCTAGCATAGGTGATAGCTTATTAGCTCCTTATCATTTTCTCTTATCTTTTTTCCTATATAAGGAGGCATATTATGTACATTTTAATCATGTCCATGATCAATAATATCATTCTTGCATCTTATTGCAATTGTCTTGCCAATATCTTGTGAAAGTTATCTTGGTCTTGCATTCAATCCTGGGGGTGTTGTAGAGTCACCTAAAATTCTAACATGGTATCATAGCTCTCAAGGTGTGAAGACCTCTTCTCAAGAAGTGCAATCTTGGCTTGATTCAATTGTGGGTGTAGAATAAAGGTATTTAGACATCACCATTGCATAGTTTATTTGGAGAAAGTTTGGGGTTTTGTATTTTGTGGCTTTCTATTGCAGGTTAATATTGTTTCTTGCTGGTGCAAATCAGAGGTTGGAATCATATTAAGGAGGTCCAAAAACCCCTAAATCAAATTTTATTTCATCCAAATCGGACACCCGAGGCCAAATCTAGAGCTATTTGAATTTTGGAAGTGCGGTGGCGGTAATTCCAAAAAAATAATTTTAGAGGCAATTTTTAAACAGTGATATCTTAGTCATCTGGACTCCTAAATCAAATTTTAGGAGTTTTAGGTGACTCTACAACACCCCCAAGATCAAATGCAAGACCAAGATAACTTCCACAAGAGATTGGCAAGACAATTGCATTAAGATGCAAGAATGATATTATTGATCATAGACAAGATTAAAATGTACATAATATGCCTCCTTATATAGGAAAGGAGATAAGAGACAATGATAAGGAGATAATAAGCTATCACCTATGCTAGGTTTAATCACATGTCCACCAAATGTGGATCACCCTCCATTATGCAATAAAGTATGTGCAATGGATTAGGATGATAATGTGATAAGAGCACGAAAGGTGGATCTCACACACAAAGAGGTATGTGATGACAACTATCACACCTAAAGTGGAAATTCTCCTACACCATGTGCTTAATAGATGCACACACTTCTAGGTGTCTCAATCACTAACTACTATGCAATGCATTATCCTAAGTAAGATTAAGTTAAGTGTAATTAGGAATATTTAATTACACCAACACAACCTAAGAATAAGAGACCTCAGAAATTTTTTATTACTTTTGATGATTCTAAGACTATTAAATCTCTTGATGGTCCCCTTTACATTTATACTAGGATCTCTCATATACCTACGCGTATTTGTCTTGTTGATCCTACATCCTTAGTCAATGTTACTACTAAAGAAAATATTTTTATGAAAAACTTGTAATGTGATTCTTATGATGCATCTGATGTGTGGATCTGAACTTGTAATGGTTTTTTGTATCCATCATTTGGTTCCATTAACTTGTTGGTTGAACTTTGTGGTAAAATTGTGAACACTGCCTTCGTTGTTGTTCCTAATTCTGATCAATTTCAAGTTAAGCTTGGTCTGTCATGGTTAAATTCTAGGCATGTTGTTTCTTCTCCTATCCATAAGTGTCTTAAATTAATTCATGATAAATAAGTGAAGATGATTAACCATATTTTATATAAACATTCTAGGCTAAGGGATTGTGCTACCCTTGACTTCTTTTGGCCTTCATTACCTAATTCATGTCGTTCTCGACTTGATAATATTTTTTCATTCATATCAAACCTAGAAGTACTGTAAGATTCTCGAGTTAAGCATGCCTCTGCTAGATCTTAATCATGTGTTTTGCCTACACCTTCCATACCTCCTTTATCTATGGCTTCTAGTTCTATTAATCAAGCTCCTAGTGTTTCTTGTCAATCTATCGAGAATCTTACTAATCCTCTTATAGAACTTGTGAAGGATCCAGTAGTTGTTCCTCCTAGTTCCCAACATATTTCAAGTAAAACAAAATGTAATCAATCTGGTAATGAATTTCGTAAGAAGCATCATGCTCAAGCGAAGGCTCGTACTTATGTTCTTCAAAATTATTTACCTTCTTTTGACAAGCCTATGCATTATGTGTTATAAGAAGTTACTGCTAATAATGATGTTAGAATGCAAGATTATGATGATTCTATTTGTATGTTAGATCCTATTTTGATTAATTTGGATGAGGAAGATACTCATGATGATGTTAATTATGAATATGAGACTATCAAGACATTGATATTGATTTACCTAATATGCTTTCATCACAATTGACACTTACACTTAGTATCAAACATTATGATTCTCAAGAGGATCCTTGTTTGGAACTAGCTATCATTCCTACTATGTTGGATATAGTCCCTCTTGAAAGTTACCCACCTTCCCTAAATGATATAGAATTAGATGGGGAGATTAGGTGGTACGCTTGATTGGCTTGTCCTATATGGTAGCTTTTTGTATGTTTTCCTATTGTAATGTGATTCTCCCGTGGTGTGTTTGCTAAATATTGTTAGATTATTTTATACGATCCTTGTTGCTTTTTTGGTGAAAGGTGATAAAGGAATCAAACTTGTTTTACAATTCCTCTATATGTATCTCTATTCTTCTATATGTTGTTTCATGTTATGTTCTACCTATGTTATTGTTCATAAATGTTTCCTTGTGTAGTCCGCTTGGATTTGCAACTTGGTAGCACTGAATCTTTTTGGTTTCCATGTTGTGGTCAGAAAAGACTCTTCTTTGTATATCTTATGTGTTCTTTCCTCCACTGTGATTGTATTTCTACTTTCTTTGGGGAATGATGTCAATTTATTTTCAATAATATCATACATATATTATCTTATAATCATACTGACCCCATGACAGGTAGATCCCTTCTATTTTCTCTGTATTTTTATGTGGTATTTCTCTTGATTTGTCTTCACTTGGGAGCATCTTGTAGTGGAAACATAATTAGTGGAGTTGTTTATGTTTTCGTTCAAGCCATTTCTCATGTTAAAGTGTTAGCAATCACTTTAACATGGGGGTATATGCTCTGCTCACCTATTGCACACAGGCACTTTTGATATACATATTTTTAAAGGCACTTCTCTCCCTTTATGGATTAGTGACTAATCCTTAAAGCATGAATTTTTATTTAGGATCTCTTGATCCCTCCAATTTCAAATTTTGATCTCTTAAGGTCGAAGGTGTCCTTAAGAATAGATCTCTTTTTCTTTCGGTTTTACTCTTATGGAATAGAATATTCTTGAGGGTGAATCCTTGATTGGTTGACTAGTGAGTAGCCACATTCACTAGGTGGTTCAATTCCATCTTTCCAGCTACGTCATTTCCTTGTGTGGTTCACAATGGGACATAAGTTCTCATTGGGTGAGGTAATCACACCCTCTCTCTCTTTCTCTTTTCTAGAGATGTCTCTCTTATTGTAATCTTGGAGTTGATGAAGAATTGAGTTCTTGAGGGCTTGAGCATTCCTTTGTCCCTTTGATTTCAATAAAATTATCTTTTCATTATGCTCTCCTTTACCAAGAGTTTGCATCGAGTCCATACTCTTGCTAAAGTGGGGGCTAAATGTATCATCAGAAAATGGAAGCACTTCCATTTAGGACTAGTTTAGCCCTATAAGTAAGTCGTATGGGGTCATGTCAAGAACCTTGAATAATTCTTTGAATGTATATGGATTTTTCCCCCTATTCTACTTCTCTCTCCACCTATTTCCAGCATGTTCTACACCTGGTCCTAAGAAATTGAGATCTGTGACCTTAGGGTCAAGGCTGACCTCAACTATAACCTAGTTCAAATTCAACCTTGACTCTAACCTAGGTCAAATTTTAGCTCAACCCTAACCATGGGTCCAAATTTCAAATTCTAGATATTTCAGGATGTCGGGCTTCAGAAAGTTTTATTTCCCGCTTCCAGGTTGGTTGTTTCAGATTTTAGAATGGTAAACTCTTAAATTATATATAATCTAGGTCCATTTCAAGGGGTTAAGGCCTAATTGGAATTTAGTTCTCCTATGTTAGCCCCTCTAAAATTTTGTGCCCTAAATCAGTATAAAAGGAAGCTTTCCTCTTTCATTTTCACATCCATTTATTCATCAAGTGCTCTCAAGGATACAATCCACCTTTCATGATCAAGACATCAAGCTCTCAAGTGCAATCAAGAGATCAAGCAAGCAAGAAGGAGAAGGAAAGCATTCAAGCATTCATTCATCTTCAAGCGTTCAAGCATTTAAGCATTCAATCATTCAAGATCGAATTCATCAAGGAGATCCATTGATAGCCATTAAAGGATTCAATCTCTTTAGATCCCTCTTGTTGAAGATTTCTGCATCCACATTCATTCAACCTTCCTCCTATTTCATGATCTATTCAAGATTGGTGTTTAAGATCTAATGAAATTGATTTGATACATCCTACATACAATTCTATATTCATTTGGAACATCCATACTTGTGGATTCAAGGATTCGAATCCTCCACAAGGATTCAATAGAAACAAGGTGAATAGTTCCATTTACTTTATTTATATATTTCAATTTCAATTACATTTCAAGGTTGATTCCAAACTAGGTTTTGATCAAGGAAAACCCCTCATCCAAACAACAAAAACCTTTTTTCTTATAGGTGTAGGTGCGGGATGATGAATATCAATGCAAATCTAGATACCCTTTTCGGCGAACTTCCAAGATCCGCGAATAGAATTTCTGTCAGAGTTGTTTCAATTCAAGGATGACTTTTAGTGGGGGGCAAGATTGTACCCTAGGGTAAGATCTTACTCTGATCCTAAGGTCAAGGATGACCTTGCTCTGAAAGACATAAGGTTTTTGGGTTTTCTCTATTTCTGCATTCCCAGGCCAGATCCACTTGCAGAATCTCCCAAAACTGAACACAAGCATCAGAAAACAATATTTTCCAGATTTACCCTATTTTGAGGTTAGTATTTGTCTTCAATTTATTTAAGTATTTAAGAACACATTTTCTACAGCAGACTATAAGGTTTTCTCCTTTCTTCATATTCTCCACAAATTGATTCATTTTTGCATTGATCACTTCCTTGTGATTAATCAATGTGGATCTCTCCTTTGGAAATTTGGATTAAAAAGTAGATCCTATATTCCCCCACACATTCAAAAAACATGGACACTATTGCAATTTTAATACATCATATTTCTTATCTTACAACCTTTTATAAATAAAATTGTATCCAAACTCATGTGCATTACATAAGATTATTTTTCAAATCTAAAACAAATATAATTTATACCAACAATACACTTATACTTACCTTAAATGTTAACTTGTATGTTTTCTGAATAGGAATAGGAAAGTTGACTTCAAAGTTGAAAAAAATTACTACACAACTATTAAAGGTGTCATAGTTTGTACACATCATACCATCCTTAACAGGTATGCCCGCACCTTTAGTTTTTTTAAATTACACAATCTATATTCCATTGCACTTTTAACAACCAAAAAAAATTCCTTTCTTACAATACATTGTTCTACTTATACTTTCCAAACAAAATTTAATTTAGATAGTATAATATTTCCTTGGCTTATTTTTCTTGAGTTATGGCTATGCTTTTTAACAAATAATGAAATGTCCCCTAAAAAATTGAATACGAGTCTTATACTCCTTAATTTAATTTGGTACTCCATGGCCCAAGAAATTTATGAATATTAGAATATCTACTACTACCCAACAAAATTCTACCACTCCATATGTAATCTTTAAACATATAAAAACCCAACCATTTGGTATTATGTAGTTTAGTTTTTATTATACACATGCATAATATAATACCTATCCAGTTTAGGTACACATTTTTTGACATTTGCTACTATGTCCAGCATGATTATTCTTAGAAATACAACTTATACAATGTTTACATTCTTTGCTCTCAGGAAATGGAAACAAACATGAAAAATTGGGAAATCATTGAAGTCCTTAGTGGAGAGGCAACAGACAATGTTAGTAGCTCATGAATCATGTTGCTCAGTTTATCATCCAACAAATCTTAAAACCAATGTTCAATCTCTATCTTTGATTCTGTCAACCAATTGTCATGATATTGTGCAGAACTTCAAAGTTGAATGCCAATTCCCACTAGTGGAAGATAAAGACATCATTACACTTCAAGCTAGTTATACTGAGTTGGAGGGCCTCTGCACCTTTGTGAAAGAGATCTATTATGATTGATATTACACAGGTGGTGCAACACCCTCCATAGTTCAAGAATATGAGTTGTACTTGAACGCAAAGTGATCATGTGTCCTACCTTCCACTAAGTAGTTCAAGAACAACCATCTATATAAATAATCTATTGTAAATAGACAAGCTTCTATTTCTACACTATGTAACCTATCTACAGATGTGAATATACTTTTTGGTACAATAAATAAATAAATAAATTTCTTTCAAATAAGTTTTCCTTGGAAGAATGTACTTTTTCACAGATTGTGTATTATTCAGTTGGCTTGTTTATAGAGAGATAATGGTATACAATATAGTTTTATACAAAAACACTAACATAATTCCTTGTTCACAATTATTATCAACTAGAGGAAAAGAAAAGTAAATCAACAACTTATCTAGAGAAACGTGTTGTTTTTATTAAAAAAAACTAATTGCATATACCGTGCTCAAACTACTTTGCCTAAAATTGATCAGCATTTTGCAAATACTAAGTTTGCCATAGCCTAACCGCAAAATTTACCCACACTTGCAAGTTACTCTATTCCTTTTAGATTGTACTTCATGATGGTAACTTTAAAAATCCATACTTACAAGTTAAATCTATACATTCTATCCAGAAAACACATTCTATTTCTACCAAATACCGACTACAACTCTCTAATGGTGGACACACCCATTTCGTACTACTACCAAAAAAATTCAAAGATCTTGTCATTGAAGAGGCTTTGGTGAAGGACTCAATTATTTTCCTTAAGAAATATTCTTACAAGATGCTATATAACTTCACGTAAGCCCTTTCTTTAACACTACCCTCTTAAAGATTTTGATTTCCAAACTAAAACTCTTTGTTAAATGGTCACTCTATATTATTTGCAAGGAACTCTTAGTAAAAAATTTTGATATCTTCTCAAATAGTGTATCTACAGTTGGAACTCTAATTCCACTCCTTCAATTTACTAACTACCTTTGCCCTTCGACCTCTAAACATGCCTTAGGGTCTTTTCCAACTATAGAGTATTAAGTAAAAAAAAATTCTCCTTTTCAACCACTCCCCATTAAATCATTGCCACCATATAATAGGCATTGGCCCATTGAGGGTTGAGCATTAGGGAAAACACCAATCCATGAATACAAAAATGCTATCTGTGAAGGAAAAGTATTTGGTTTTTGAATTCATAGATAAAGACAAAATTAGAATCCAACTAACTTATTTTAATGAACTATTAGATGAGTTCTACCAGGTTGTCCACCTTGGTTGTCTATACAAGATCTCTGGTCATCACATAAAAGTTGCAGATAAAAAATATGGTAGCTTAACAAACCCTTATGAAATAGTCCTATTAAACTCATCAATCATAACTCCTTCCTCATGTCCAGACTCTACAATACCCAATCATAGCTTCCACTTAAAGAGCATAGATTCACTAGATGGATTTCCTATCGACTTCCTTGTAGATGTCATCGGTATACTTGTATCTATAACTCCTCCATCAACCATACGCAAAAAAATGGCACTGACACAAAGAAATGTACAACAACAATAAAAGACATGTCAAACTATACTATAGATATTACACTATGGGTTCACCACTATGAAGTAGAAGGAAAACAAATCATTGATATGTTCACTCAAAAAACTCCAATTATAATTTTAATAAAACCTCTACGTCTAATATCATGGAATGGAAAAAAACTTGATGGCACCTTTTCAACCTCTATTATAGTCAATTCAACTTTTCCTAAAGCATCTACATTAAAAATATGGTATACAAATTTGGGAAATGACCAACCCTCTATATCCTTGTCAAAAGGCCATAGTTACCCACCCAAGTTTTTTGACCCAATAGATATCTCTACTATTGTCAACAAAGAATTATCCAACACACACCTTATTTGTGTACAAGAAAAAATCACTAAATTGCATTTGGACAAATTCTACTACCTGACATGTCCTTAGTAGTGTACAACAAAAAATTTAAGAAAATGTTTTTCTTTTGCTCAACAAACACATTATGATGCCCCAAATGTTCTATTGAGCTCTCCAACTATGCCTACAACTACATGCTGAAGATGGACTTGCAAGATGCTACGGGTGAATTACTAAAGGTAACTACATTTGAATGACCCTCCATTGATTTGTTGGGAGTACATGCAGAAGATTTCCAACTCCTATTAGCAGAGCATGATGCTACAAAACACATATCAGACAATGTTATAAATAGTCAGTTTCTCTTTAAACTTACCATAAAAAAGAATCCTTTTGGGGGTCAATAAATGCAAAGCATTATCATTATAGCCCTAAAGCTTTCTTAAAATTGGCACACAGATCTCATTCTGCACAGTTACATATCCAAATTTGAAAACTTCTACTAGAGTGTTATGTATAAAGAAATATTTCCATACCCTACTATGATAAATGTAATTTTCCCTTACTGTTTTCGACAAACCAAAAAAAAAGTTTACGCTTGTAATACGAAATACTATATGTGTAAGTACTAGATACTTCCCCCAACAAATAAATAAATTATGCACATACCTATTTTTGTTCAAATTCTTCCAATGAAACATAAGAAAATTTGTTAATAACATGTTTACTACATTTACAAGTACCCACTATAATATTTGTATATTTTGTTATGCATCTACCCTAAAAAATGCTTCCAAAACATTACAAAATAATACATTTCCACCCTCTTTTAAATATTTACTCATACAATCTTTACTCTCATTATTTTTCCTACTAGATATGTCAAAACATGTTGGATTCATTTATTACTAACTTTTCTATTTCAAGCTTGTCATGTACACATACTCTTCAATATGTCTTCAAAATATTATTATACAATAAAGTTTGCATTCTCCTGATCTTTATTTGTACAATCATTTTGCAACCACTTCTACACTACCAACATCACCTACAAGAATACATCTACAAGAAGATTTTTATTTTTATTTTTATTAGTATTTGCATTATGATGTACATTTTGATTTTGTTTTATTTATCTTAATTATTATATCTTTTCTTGAAATTATAAATAGTAATAAAAGTATATTAGATTTGATTTATAATTATTTGAAATTTTTACCAAAACCAATCTCACCCTCTACAAATTAATAGATTTTCATTTAGAAGTAAATGCTAAGTATTTTTTATTACAATTTGAATGTGAATTTGGATGTATATTATAAATATATTTTATTATTGCATTGTTAGTATGTTTATTAATAATTCTTAAACTAATTTGCAGAAATGTTGCGACAGAGGATTGTTGTAATTGATCACTTTTTTCAGCATGTGGACATTCATAGGCTTCATGAAGAAGAAAGAACTTTAGGATTGATTGCTTAAAGCATACTACAAGAAAGAGAACTAAACACATATTGTCCAGTATCATAGAGAAAATTTTCCCACTTTTATAGAGATCCATATTTTTCAGAATTGAATACTTATGAAACATGCAATCCAATGGAGGTACATCATATCCTAGGAGAGATATGGTTTCAACCAACTTCAATAGAATTTGAAACCAAATACTCCTCTTTGATACATGACATAGGACAATTATAGTTAGAGAAACTGCTTCGATCTCCACAAATCAATACAACATCTTTCCAGAACCAACAAGTTTTAAAATGGTGGGGACAATAGGGAGCTTATTTATCTATGCCCATTCATGAACGTATAAGAAATATTGTAAGGGAAAAAACACCTACATGGACCCAAACAACTTGTAAATTCTACCCAACTATTAATCTAATCACATGCAACTAGGGTGTACTTTGTCGCACACTTGAACACCTTTATTGGCTCAATGATTTGAACCCTATGGCGGACAAACTCATTACCCCTAATGTAATCCTTTAAAACTATTAGTTTATTCAATTTTGGGTAAACGAAAGGTATACTTTTTTATTATGCAATTCTTATCATATTTGCACTTCAAATACAAAAAAAGCTTCTTGTTTCCAAGAAAAGTAATAATAAAAGTATTGTTTGTAAGATTAAATTCAATCGAAAGTCTATATTTTAGCATTCATGTACATCAAGATTAAATATTGACTTAATTGTACACAAAACTTAATACATAGATTCCCTATATATATTAAAAATAATACTTTCCAGCATATTAGATTTAGTTCTAACAACAATATATATTTTACCAATCATGTACAAATAAAGAAAAAATACAAAAAATGTAATAGTTTTTTTTTAAGATCAATAAGGGGTCGAAGCTGAGAGATTGTATTAAATAACAGTAAAACAAATACAGATTTTGGATAATAAAAGCAAAGAAAACTTTGCCAATTTTGAAACAGAATCTTACTCCACCAGTACCCCCCGAAGTACACCTCATAGCTCAAAAAGGCTATTATCAAATTAATAGCCAACAATCAATGTTATCAAAAGAAAGTTGAGTCATGATGAAGGAGATAACCATCAATGAACATACTAAGGGATTTGATTTGATTAGACCAAGGCCATCTAAGCTCATAACTATTGGCAGAGGAACTTTGGGAGTTAAATTAGATTTTGAAAACTAATGTAATGGATGAATGGGCTGCACCTCCCCTCAAATTATCTTCATGAATTTTCCATGGGATGCTTTTTTGGCCAGCTTGTCTACCAAGATATTTCCTTCCTGAAATATATGATTGACTGTTGTGGATTCAAATTTAAAAATTAACTTTAAAATAACATCCAAGGTAGCTTACATAGACGTCGGTTTGGTGTAGAGCTTGATCTTACAATATTGAGAGTAACATAGAATCTCCTTCAATCTCCATTTTTCAAAGCCTAATTCATGTGTAAGGGATAGACCAAAAAGAAGAGTTTTGAATTCTGCCAAATTGTTAGTGTCTTTCTCCAAAGGGCTAGCCAATTTTTCTATTACCCTTCCATCAAAAGAGTGGATAATGTAACCCACCCCTAATGAACCTAGATTACCTTCAGAGGCCCCATATAAATTTAGTTTAAACCATCCCGTAGATGGGGTCAACCAAACACAAGTAGCTCTGAGAATTGTATTAGCTTTCCATCCTCTTCCTGGTGTAATTGGGGTTTTGAGACCAAACCAGCTCTTTAACATCTTATCATCCCAACTAGTGTAAAACTTATGTTGAGCTATGTTGGGACTAAAAACACATCATGGATTTTTGAGTACCATGTTAAAATTTTATACTTAAAGCCCTTTAAATGCTTTTCATGCATATGCACCCGACTGTCATTTTGAAGCTTATGGGTGTTCTAGGTGTTTAACACACTCCATTCAGTATATGCATGCATTCTATGATGCTATTTTGTCATCCTGAGTCATTTGATGAAGTCCCATTTTGAGCAAGTGTCAATCTGCACAATTCTGTCAAAGTGTCAAATAGAGTATAGTAGCCCAGTTTGCCTTTGAATATCTTGCATCCAGAAATGTTTCATGACCCACCACTTTGAGGATGTTTAGTATGCATATAAAAGAGCCTATGTTTCAATTTTCAAGTCATTTCGAATCCATTTCATTAGGTTTTGAACCTCTCAAAGTGTAAGGAAACTCAGGTGCAGAAATAGCTTCCTACGCTAATCTCTATAGGAGAGTATTGTGCAAATTCTTATAAATCCTTACAATTTCAGATTCGTTAACTACTTTAACAAAGATATTGTAACCACATACCATGCATATAGAAAAATAGAGAATGACACAATGATATACCCTGGGGAAACCTTTCGGTAAAAACCCCAGCACTCCAAAACCTGCACAATGTATTGATCAAAACTATTACAGCTTGCAATACACTTGCAATGTAAGTTCTTTCAGAAGATTTCAAAAACCTTGAAGACAAATCACGACAGCATAAAAATGTTCCAACAATACACTCGCATCACATCTCTTCGCAACCTTAAAAAAGCTTATATCATGCGCTTCACTTTTTAGGGCTACTCCCAAAGATAATCGTATTAGGGTTTTACCATTCTCTAAGAAAATAGGAACCCCAAAATTATCAGTTGCCACATGTCTCACCTGTCATTGAATCTTCCTGACATAGCTCTTACGTGTCATAGGAATCCCTCATAACCATTTTAGCCATGATCTCCTTACACACAATTCAAGATGCCAACACATCAACATTATTTGCAAGAAATACATTTTACAAAACAAATAATAAGAATAGGAATTATCCAAGGTTGAGACACCTTATTCCTAACACAAAGTTGGTAATTTGTCATTGTCATGCACTTGTGTAACTATTCAGAATTCTGGAAGGACCTGTTTGACTAGTCATATCTTTGACCCAGTTGAACCTATTGAGAAATTTCCTTTTGCATCATACTCCAGGGGTCAAATAATTCCTATGTTTCAATTTTGAGGTCATGACAAATCCGCTTGCTCAGTTTGCAAATATGATTCCAAATGCAACTTTTGTTGTTTTGCAAGTTGTGAAATGTGCAGATTGATCCATACCCCTATTCATGGTGTTATAAATTTTTATCCATAATTGATGAGCCAAAATGGGTTGTACCACTGTGTTCTACTCCAAAAATACTACAAGTATGCCAAGTTAGAAGTCTTGATGAATCTTTTAGCATACTTTCCCAGGGTCATTCTGTATGCACAAATCACTGATTTGCTATTTTTCCCAGTTTGCAGCTCTGAGGGCCTATCTTTGCCTGATTGCCAAACGTGCCCTGCTATTCATCATGAGCCCTAATTGTGGATTTATACTCTTTGTATCACAAAGAACAAATGCCCCTATTTTCGGATCTAGAGGTCATGTTTAACCTAGTTTTCAAAGCCAATTCCAATCCTAGTTTCTATGTTTTCCACTATTCTATATTCTGAACTTATCTAATGAGCTGACTTTGGTGATGAATTGTAACTGGCCATTTGATATTTTTGGTGAATTGGTTATGGATCCATGTTCCTTTTATGAAGGTGATTCAATGTCCAGGATGCAGGGTCTCAAAAGTTTTGTTTGGTCAGTTTTAAAAGCCAGTTCCATAGCCAATTTATGCGATGTTAGCAGTATTGACTGTTTTAGATTCAAATGGCTACATTCAATAATTAGTGTCTTCTGGCTCAAATCTTTGTGGGTGGTTTCCTTTGACCAATGTGTTAGTATGATGAAGGTGAACCTATCTTCCTAGTGGCATGTTCCTGTCAGGCCTTTGTGGTAGTTTTTGAGGATGCTTCCAGGTGCCAGCTAGTGTTATATGGTGGTTTTGCTAAGGTATGAAATGGTGAATTATATGTCTTTTTAATTGTGCCATGCTTTATGGTCTTTGAGTGACTCCATCTTGATATGATGAGGGCACTTATTTTTACAATGTGGCTTATTGTTTTCAATATGCATGCTTAACTCTGTGGCATGTTCTTGAAGGAATTCTTGAAAATGATGTCTATGGTACCAGGAAATATGTTATGTTGATGAAATAAATTCTAATTGAAAGTTGCATTCAACTGGGATATTTTCTAAACAACTTAAATAAATGGGATGAAGATCTGAAACAACATGATGCAAAGTTAAGTGAACTAAAATTTTCTAGCTTGTGCAAAGAGGTGTGCTTGAAGAAATGAATGGTGGCAATCAAGAAAGGTGTGTAAGTTCTGATAATATTGGAACTTGTGAAATGCAAGGGGTGTGTGTTGGTACATTCATAAACCTCCTTCAGACATGAAAAAGGAAGGGCACATCTTAACTTGCAAAGGCCATTGAATTTGAGGAAAGATTTGGCAACTCTATTGGTTTGTTTGCGAAGTCTTCGTAATAGGCAGCCTGAACTTCTTAAGCTTTCAGAATATTTTGAAAGATGACCATATGTTTGCAATGCAAGCATCCTCAAGGCTCAAGCCCTTGTTTAATGGAGTTTTTGAGTGTATGAAGTGGTCCATTAAGTGGAGGCTGGTTTTGATGTATTGTGGTCATTGGCACTGTGGCCTGCTTTTCAAAATATGATATGTGTTTACAGGTGTGGCTCATAATAGCTTGAAGTGAGAGAAACTAATGCCAAAGGAGCCAGAGCTTGATAATACTAAGACTCACACATGCCAAGGGACCATGCATATAATCCAATGGAGGAGTGGTGCATGATTTTTAAGAGAGGATACTAGCATTTGTAAATGAATTCACATGCTATTTTGAGCTCCTAATTCTTCATTGTTAGCTCGTTTCTTTCACCATTTCGTTTGACTGTGGATCTTTGAGCATTGAGGAACTGGGCAGCTTGCTAATGAAAATGAGGCCAACATGAAACATCTTTATGTGATTTGATAATAAAGATTGGAGGCCCACGCAAAATGGGGGCAATTTATTAATTTGGTTTGAAGTGCCCCATGCAATGTAACTTACAAGAGCAGCCAGTGTAAATCAAGTGGGAGGCCCCAGTGTAAGTAAAGGAATTGAACCTTGCGCAATTTGTGGAGGAGCCTCACACAATATGACTAGTCTGGTCAAACACTCACACATATAAGGGAGCTCACGTGCCGGTTGGATATTGTATGCCCTGTGCAAGAAATAGGAAGTGGGACTGCCTGTGTAATGATAAACTAAGAGGCCAATATGTATGAAAGCCAACATGTTAAAATATGATGGAAACCTCATGTGTTTGAAACCAAGAACTTCCCACCTTGCATTATCTGAAGGACACCAATGTAATACCCCAAAAATGGGCTATAAGTTCATTAATCTCCTACATCTTCAATTCGAATGAAATCGACATCAAAGTCCTAATCTAAGGCACATCTAAACATCATCGAATCATAATTGATTATCTTAAATTCTGCATTGGGGAATATTCCTAGTAATATTCCTAATCATCATAATTATCTTTAATTTTATAATTATTTGGCAATAAATCACATATATCCTAAAATTTGATTAATTAAATATTTTCATATTTAATTAATTAGATTTAATATCTTGCCACTTAATTATGTAATTAAATTTAATTCTATCTATTATTAATTGTATTATTTAATTTTGACAATAAATCCAATATCCTATGAATAATTGATTAAATCTTTATTAAATTAATTAAAGCAAATTGTCATTAATTAATAATATAGTTTTTAATAAAAGTTTAATAAATAGTTAATTAACCCATAAATTAATTATTTATTTTCAAAAAATCAGTTAAGTTGGAAATAAATCACTTTATTATTAAATTAATTCATAAATAAAACATGCACAATCATAAAAGCAAATAACTATCAATTATCAATTAAAGCTAAACTCTATTTTGAGTTGAACTCTGCTTTTGCATATTTTTGTGAGTTAATTATCCTTTATTTAAAAATAACTCAAAAATCAACCTAAGTTATTTGAGTGATTTATGGCTTTTATCCATGCACCTCCAAAGCCCTGGATTTCTATAAAAACAAGGCTCAGCTCTTCATAATTCATCTCATATTTTTGCACAATCATGCTAGAGAATTGGAATTGAAGAATCAAAGCTCTTGCAAATCGACATCTTTGTGAGATCAATCTTATTTTTGCATTCATATTGCATATCATTGTTAGATTAGCATTGCATATCAATTTTCAATAGCATTCATAGCATATCAATTTCATCTATCATAGATTTCATATCAGATTAATCATTCTTATTGCATAGAAAAATACCAAAAAAATAGCTTAATTGCATTCAATCTCATATCTAGATCAATTGCATTCAAATCCTTCATTTAGGTGTCATCTAGGTCATTGATCTCAATTACAATCTGAGAACATCAATCTTGCACCTACTAGAAGGCAGTAAATAACTTGGTTAGATTAGATTTCAATTTTGCATGATTTGATTTTAGCTAACCTCTAATGTTTTATAGAGTGTTGTGTCTACAGATCAGGTACAATTTTCACACACACATTTCTAGCGCCCACCGTGGGGCCCTGAAATGGGTTTCCAATTCAATTCTATCACATTTCTATCTTTTTCTTCTTAGGATTTGTGCAAAACTGCGATTTTTAATTTTTGTCCGTACATCTGTCGTATGAGTTTCTGACAAATGTCATATGGGAGCATACCCACTATCATATGATATTGGACCCACTGTCGTACGATAGTCTATCGGATCAAGACTCATTTCATCACATACCCACTTTCATTTTGGAGCTCAACTGTCGTATGGTAGCATACCCAGTGTCGTACGAGTTTATGGACTGTCATCTGGGAGCATACCCACTGTCGTACGAGTTTTGGTACCAGATTTCAATTGTCATTTCATTTTTGCAGACAGTTTGTCAGATTTGATTTTTGGATTTTGGCTGACAGCTAACCCTAACAATTGAAATTTACTGTTTCTGATTGATTTCTGTTGATTTTGATTGGGAAAAGTGCAAGAATTAATAAAAATTAGGTAAAATCTACTAAGCACATTGTGAGGATCATGAGGTATTCTCCTTGTTCTGAAAACATTTTGATTTGGACTTAAAATAAATCTCTCACGTGTCAAGCTTGTGTGCATCTTTTCATGCTTTTGATCTATTTCTACACACTTGCATAATTTGATACTAGGTTGTGATCCCTTAAGGATTCATTAAGTAGTCTTAGAATACTTGTGATTGATCTTGATTGCTATCTTGGGTTATTGGACTCACTAATCTGTCGGCCCCTCATTTCCACCCCGTGGTTGCAATCTCAGTGCCATAAAGGGGAGGGGTCAATAGGACAGAAGTGTTAAGTGTTCCACTTGGCAACCCTTTTGTGCTTTTAGGAACTCACTTGTTTTCTAAGTTGTGGACTTGTTTTCAGCTTGTGTGAGGTGTTAAGTGTTCCACCTTGTGGATTCATCTCATATTTTCTTTAAGCATTAAGTGTTCCTCTTTCTACTTTTTGGATGCTTTTGGTAGATTTGCTTTTGGGAATATATCTATGCTCACATAGTAATTAGGCCCTATGAACACTATTCATGATTCTTGAGAGATTGGATTCCTAGCAAAATCTTTCTTGACGACAGAATCCTTGTAGGTAGGGAGGATGCTTAGTGCATTTCACATTCAACTTGGTTAGTGCGTCTTCTCTTATTGATCGACACATTCTCTCTCTGGAGAGGTTGATAGATCACGTAGGGTTGATATCACAAGCTTTGGTGAATCAAAATTGGTTAGTGCGTCTTCTCTTATTGATCGACACATTCTCTCCCTGGAGAGTTGATAGATCACGTGGAGTTGATATCATAGACCTTGGTGAAGAAAAACTTTGTCTTAGCGTGTCAGATTAATCTGCTTGCTTTGTTTGGGTTAAAAGTGAAAAGGTGTCAAAAACCTTAGATCTAGAGCCAAGTCCCCTTGTGGTATACTATTGTGAGTCATCTTTAGAGAGGGTTAACCGTAGCGGACAATCCCTTCACAGGGAAAACTACATTGACGGAACCTCAAGCGGTAATAGCCATTTTCACCATGGTAGTGACATCTGCTATATAAATGTCCTTGTGGAAGAATCTCCATGGGTATGGTTCATTGTTGGGTTGTCAGATCTCCCTAGCAGCTCTTGAAGATTAAGTTCTCAGACTGTGTCAAAACCCTGGTGTGTCAGGATTGGAGTTCACCCCTTTGAATCATAAAAGTTGCAGAGTCAAACCATTACTAAAAACCCTAGAGAGGCCAATTTTTCACTCTCAGGTATATGTGTGTTATTGCAAAACTTTTCAGAACATACACAATTAGTACTCTCAGGGATTAGCACAATTTGGTCACTTGATTGTTCATGCGCAAGGTTTCTTTTTCCCTTGTTCATTATTTTCAGACGTGCTTGGAATCACTTGCTTGCTGTTCTGTGTGCTTGTTTATCTACTTGGCTATTAAAAAATGATCAAATCTGGTATAACCTTCAAAATTTGGACAGTACAATTTGCAAACAATCCAAAACTAAAAACCTTAAGTTTTGCAAAATTTGACGTAAAATTCTTTCTGGAGTCAAAAGTCATTTCAGGAAGTCAAAATTCGTACGATTTTTGTCCAGTGTCGTTTCAGTATTGCCCATTTTTCATATGATTGAGAACCAGTGTCGTACGAGTTTTCAAACCAACAAATTTGAGAAAGTCAAAACCCTGTTAGCAACTGTCGTACGAGTTTTGTCAACTATCATTTCATTGCTACCCAACTGTCGTATGAGTTTAGAAACTATCATTTCATAGACTACCTAGTGTCGTACGAGTCTGCAGAGTGTCATTTGGAAAAATTTGAGAGAGTTGTCAGAAATTGTCAAATTGCAAGATATCCAATGTTTCGAGCCTAGTTCCAGAATCTGTCAAAAATATCATCGTGTCAGGAACAGAGCAGTAGCTATTGAGCATTCTACCATTTTCTGAGATTGATCTTTTGAATCTGATCTAACCTTCTGTTTGATCAATTTGAGTCCTTTTTTATCTCATGTCAAAACCTTCTCATAACTATCAATCTTCAATCAATCAATCTTCAAAAAAATAGACTAAGTGTTGAGAACTCGTGTCCACTATCTTTTGGGTGATCTATCCCATACATCCAGGGCATAGTATCCTTCACCCACATCTCATCAGATCTTCAAAACAATCATAATCTTGACAAGGTTGCATCATCCGATTTTCTCAAATCAAATTGTTCTTCAGTTGTCTTCATCCTTTTCTTCTGTTTCATTCAAAGTTAATGGTGGAGACTAGAGCTTCTTCGCACAAGAAATCAGAAGAAACATCTCAGAACTTACTTTTGACCAATACCCCAGGTCCAACTCTTGAACAACTCATCAAGTTAGGTATCTATGAAGATGACGGTCTCGGTAACTTTCGATTGAAAACTGGTTACATACCTCCTCTATCAACTCACAGAGGTAATCAGCAAACTCCTCCTCAATCTATTCTAGGGAGCCCAAAAACTCCTACCATGTCTCAAGAACGGACAAACCACGGTTCTCTAGGAAGAGGATCCCAAGGACACCATTCTCAACATAATGTCGACCAAGAACCTATACCCTCTGAAATCCATCGATGTTAGAATGACGATGAATTCAAGAGAATGATGAGGTATTTCTTGAAAGTGGATAGAGAGGCATACTTTTTGTAATTAGCCCAGGAAGGAGCTAAACTTCCTCCTCACTTCAATGTCAAAGATATCATCGTGCATGAGGAAGAAACTCTGATGACGGCCATAATGAACCAGCTGCACACTATGCAGGTCAAAATGAATAACATTGAAAAAGAGAAGGAACCCAAGGAATTCTCCATGGAGGCCCTTTTTCCTTTCCCTTTTGACAAAGAATTGTATATGCCTCCATTCCCAAAAAGAGTGGAGATGCCAAAGTATGACAAATATGATGGACACTCTGATCCTCAAGATCATGTCAGAGAGTTTTGTATGCACTCCATGGAATTCATGCATGAACCAACTTATCTGATGCGTCTTTTTCCTAGATCCTTGGGAGGAGCATCCATTCAATGGTTTTCAAGATTACCTTCTACGATCAAAACTTTTGAGGAATTGATCAAATTGTTTTATCAACAATATTCCTACAATATTCAACATTTGATTACCATGATCAATATCTGTAACCTCAAGCAATATCCAGGGGAATCATTCCTAACTTTTCTCAAGAGGTGGCGAAAGAAGTTTTCTCTATATGCTAGACCAATTCCTGAAATGAAGAAACTTGAAATCTTTATCAATAACCTTATTCCAGAGCTCAACTATCCATTACAAATGCAAGATCATGTATCTTTTGATAAAATGGTGGATAATGCAATCAAGATTGAGAAAGTACTTGTCAAGAAAGGAGAAATCACACTTCAAAAGGACAAGTCTGAATCTGGATCTAGCTCAAAAGATAAAAACAAGAGCTGGAATAGAAACAAAGGTATCATCTCTGATGGTGTTGTTGACACTATCCGCACCCCATCAAAGGCACTGGCCTACAATCTCACCCTTGCCACCAAAGCCATTGAAGCTTCAGAGAAAAAATCTATTGAACCGTCTCCAAAGAAGCCATTCAAATGATGGGATAATAAATGAAAGTTTACTCCCCTGGGAGAATCTTTGGAATCTACCCTGAGAACCCTGATAGCTGATAACATGATCTCTTTACCACCAATCTGAAACCTTGATCCAGATCCAAAACCATATTGGTGGAAAGATAATGAATTTTGTGCTTTCCATTAGACTAAAGGCCACAAAACTAATGGATGCTTCCACTTGAAGCATACTATTCAAGATTTGATAGATCAAGGGGACATCACGATCGATAATCCTACCAGCAATAATGATCACACAGCATTTACAGAACCATTTCCACAACATGGCAAGGGAGTTTCCACTTCTCAGCCTAACATGGGAGCAAAAGTCAACTATGCCTACCCTGGAAACAATGCTATCATCAATATGGTTGAACCATGTCTCTCTGAGAGCTGCAATGTCATCACAATTGTATGAAGAGACAGAAATCATTCCTTAGCTAATGCGGTTACCAGATCACAAGCTTAGGCTCATTTGAAAGGACAAACACTAAGTTCATCTAATGTCCCTAAGATACCTTTCAATCTCACATCTACTTCTAAATAGAAGGCTACCTTGAAATCTTCCAATCCAAAGGATACAAGACCTACATCTTACAGCATCGTCCAACAACTCCAGCATACCAATGCCAAAATCTCTATGTTTGAGTTACTTTGAATATCTCCAGCTCATAGAGATATCCTAGACAAAGCTTTGCTTGGCTCTAATGTTCCTGATGATCTAGATCTAGACAGGTTACAGACTATGGTTGGTCATCTAACATCTCTGCAATATATCTCCTTTTCAGAGGAAGATGACAACTCTTTGAGTCACCCACATAATCAGCCCTTACACATAGAAGTCTTGATCCAGAACCGTCGAGTCAAACGTGTGTTGATAGATGGCGGTGCAGGCCTCAACATTTGTTCTTAAAAATTAATCACACAGTTGGGATTCTCAGAGATGGCTATTGATCCTTGAAAGAAGATCACCATAAAGGCCTATGATGAATAGGAAAGATCTTCTAAAGGCACCATTGTCTTACCCATTCAAGTGGGTCTGGTCATCAAAGATACCACATGTCAGGTACTTGATCTGCCATTGGCTTACAATATCCTTTAGGGAGACCTTGGATACATGAAATGCAAGCTATTCCTTCTACGTACCATCAATGCTTGAAATTTCCCTATGAAGGGGTAGAAGTTACTATCCTAGCAGATCTAAGTACAACTTGCAATACATTGAAGGAAAGTGCTGATAAGCTTGTTCCCAATAACAGAGAATCTTCCATCAAGCAATAAAATGTTGCTTCCACATCTAAGATGGACGACATTGCTAAAGAGATCAATATCAAAGAAAACAGGATGGGAGAATACACTATAAAGCCAGTCTTGTCTCTGACATGTCTCCCAATCTCACCTAAGTCATATGGAAAATCCTTGAAGCAGTCTAAATCAGAACCTAAGGAACCTATGGAAGCATACAAAAGAAATTTTGTGGCAGAGAAAGTATCCAAACAAGAATTTGAAGAGGATGAAGCTGTGCTGGCATGGCTATACAAAGAGGATTCTGAATCTAAAATTGTTCAACCTAGTGAATCTATAGCACCTACAATCCCTTCTAATTCATATGGTCCAGGGAACAAATTGATGGCCAAGATGGGATATTCCAGTCAAGGACCTCTAGGAATCAGAGGAAAGGGTCTTGTGACACCCATTTCACATATTGGTAGAGCCAACAAAGATACTGGTGGCTTAGGCTTTAAGAAGAAACCCTATCATCTCAAAGGTGGTTGTTCTCATGTCATAGAACAAATTGCACTAGGAGAACCCCTTCTTAAGAAAGAAGAAATAGAACCCTCAGATGATGATTCAAATAGTTCAAAACTCATCCCCTATGAAAAATTGCCTAAAGAGATCAAAGATCTTCTTGATGATAAAGATGATCCTATCAAAAGAATTAATGTAGTAGACACACAAGAACCTATTGTAGCGTAAGAGATGGTTGCACCACAAGAACCAGCTAATCTTGAAGGCAATCAAACTGATCAAGAAGAAGGGGGTACTTATTCTGACACTGATTCCCATGAATATGAATTCAAGTCAGAGACTGAGGGTAATCCTTCTTGGGGTATTCATCCTAATTTCACACATTTTCTCAGATTTCCTAGAGATCCTGAATCAGAAGCTGAGTCAAATGACTATGAATGGGGTGCCATTCCAGAAGATGATGAGCTTATAATAGAGAAATATATTGATGTTATTCACCAATATGTATCTCAACCCAACATAGGTCTAGAGCGAAACAATGAACTTAACATGTCTGATCCACCTATGGCTAAAGAGGACTCCCATGATGATGTTGAGCCTATTCATGAATTGAACAATTTGAACTGTAATATCACCTTTGAACTTGAGCATCGGGTTAGGACCAATGATGACATATCCACATCTGTGAACACCATATCCCAAGCCTTTCCCACTTTGACTATCCAATGCCCTGATCTTATCGACCAAACTTCCACAAACCCAAGCCATGGTGTTTACACCTTTTCCAATGACTATGCCCTTGCTTGTTACCTCAATGCAGTTGAGCCTATGAGGACTTCCATTAGCAAACCGAGCGTTAGCATGACCAAGTCAGACATCAAATATCTTAGTCAAAAAAATAAAAATAAAAATAAAAAGAGTTCTGAGGGTGAAAACCACTTTGTGGCAATCTCAAAACCTACAAAAATAAAAAGAAAAGATGTATCTAAAGGTGAAAACCTCTCTGAGGCACCTAAGGATGAGATATTTGATGTTCTTCTGAGTCATTTATAAGATAGATCTCCAGTTCTAATTGAGCCCACTCAATCCATCAATTTGGGCACAACAAAGGAACCACAATTGGTACATGTAGCACAATCTCTATCAGAAGAAGAGAAACAGAAATTCACTACATTCTTATATGGAAAAAAGATCAATTTTGCATGGAAATATTTAGATATGCCAGGATTGGATCCCAATCTCATTATGCACCATCTATCCATTGCTCCTGGAGTAAAACCAATCAAGCAAAAATTGAGAAAGATGCATCCTCATGTTGCACTCTTAGTCAAAGCAGAACTAGAAAAACTCCTAAAAGCTAGATTCATCCATGTCATAGACTATGCTGAGTGGATCTCCAACATTGTACCTATTTCAAAACTAGATGGTTCAATCAGAGTGTGCATAGACTTTCAAGATGTGAACAGAGCATGCCCTAAGGATGATTTTCCACTACCTAACATTGACATGATACTGGACATGACTGCGGGCTATGAAATGTATTCCTTAATGGATGGCTTTTCTAGGTACAACCAAATCAAAATTGCTCCAGAAGATCAAGAGAAAATAGCTTTCACATGTGCGTGGGGAACCTTCTGTTGGAATGTTATGCCATTCGAACTCAAAAATGCTGCAGCTACATATCAAAGAGCAATGACATCTATTTTCCATGATATGATGCATAGAACAATGCAGGATTACGTGGATGATACCTTGGCAAAATCCATGATTCGAACTAAACATCTAACAGACTTGAGCATGATCCTCGACAAAATGGAAAAATTTAGTCTTCGACTAAATCCTAAAAAGTGTGCTTTTGGAGTCACTTCTGGAAAGCTCCTAGGATACATCGTCTCCAAGAAAGGCATTGAAGTTGATCGGACTAAAGTCAAGGCTATAATAGAGATGCAACCTCCCATAAATATCAATCAAATGAGGACATTGCAAGGCAGAGTTCAATCTATCAGAAGATTCATATCACAGCTAGCGGACATATCACAGCCTTTTACAAAAACATTACATAAAGGTGTGACCTTTGCATGGAATGAAGAATGTGAGAACAACTTTAACCATATTAAGAAGTATCTATCAAATCCGCCTATATTGATGCCTCCTATTCATGGGAAGCCATTAATATTATATGTCTCTGCAACAGATACATCACTGGGGGCATTGCTAGCACAGCATGATGAGAACAAGAAAGAAAGAGCCATCTACTATATCAGTAGAACTTTAGTGGCCTATGAGAAGAACTACTCAATGATAGAGAAGGCATGTCTAGGTGTGATCTTTGCATCACAAAAATTGAGATATTACATGTTAGCTCATACCACTCATTTGGTAGCTAAGATTGATCCACTGAAGTACCTACTAAGCAAAGCTAACCTCACAAGTAGATTAGCTAAATGGGTCATGCTCTTGAGCGAATTTGACATTGAATAAGTTGAAAGAAAAGCTATCAAAGGACAAGTCATTGCTGATCAATTAGCTGAAGCACCACTATTTGATGATACACCCATGCAAATGGAATTTCCTGATTCCTCTATCATGCACCTCTCTTCTAGAGCATGGCGGTTATTCTTTGATGGCTCCTACACACAGAATGGATCTGGAGCAGGCATATTGTTCATCACTCCTCAAGGATACTCGATACCCAAAGCATTCAAACTAAAGTTTCCTTGCACAAACAATATTGTTGAATATGAGGCACTTCTCAATGGTATGAAAATGGCAATATAGTGGAGAGTTACAGAGATGCACATCCATGGAGACTCACAATTGGTTACCACCAAGTCAATGATGTGTACCAAACCAAAGATGAAAAGCTCATTCCTTACAAGAGAATGGTAGATGATTTAAAGAAATACTTCATATCTATCACATTTGAGAAAATACCTAGAATAGAGAATAAGGTTGCCGATGCAATGGCGACATTATCTACTCTCTTACAGCAGCCCGAACATGAGCTACGCTATGAGTTCCTTGTGGAAGCCCTATCCTATCCTGCATATGACTCCCCTCAAACCCGCATGATCTACACTATTGTAGGTTATGACTCATCTCACTACAAAAATCTGTTCTCCTATCTCCATGACCAAATCATCCCTGAGTCCTTTAACCATTTTGAGAAACAAAACCTTATCTGATCTGCATCCCGATATGTCATCATTGGTAATGATCTGTACAAATGAGGTCTAGATGGTACACTGCTTAGATGTTTAGAATGGGAAGAGTCTCAATGTGCATTAGAGGAAGTCCACAAGGGTATATGTGGATCACACTCAAATGGTTTAACGTTAGCTCAAAAAATTATTAGGGCTGGGTACTATTGGCTTGAAATGGAGAAAGAGGCTATTAAATTTGCTAAAAACTGTCAACTATGTCAAGTACATGGCAACTTGATTCATGCTCCAGGGAGAGATCTAATTCCCTTTACTACATAATGGCCTTTTCAACAATGGGCATTTGATCTCATAGGCGCTATCCATCTGCACTCTTCTGATGGACATACCCATATAATCACAGCTACAGATTATTTTACAAAATGGGTAGAAGTAGTTCCTCTAACACAAGCAACGGGGAAACAGATCTCTATGTTCATCCTGAACTACATCATTTGTAGATATGGGATCCCTCATTCCATAATCACAGACAATGGCGGACAATTCAAAAATAAGGACCTAGATGACTTATGTGCCAAATTCAAGATTACTCAACATTGGTCATCTATCTACTATCCTCAAGGGAATGGACAAGCTGAAGCTTCAAACAAAAATCTCTTGAAAATCTTGCATAGAACAGTGAATAAAATAGAAAGAGACTGGCATCTCATTATCAATTCAACTCTTTGGGCATATAGAACTAGTATCAGAATGCCTACAGGGGCTACACCTTTCACTTTAGTTTATGGATCTGAAGCGGTACTACCTATTGAGGTTGAAATCCCATCACTCAGAATCAGAATGCATGGACTTGTCACTGATGAAGACTACAGAGTGTCTAGGTTACAAGAACTTGAATTACTAGATGAGCACAGGCAAGCAACATATGATCATCTTAGAGTGTATCAGAAAAGAATGTCTAGAGGCTACAACAAGAAAGTCAGACATAGAGAATTTCAGGTTGGTGATCTAGTGTTGAGAGAAAATCCTAAAAATCAATCACATCGAGAACGCAAGGGAAAGTTCGAACCTAATTGGCTGGGTCCCTTTGTTATCACTGCTACTTTTGGCTCTAGTGCCTATCAACTCTCAACAACTGAAGGAGAACAGCTTTGAGAACCAATCAACATTCTCCATCTGAAGAAATTATACGCCTAAGGCATTCAGTGCTTGGTAAATGTCCTGAAAAAATCTTAAAAATAAAAAAAAGTCCTAAAAAAAATGAACATCTTGGTGAAAACCTAGCAATAGGTGCCTTGATGATTCACAAAAAAAATAAAAAAATATCAAAAATTCAAAAAAATCAAAAAATATCAAAAGTACAAAAAAATTGAAAAAATGAAAAATACAAAAAAAAAAGAAAAAAAGAAAAAGTGCCTTGGTGAAAACCTGGAAACAGGCACCTTGGTAGCAAAAATAGAATCTTTGCCAAGATGGTGAAAATTTAGCAAAATGGGTGCCACTTGTTCAAAATGCTCCATCTATCAGCACAATCTTGGTCTTTCCCAACTTTCAATCTTGCTTTAGTTTGTACATATCTCCCAGTTTGTTTCAACATTTTCAGTTTTCAATAAGTCAGTCTGTACACAAATCAGCTCAAGTGTCTGTATCCTATCTATCAATGTTTAACACTTGGGGGCAATCAATGTCATATCTTATGGCCTCCAGTATATCTTAGACATATCCTATCCAGTCAGAGTCCTTTGAAGCTTCAAGTTGAGTCAGTCTGTCTATCTTGTCTCCAGAAAGGATTTTGCATCTACAACAATCAAACATCAAAATAAACTAAAAACAATCTGTGCTTCATGATTTTATCTCCTTGTATGCTTACTGATTCGCATTGAGATTTTTGCATATTGTGTCCCTTTGAGCTCCTCAATGATGTCCTTTACAGGATTTAGAGAGTGATGACTAGGGGCATAATCTTTTCTTGGTTTTCTGCTTGTATGTGAAATCTAATAACTTTGGAAATTCTGGATTGAAATGGTGTCCGACTGTAAGAGCCTCTATCTCAAATTGGATGGCCATGCATACCTCGACCATTGATACCCAAAAAATTCAAGGACGTTTGATCTAACTATTATCTTTTTGAAGTAAATTCTTTCTCCTACTGTGAAACATGATCTTGCCTAAGGAGGTGAACGATAAAGGGTCACTGCGGGTAATTCACAATGGATTTAGAATGATCTTTTGATTGATTGATGTGTTTATAACGCAAGGCATACTCAGGTCATCATGATGTTTATGTTTTGATGCTTGTACAAATTGCTATATCAAAATGGACATGATATTCAGGTCATCTTGGCGTTTGTGCCTTGGTGCTTATATCTAATCCGACATTCCAAAAATAAAATCAATATTCATATATCCATGGTTGTTGACCAGTGGGTGTTGTATTGATTCTTGTGCATACAAATCGATATTCATATGTCTATGGTTTCTTTTTAGCTAGTAGGCATTGTATTGATTTATCTGGTTACCTAAAAGTTCAATGATGATAACAAATCGACACATGATCAGTGACTAGGTCCTAGGTCTTAGGTTGCATTTCATTTTGCATGTCTCTTTGCATTTTTCATCTTTGTATGATCTCACAATGACTAAACAAACCTCAAAGCTTAAATGATTCTTCAATCACATCTTCAAATCTAACAAGAGCTGAACCTAACTTGAAGGTCTCTTCACAGAATCGCAAGCAATGATCCTCCTGGGTTAACCATCTTTTTGACATAAGACTGAGTACTTGTCTTCATCAACCTACAAAACATATCATTTATATCATTGCATTTACATATCATATCATAAATATTTATTGCATTATATTTACATCCATTGCATAAACATACATATTTTCATAATCATTACATCTGCATAACATTCATACATATGAAAGAAATTATTGCATTGCATTGATCCATACATACATTCTACACTACTCATAGCATTACCATCACATGATATCATCATACATAACAAAAATGACAAGTACACATGATGTCACAACCAAAAATATCGATCTCATCTATATATCAAAAATCTCAAATAGTCAGGGGTGCACTACTGGCACAGGGTACAAATGAATGAGCTTCGTAGAGCTATCAGACACAATAATGTATCAATGAGAAAGTAACAGATGAGAAGAGAAATCAACTGTCAGCATGCTCCTCTGCATCTGGTGGAGGAGGAGGTGGTGCATCTGGTATCACCTCCACTCTCGGTGCCTTAGCTCCCTCTGATGCTGCCATGTACTAAGAATAGGTGGGCACTCTCTGTGCAGCAGGGACTACTGCATAGTAAGTAGATATATAATATGAGGCCCGCGCAGTTTGATGAATCACCTCTACCTGTAATCTCTGCATCTCTACATGTTGCTCTGTACGCTGCCTATCTGCCTCTCGATGCCTCTCCTCTAATCTAGCATGCTCTATCTTTAGGTCCCAGACCTGGACTCTAAGCCGTCTGATAATCTCAGTCAAAGTAAGAGGAACTGCAGGCTCTGCATCAGCTACTGGCATATCTGTGTCCTGTGCTAGCTGTGCTGGCTAATCTGCATGTGGAGAAGTGCTAACCCTGTGCGCCTTACGGTGTTTAACCTCAGCACCCAAATCAAATGTGTCATCCACACCTGTATCACCTGCAAACTGCTTAGCTCCTAAAACATCATCTGCAGATCCTACTCCACCCAGTGTACCACTCTCACCTCTGCTCTATCTCTGTGTCCCAAAAAATGTGCCCGCTGTAGATGTAGAAGGACGCGGAGGCCTCGCATGTCCTGGTGCTCTCTGTGAGGGAGCCATGGCTCTCTATCTCAGAGGAGTAGGGTGTACCACCTATGGTCTCGGTCCTACTCTCATAGGAGCCCCTGTAACATCCATAGCCTCCTCCATGGAGGGTATCAGCTCTATAGGATCAGAAAATCAGTGAGTCTAGTGATCAGCAAGCCATGCCACATATGCATCTGTAACCCCTGCATCCACCACCTATGGGTGATACTCCTAGTCTCTCTCAATGATATGCCTATACTCATCAGCACATAAAGCATAACTGAGCCGTAGTGTCCATCCGAGCCCTATCTCACGCACAATGTAGGCATAAGCAGTATACTCCTGAGGGACATCCTGAATACATCCATACTAACGCCAGACTCTAGTAATCAAAAATCTCTCCAAGATGGTGGAGGTCCGTCCTATCAGTATCCTGCTCTGGAAAAAGAATGAAAATTGCTCTCTCGCAGTAGGCCAGGCCTCTATCTATAAATATGGCCTCCAGATCATGAAGGTCATATCATCTAAACACCGGCAGAAGTACTTGGTGTGTCCCATGCAAACCTATGTGACATAGCCAGCATAAGCATAAATGACAGGGTCTTGTGGCTGCCTCTGCGTCTAAAAAATTGGCCTCAAAACTGGGATATGCTCCCAAGCCCATATCTGCAATACCAACGCTCCTGAAGCAAATGTCTTGTAGTCCTGATACACGACCTCGTGCATCTTGGAATACAAGTGAGCCAGCAGACACTGACCCCAAGCAAGCTCAGTGGGTGTAGCCATCAAAAGTGCTACCATAGGTGCCCATCCCATCAAAAAGCCATTCTGTTGACGGCCAGGCATAATCAACTCTCCAATCATCCCCGCAATGATACACTCTAGATGATGTGTCTGCCCATATCTCTGCATGAGTGTCTCCCAGGATATAGACCCAGTTAGCTGGGTACCATCACCGAATAGTCGTCTGAAAGCATGTAGACCAGTAGATCCTCCGCTCACATACTCAGGCCGACGAGGACTATGAAATGGAATACGAAGGATCCTATACACGTCCTCTGGTGTAACAGTGATCTCTCCGGTAGGCAAGTGAAAGGTCTATGTCTCCGAATGGTATCACTCTATCAGCGCAGTTAGTAGGCCGTGATTTACCCTAATATCAGGTAAATGTATCAAGTGCTCAAAACCACATGTAGCAAAATGAACCCTCATAGGGTCTGGCAAGGTGATACATAATCTCTGGGTGGCTGGATAAGAATGGTGAACATGTACATCAGGATATGTGACCTAAATCGTAAAGAAACAAGGTGTTTTATCAGAAATTTAGTTCAAAATCAAGCCAAAAGTATCAGAATGACACAGTTTTTGAAGTTTCAGAAGGTGGGGCAAAGTGTCCGCAATCAGGCAGAAGGATAAAAAAAGTTAGATTTTTGACCTAAGAATGAGTTTTTAACACTCTATTTTTCAAATGACATTCCAGACTGGCATCAAATGTCGTACGACATTCCACAATAGACCAAATGACAATCCATAGTTATACGACACTGTGCCCAAATTCATATGAGTTTCGAGGGACCCGATGAAATGTCGTACGACACAAGGGTCCCTCTCATACGACACTTGGGCGTGTTTGAAACAACAATGTAAATTCAAATGAAATGTCGTACGAGTCTGGAATGTGACTCGTACGAGTTTCTACACATGCAAAATTCTAAAGCTAAAAACGTGTATGAAAATTTTTTAAAATGCTATAAATCATCAAAAACATGCATTTTCAGAAGGGAACAGAGGTCCACCTACCGGATGTCCATACTGTCGAGGTTTGTCATGTCTCCAGCTGCGCTCAAAACGGTGCGAACTCACAGGTACCTTCAGTTCTCGCTGGTTTGTCATTTTTCTCGTTCAGAGGGCTCCACAGAATCTCTAAAGTCAAAGGGTTGAAATGAATTGAAAATGACCCTTCCGGCCTTTATATAGCTTTCGACCTAATTTTTAAAAGTGCTCCATTTTCCATGAAAATTGCACCCCTGGCTAATTTCGATGTTCTAAATCTATTTTCGGGATCAAAATTAAAATCTGAGATCGTTTATTATGTCAAAATCGCGATTTAAAATTTTTGGGACCACGACGGTCTACTACTTGCATCATTGACCTTCAATCTTCACAAAAATCCAGAATTCAACTTAATTGATTAGCTTTCATCAAACTATCAAAATTTCAACTTGGTTAACCATGGTCAACTCATGGTCAAACCTAGTCAAATTCGGTCTCCAAGACCTCCAAACGATGCAGAATGCATTCTCGGACGTGTTTAACCACTTCTCAAATCAATTAACATGCTTCTAAACTATCAACGCTGACTTTTCTTGTCAGATTTCAATTTTAATCCCGAAGGGGGCATGGTATTGTACATCATTCAAAGTCTGTAAATCAAATTCTATCAATCAAATCTATCAATATCTTTCATCAGTGATCAAGACAACAATCACGTCTAGTCGCTGATTCATCAAAAGTCCTCATCGCTCAGGGAAAATCTATCATCACTTGGGGCATATCAGATTCATCAAGATCCATATCAATCTGGTATTCTCCTAATCTTGTAAACTGTATCAATTTTTGCAACCATCAGATCATAGTGTTCTTTCCTTGGTTCTTCGACAACTGAAGGGTTCGGATGTGATACTTGCTAGTTCTGCTAAGACAATCGAGTCTAGAACCGGTCACTCACTTCTTATCAATCCTAAGGTTTGGAATCAGGTGTTTTGACACTTTTTCGCAATCATAGGTTCATTTGCTGTTATAGTGAACATTATCTTTGGTCACTCAGGACCTATTATCTCCATATCAAATCAATATCAATCAGCTTCTATCTCATATCAATTATCAATATCAATTAGTTTCATATCTTTATCAAACACAGACTATCTTTGAACCATTGCGCTTCGCACAGTAATTCAAAGAGGGGCAAAATGTAAAACCCCAAAAATGGGCTATAAGTTCATTAATCTCCTACATCTTCAATTCGAATGAAATCTTCATCAAAGTCCTAATCTAAGGCACATCTAAACATTATCGAATCATAATTGATTATCTTAAATTCTGCATTAGGGAATATTCTTAGTAATATTCCTAATCATCATAATTATCTTTAATTTTATAATTATTTGGCAATAAATCACATTTATCCTAAAATTTGATTAATTAAATATTTTCATATTTAATTAATTAGATTTAATATCTTGCCACTTAATTATGTAATTAAATTTAATTCTATCTATTATTAATTGTATTATTTAATTTTGACAATAAATCCAATATCCTATGAATAATTGATTAAATCTTTATTTAATTAATTAAAGTAAATTGTCATTATTTAATAATATAGTTTTTAATAAAAGTTTAATAAATAGTTAATTAACCCATAAATTAATTATTTGTTTTCAAAAAATTAGTTAAGTTGGAAATAAATCACTTTATTATTAAATTAATTCATAAATAAAACATGCACAATCATAAAAGCAGATAACTATCAATTATCAATTAAAGCTAAACCCTATTTTGAGTTGAACTCTGCTTTTGCATGTTTTTGTGAGTTAATTATCCTTTATTTAAAAATAACTCAAAAATCAACTTGAGTTATTTGAGTGATTTATGGCTTTTATCCATGCACCTCCAAAGCCCTGGATTTCTATAAAAACAAGGCTCATCTCTTCATAATTCATCTCATATTTTTGCACAATCACGCTGGAGAATTGGAATTGAAGAATCAAAGCTCTTGCGAATCGACATCTTTGTGAGATCAATCTTATTTTTGCATTCATATTGCATATCATTGTTAGATTAGCATTGCATATCAATTTTCAATAGCATTCATAGCATATCAATTTCATCTAGCATAGATTTCATATCAGATTAATCATTCTTATTGCATAGAAAAATACCAAACAAATAGCTTAATTGCATTCAATCTCATATCTAGATCAATTCCATTCAAATCCTTCATTTAGGTGTCGTCTAGGTCACTGATCTCGATTACAATCTGAGAACATCAATCTCGCACCTACTAGAAGGTAGTAAATCGCTTGGTTAGATTAGATTTCAATTTTGCATGATTTGATTTTAGCTAACCTCTAATGTTTTACTGAGTGTTGTGTCTATAGATCAGGTACAATTTTCACACACACAACCAACACATGTGAGTATGGCTTATGCAAGTGACAAGGAACCAACACTCTCATCAAACAATGGTGTGGGCTTACACAAGTGCAAAGGGAGCTCAGACACTTGAAAAGAGTATTTTGTAGATAATCCCACATGCAATGTGTGTTGGGATATTTAAACATTTATGTGCATGGCCACTCAATAAGCATGGAAAGAAAGTGCGAAAAGGCTATGTGCTAGACTTTCCCTTGTGGGCCCATACAGAAATGCGTGCCAGCTGGGTGGTATAAACAAATTTTAATATAGTGCATTTAAAAACTCTAAATTGTTTATCCCACATGCAAGCGAAAATGGGTCTTAGAGATATTTATAAACAAGTCCGTTCACTAACAAGGTAAATTAAAGTGCTAGAGGCTATGCTTGCCCAAGGCTGTGCGGTCACCTCGGTTTCCATGCTAGCGAGCCTAAACATAAGTAAATTTTGCAGAGTGACAGAGAGGAGGTGGTAGAGGTTGACACATGTTGAATGGTCGTGGATTCACCAAATAAATTCAGCAGTTAGCAAAACATTCCACGATTCAATGCTGGAGGTCTAATAGCCACGGTCGCTGATTCGCTTAATGCCTAGCAGTTAGGACCTAACATTTTGTGACTTGGAGGTAGCTGTAGTCACTAGTTCACCAAATGTTAGTGGTCAATGCCAAATGATTCCACGATCATGAGAATAGGCAGTCGTTAAGTTGCTAAGAGGCTAGCGGTTAAGTCAATGCTTTCCATGAATTGGAGATGGAGCTATTCACCAAGTCACCAAATGTAACCCACGGTTGAGACTTTATTCTGAGAATTGGAGATAGGCTTTTCACCAAATCACCAGTGCTAACTACGGTTAAGGATTTGACTTGGAGATTGGGAGAATGCATGTGTTCGCGGATTCTCCAAATAAGGTGGTCAAACCCAAGGTCAAATCCGAGCAACCAATCACATGAGGACACTTGGCAAAATCTGGTGGCTTCTATGGTAAAGTGCAAAAAATATTATAAAATGGCTGATTTGAAGAGATTTAAAATTTGATATAGTCTGTACATTTGGAAATATTCAAAAATTAAAATGCCATAGCATGTTCACAGAAAAGGGTCCTGGGAATTCATTTTTTATCAAACATATAAGTATTATATGTCGCCGGAAAGGTGTCGAAACGAGGATTTTAATGGTGGTGAGTATTTTCAGTTTTAGTCAAGTGTATGTGAGTAGTTTAGGTTTGAATTCTGAGGACAAAAATCAGGATCAGATCAATTTGAGAAATGATTGTAGAAAGAGGTTGCAAATTTGGAGGGAAAAAGGTTTGCAAAGGTGGAATCAGTTGCAAATATTTTTGAGGATTGATAGGTGTAGGTGACTTGCATTCTCTTATATTTGGTTTTCTCTCCTTTGTAATAGGGATATTGAAAATTTATGCTGCTAGGCAGTATTCAGGCTTTTGGTCTTATTTTCTGTGTTTCTTTGTCTAGCAAATGTACAGTTATAGATAAATTTTAATGAGAACAATAGGAATCCCAATTCAGTTCTTGTTTTGATGTCTTTGTATGCATGATCTTGATTCTTGTATATTGACTTGTAAGGCATGTTAATATACTAGTTATAAGGTATCTATGTGTTTGAATTTAAGTTTCTTTCAAGGAGAGAATAATTCTTGATTTCAGATTTTGAGAATTCTAGGTTGCATATGAATTTGATGTCTAGGAACTGGAGTGAGAAGAGTGAGTGTAAGAGACTTCACTTGGTTTCTTTGAGTTTGGGGTTAAGTTTTTCTGCAAATATATGTTTGTATGACTCTGTTGCCCAATGAATGAGGCACTGGTTCTGGTTTACTTTGCAGTTTTCATCATCAACCATTATTTCAAATCCATTTTTAATTTCATGTTTCAGAGCACTCATATTTGTAACTTGTGTTTCCTGAATACAAGTATTTTTAGTGATTCTTTGAAGAAATGAATCCATAGGTTAGCCTGCCTGAGCCTCCGGGTTCGAAGAGAAGAAGGAGTTTATCCTTGTCATCACATTGGCCATTTTCCTAGTTCTTAGTAGATCATACAGGTGGGATCCTGTATAAGACTGGTTGAGATTGGAACTCCCATGTCTTATAAGTCTGAGAATTATCCATGATCACATCTGCATAAAGGGTTTTAGCTAGTGAATCATATGTATGTAGATTTCAAATTTTTTTAGGTACACCCCCCTGAGTGTGTGGAACTCGAAGCAGAAGGAGGATCAAATCCTCATCAATTAGTTTTTTCTTGCCCCTCAGTTTGTATGAATGAGTGGAATTGTGTAACTAGACAAAGATCCCCAGGTCTGGTTTTCATATTCCTCTTTTAGAGTTAAAGGATACAAGAAAAATGGCTAACAAATTGGTGACTCTACTGGGGAATAAATAAATGACAACAAGTTTAAGATGTCCAATTCCTTGCTTTGTTGAATCATCCCAAGGTTTAGTCCAGTTTGGTTCTAGAGTCGATTCTTTTCAAAATTTGTTATACTTGTCACTGAATGTGAGTGGTGACTCTGAAATCTATGTTTGATCAGTGTTTTATAATATGAAGTTGCAATGAGTTTTGTGATCTTAACAAATAGTGTATCCTATGAAGTTATTTTATGTTTGCTGATAAAGAAGGTCCAGGTGTGAGATAGAGGTTCTCAGCTGGTTCTAGATTGGTCCTCTGCAAAGAGGTGGTGGCTCTACAAAGATTTAAAAGGTGATTTGAAGGAGGTTTTAGATCATTATTTTACACCAGCAATAGCACTTCTAGGTAATCTTTTATCAAAGTATAAATAGTCCCTAAATAGGTGAACCAGTCACTAAAGAAAAAGAAAATTAGTTTCAAAGTTTGTCATACATTCTGGTTGAAGTTTCAGTTTCAAGAAATCAAAAGTATGTAGTGGTTCATGAAGTCATTGGTTGCTTGATTTTGGATAGAAATATTGTCATGAGAATAAGCTTTAGTATTTTGTCAGTGTGTTAGAGTGGAGTTTCCAATTGTTATGAGTCAAGATGTTTCAGGATCTGGAAGTTTTTAGTCAAATCCAAAAAGTTTTAATGATGAACTTCATTGGATAAATAAAGGAATTCAGCATAATTGTATACTGATGTTGAGATGTACAATAGGAGAAAGAAATGAAGAGTCCACATTGTCTCATTACAAGAAGTTTCTTATTTCATGTAGTGAGCTTCCTATGGGTTTAGATTTTCATGAATCTCAATATGCTGAGATGTTTCTAGAACTTTCAATGCCTGAATCAGTCAGTTGGACTGCATCTTTAAAAAATGAAGCACTAGAAAATCTTAAGGAATGGAAAGACTCTTTTACAAATGTTGAATTCAATCATGTTGAGTCTAATTCATTTGGGGATGTTGAGTCCTATGATGGTTATAGTGCTAGTTATTATGCTGATGACGAAGTTTATGAGTGTCAAGGAGGGGAAAATGAATCTTCAATTGATAATGATTTCCTTGAGCTTGTAGATTTCCCCTCTTCTCAGCATGATGCTAATGTTTCCTTGTTTCAGCTTAATGGTGTTTTGTGTGAACATGAAGAACCTGGATATAATGCAAATGATAGTTCCTATAGTGGTTACCTCACACAAGGTAATCTAAGACAAGTAAATCCAGTCCCTGTTTCAGATGGAGAAGAGATTTGCAGCATCAGTAGTGAAAATGAAGAGATGAAGTGTAATGTTCAGTGCTTGCTAAGTTGTGAGCAGATTTCAAGTCTCTTAGATGCTGATTTTCAAAGGTATGGTACTAAGTTTGTTTCTAGAATTCCATGCCCAGTAAAAATAAGTTTTGATGAAAGTGATTTGGATGATGGCATGATGAGTGAAACACATTTTGATGTATCTTCTCTTATTGTAAATCAGCAAGATTCAAGTACATTTCATCATTATGATTTTGATGATGTTGTTTTTGATGAGTACAATGATGAGTATGCTAATGAGTGTTTAGATTTGCAAGAAATTGTTGACTGTGGTTCTGATTTACATTTTGATGCTAAAGAATATGGTAAATCTGAAAGTGCATTTTCAGATTTGTTAGTGACTAATGATGTACTTACTGATAGAACTTGTTCCCTTCCAAATGTTGCTAATATAGTTTGTGAGCAGCAATATGTTTATGGTTTTATGCACTCAGAGATTTGTTTTGAGAGGGTCTACCTTATTTTGCAAAGTGAAGAGATAGAATTATTTTATTCTTTTTTGCAAGTTGATGATCGGGGTGCTAGTGTTTCCATCCATGAAGTCAAATTGGAATGCGTCACTTTGCAGCAAGACAGTGATAGTGAAGAATGTGATGCTTTGACATTACAAAATGATCAATACTCATGGCATCCTGATAACTTTCCTTTGCCAGCTAATGGTGAGTGTATTGATCACTTTTATTATGATATGCTGAAAATAAATCATAATGTTTTTGACTGGCTGGATGAAACATATGATCTCAGTTTGCCTCCATTTTATGGAGATGAGAATCATTTATTTGATCGAGGTCAAGACTGATTAGAGTTTTGTGGCTTTGAGTCTTTTTAAATAAGCTTCATGTTTGTACAGTTGTTTTCTTTTCCTTCAGTTGTGTGTCATCCCTGCTTTCAATAAAGGATTCCCAGTTTGAGAAGAGAATAGGGATAAGAGGGAGAAATAAAAGTGAAGAGTTTGATTCCTATTTTTAGGGTGGTCTGCTTCTTCCTGAGATTCTGCGGTTCTCTACATGCCCACATGGGGCACGTGTCCACAGTCAGAGCCACTGTTGGGACTAAAAACACAGCATGGGTTTTTGAGTACCATGCTAAAATTTTATACTTAAAGCCCTTTAAATGCTTTTCATGCATATGCACCCAACTATCATTTTGAAGCTTATGGGTGTTCCAGGTTTTTAACACACTCCATTCAGTATATGCATGCATTCTATGATGCTATTTTGTCATCCCAAGTCGTTCAGTGAAGTCCCATTTTGAGCAAGTGTCAATCTGCACAATTTTGCCTAACTGTCAAACAGAGTACAGTAGCCTAGTTTGCCTTTGAATATCTTGCGTCCATAAATGTTTCATGACCCGCCACTTTGAGGATGTTTGGTATGCATATCAAAGAGCCTATGTTTCAATTTTCAAGTCATTTCGAATCCATTTGATTAGGTTTCGAACCTCTCAAAGTGGGTAATTTGTTGTTTTCATGCACTTGTGTAACTATTTAGAATTCTGGAAGGGCCTGTTTGACCAATCATATCTTTGACCCAGTTGACCCTATTGAGAAATTTCCTTTTGCATCATACTCCAGGCATCAAATACTTCTTATGTTTCAATTTTGAGGTCATGATGAATCCGCTTGCTTAGTTTGTAAATACAATTCCAAATGCAACTTATGTTGTTTTGCAAGTTGTGAAATGTGCAGATTGATCTGTACCCCTATTCATGGTGTTATAAATTTTTATCCATGATAGATGAGCTAGAACGGGTTGTACCACTATTTTCTACTCCAAAAATAATACAAGTATGCCAAGTTAGAAGTCTTGATGAATCTTTTAGCATACTTTCCCAGGGTCATTTTGTATGCACAAATCACTGATTTGCTATGTTTCCCAGTTTGCAGTTTTGAGAGCCTATCTTTGCCTGATTGCCAAATGCGCCCTATTATTTTTTATGAGCCCTAATTGTGGATTTATCCTCTTTGTATCACAAAGAACAAATGCCCTTGTTTTCAGATCCATAGGTCATGTTTAACCTAGTTTTCAAAGCCAATTCTAATCCCAATTTCTATGTTTTTCACTGTTCTATATTCTGAACTTATCTAATGAGCTGACTTTGGTGATCAATTGTAACCAGCCATTTGATATTTTTAGCAAATTAGTTATGGATCCATGTTCCCTATATGAAGGTGATTCAATGTCCAGGATGTCGGGTCTCAAAAGTTTCATTTGCTCAGTTTTAAAACCCAGTTCCAAAGCCAATTTATGCGATGTTAGCTGTACTGACAATTTTAGATTCAAATGGCTACATTCAATAATTAGTGTCTTCTGGCTTGAATCTTTGTGGGTGGTTTCCTTTGACTGACATGTTAGTATGATGAAGGTGAACCTGTCTTCACAGTGGCATGTTCCTGTCAGGCCTTTCTGGCAATTTTTGAGGATGCTTCTGGGTGCCAGCTAGTGTTATATGGTGGTTTTGCTAAGGTGTGAAATGGTGAATTATATGTCTTTTTAATTGTGCCATGGTTTATGGTGTTTGAGCGACTCCATCTTGATATGATAAGGGCACTTATTTTTATAAAGTGGCTTATTGTTTTCAATATGCATGCTTAACTCCATGGCATGTGCTTGAAGGAATTCTTGAAAATGATGTCTATGGTACCAGGGAATATGTTTTGTTGATGAAATAAATTCTGATTCAAAGTTGCATTCAACTGGGATATTTTCTAAACAACTTAAAGAAATGGGATGAAGATCTGAAACAACATGATGCAAATTAAGTGAACTAAAATTCTCTAGCTTGTGCAAAGAGGTGTGCTTGAAGAAATGAATGGTGGCAATCAAGAAAGGTGTGTAAGTTTTGATAATATTGGAACCTAAAAAATGCAAGGGGTCTGTGTTGGCACATTCATGAATGTCCTTCAGACATGAAAAAGGAAGGGCACATCTTAACTTGCAAAGGCCAATGAATTTGAGGAAAGATTTGGCAACTCTATTGGTTTGTTTGAGAAGTCTTCATAACAGGCAGCCTGAACTTCTTAAGCTTTTAGAATATTTTGAAAGATGACCATATTGTTGTAATGTGAGCATCCTCAAGGCTCAAGCCCTTGTTTAACAGATTTTTTGAGTGCATGACATGGTCCATTAAGTGGAGGCTAGTTTTTCTTTATTGTGGTCATTGGTACTGTGGCCTGGTTTTTGAAATATGATATCCATTTGCAAGTGTGGCTCATAATAGCTTGAAGTGAGAGTAGCCAATGCCAAAAGAGCTAGAGCTTTACAATACTAAGACTCACACATGCCAAGGGGCCATGCATATAATCTAGTGGAGGAGTGGTGTGTGAGTTTTAAGAGAGGATACTAGCATTTGTAAATGAATTCACATGCTATTTTGAGCTCCTATTTCTTCATTGTTATCTTGTTTCTTTCACCATTTTGTTTGACTGTGGATCTTTGAGCATTGAGGAACTGGGCAGCTTGCTAATGAAAATGAGGCCAACATGAAACATCTTTATGTGAGTTGATAATAAAGATTGGAGGCCCACGCAAAATGGGGGCAGTTTATTAATTTGGTTTGAAGTGCCCCACGCAATGTAACTTACAAGAGCAGCCAGTGTAAATCAAGTGGGAGGCTCCAGTGTAAGTAAAGGAATTGAACCTTGCACAATTTGTGGAGGAGCCTCACACAATATGACTAGTCTGGTCAAACACCCATGCATATAAGGGAGCTCAAATGCCAATTGGATATTGTATGCCCTGTGCAAGAAATAGCAAGTGGGACTGCCTGTGTAATGATAAACTGAGAGGCCAGTATGTATGAAAGCCAGCATGTTAAAATATGATGGAAACCTCATGTGTTTGAAACCAAGAACTTCCCACCTTGCATTATTTGAAGGATGCCATCACATGTGAGTATGGCTTATGCAAGTGACAAGGAACCAGCACACTCAACAAACAATGGTGTGGGCTTACGCAAGTGCAAAGGGAGCTCAGACACTTGAAAAGAGTGTTTTGTAGATAATCCCACATGCAATGTGTGTTGGGATATTTAAACATTTATGTGCATGGCCGCTCAATAAGCATGTAAAGAAAGTGTGTAATGCTATGTGCTAGCCTTGCCCTTGTGGGCCCATATGGAAATGCATGCCAGCTAGGTGGTATAAATGAATTTTAATATAGTGCATTTAAAAACTCTAAATTTTTTATCCCACATGTAAATGAAAATGGGTCTATGAGATATTTATAAACAAGTCCGCTCACTAACAAGGTAAATTAAAGTGCTAGAGGCTATGCTTGCCCAAGCTTGTGCAGTCGCTTCAGTTTTCATGCCAGCGAGCTTGAACAGAAGTAAATTTTGCAGAGCGACAGAGAGAAGGTCACAGAGGTTGACCTGGAGGAAGATATAGTCACCAGTTCGCCGAATGCTAGCGGTCACTACCAAATGATTCAGCGATCATGAGAATAGGTAGTCGGTAAGTCGCTAAGAGGCTTGTAGTTAAGTCAATGCTTTTCATGAATTGGAGATGGAGCTATTTGCTAGGTCACTGAATGTAACCCGCGATTGAGACTTCATTTTGAGAATTGGAGATAGGCTTTTCACCAAATCACCAGTGCTAACTATGGTTAAGGATTTGACTTGGAGATTGGGAGAATCCATGTGTTCATGAATTCTCCAAATAAGGTGGTCAAACCCAAGGTCAAATCCAAGCAACCAGTCACATGAGGACACTTGGTAGAATCTGGTGGCTTCTATGGTAAAGTGCAGAAAATATTATAAAATGGAAGATTTGAAGAGATTTAAAATTTGATATAGTTTGTATATTTGGAAATATTTAAAAATTAAAATGTAATAGCCTGTTCACGGAAAAGGGTCCTGGGAATTCATTTTTTATAAAACATATAAGTATTATATGTCACTAGAAAGGTCTCGAAACAAGGATTCTAATGGTGATGAGTATTTTAAATTTTAGTCGAGTGTATGAGAGCAGTTCAGGTTTGAATTATGAGGACAAAAATCAGGATCAGATCAATTTGAGAAATGATTGTAGAAAGAGGTTGCAAATTTGGAGGGAAAAAGGTTTGTAAAGGTGGAATCAGTTGCAAATATTTTTTAGGATTGACAGATGTAGGTGACTTCCATTCTCCTATATCTAGTTTTCTCTCCTTTGTAACAAGGATGTTGAAAATTTATGCTGCTAGGCAGTATTCAGGCTTTTCGTCTTATTTTCTATGTTTCTTTGCCTAGCAAATGTACAGTTACAGATAAATTTTAATGAGAACAATAGGAATCCCGATTCAGTTCTTGTTTTGATGTCTTTGTATGCATGATCTTGATTCTTGTATATTGACTTGTAAGGCATGTTAATATACTAGTTATAAGGTATCTGTGTGTTTGAATTTAAGTATCTTTCATGGAGAGAATAATTCTTGATTTCAGATTCTAAGAATTCTAGGTTGCATATGAATTTGATGTCTAGGAACTGGAGTGAGAAGAGTGAGTGTAAGACACTTCACTTGGTTTCTTTGAGTTTTGGGTTAAGGTTTTCTATGAATATATGTTTGTATGACTCCATTGCCCAATGAACGAGGCATTAATCCTAGTTTGCTTTGTAGTTTTCATCATCAACCATTATTTCAAATCCATTTTTAATTTCATGTTTCAGAGCATTCATATTTGTAACTTGTGTTTCCTAAATACAAGTATATTGTTAGTGATTCTTTGAAGAAATGAATCCATAGGTTAGCCTACCTGAGCCTCCAGGTTTGAAGAGAAGAAGGAGTTTATCCTTGTCATCACATTGACCATTTTCCTAGTTCTTAGTAGATCATACAGGTGGGATTCTGTATAAGACTGGTTGAGATTGGAACTCCCATGTCTTATAAGTCTGAGAACTATCCATGATCACATCTGCATAAAGGGTTTTAGCTAGTGATTCATATGAATCCAGATTTCAGTTTGTTTTAGGTACACCCGCTTGAGTGTGTGGAACTCAAATTAGGAGGATCAAATCCTTATCAATTAGTTTTTTCTTGCCCCTCAGTTTGTATGAATGAGTGGATTTGTGTAACTAGACAAAGATCCCTAGGTCTGGTTTTCATATTCCTCTTTTAGAGTTGAAGGATACAAGAAAAATGGCTAACAAGCTGATTGAGCTTGAATGCGAGCATTCATTACTTCTACTATGGCTACTTCTATTTTATTTAGAACAAAGCCTATTTCCATGGATTTTCCTTGAAAGAGTCTTCTATTTCTTTCCTTCCATAATTCCCAAATTAGGATAGATGGAGAAATAATCCATAAATTACCACATAAACTTTCTCCAAAAAGCATGGGCTAAATAACAAAAAGAGATAGGATATCCGATGGGAGGGTTGCGAACCAACCTAGTTTTGCACATAACCAATTCTATCACTTATTAGAAAATGGATGTGATAACAATAAATGGTTTGTATCCTCTTCACTATTGTAGCATAAAGCGCATCTTGAGGGACCACAATATCCCATCTTTAAAAATTGGTCTACAGTTAGTATTCTACCTTGAGTAGCTACCCATGAAAATAGACCTTCTTTTGGAAAGCATACTTTACTCTAGGATAATTGTGTGGGGAACTCTTTTTTTTAGAAATAAGTCCTGATCTAAAATCTTATATCCATCTGTAACATTATAAATCCTTGATTTTACACCATTCCAAATGATTTCATCATGTCCCTATTTGAATAAAAAGAATCTATCTTTGAGGAGCTTCTTCAATTGGATTAATTCCAACGAATCTAGCCTAAGTTCTGAAAAATCTCTTCATTACCAAGAACCATTTGATATATGCAATGGATTAGGGATAATTTAATCTCTCACCAAGGGACCCCATTACTCAGTACACACTTGGCTAATTTTTTTTGGACCCAGCAACTAATTAATGTTAGGAAGGCCGCCCTAGGAATCCTCCCAGAATTGGGCTTTGTTACCTTCCTTGATATTCCATATAATATTATTATCAATAATGGCTCAACTTGATGATGAAATTCCATATTTTGGACCCTCTAGAAAACTTCTTAATTCAAGGAACCTATGACTCAATATTATTGCAAAGATACTTACCCCTGATAATTCTAACCCATTTAAGATTCTGATCCTTGAATATATTCCAATATAGTTTTGTCCCAAGAGCTTGATCTTTCAATAGTTAATTTTTTATGCTAGTGCCCCCTACTTCCATTGGTTTGCAAATCTTCTCCCAAGATATGAGGGCAATTTTTCTATTAGTGCTTGTACCCTACCAAAAAAAATTCTTGATTTTCTTTACAATATCCATATAGACACCCATAGGGAGAGTAATGCAAGACATTAAATGGATAGGATTTGCAACCAATGTAGCTTTGATCATAACGAATATGCCTTCCCAAGATAACCATTTTGATTTCCAATAATCTATCCTTCTCTGGAATCTTTCACTGATAGGTTTCCAAGCCGAAGAGGTTCTCAAAGTTTTATCAATAGGGATACCCAAAAAGGAATGTGGGAGATAACCTATTTTGAAATCCAATACTTTTTCTATTTTCTATTGAAGTTTCTTTTTTGTGTCAAAGAAAAAGATCACAAATTTATCTTTATTAGCCACCTGTCCTAAAGCCAGAGCATAATTATCAAGGAGTTTTTTTATCTGAATAGCCTCCCTAATAATGCCTTTCTGAAATAGAATAATGTCATCAACAAATTGTTGATGTATGATTGCTCTTATAGTAGAAGTGATTTCAACACCCTTAATTATATCTTGATTTTGAAGACTGATTAATCTATGACCCAATGCTTTTGCCATAATAATGAATAAAAAGGGGGATAGAGGGTTACCTTGTCTAATTCCATTGGAACCTTTAAAGAATACTTGAGGGGATCCATTAACAAGAACAGAGAATTTTGGAGTAGAAATACAGTAGAAGATAAGATTAATCCAAGCCTTGGAGAAGCCACAATTTTCCATACATTTTGCTAAAACCCTCCAATCTACCTTGTCATAAGCCTTCTTAATATCTAATTTGATAATCATGTTGGGTTGCTTATTAAATTAAATGGAATGAATAGCTTCCTAAGCTATGATGATACCATCAAAGATTGATCTTCTTGGCACAAATCATGTTTTTTCCTCCCCAATAATCTTTCCCAACACAAGTTTTAATCTATTTTCTAAAGATTTAGAGAAAAAAATTGTATATAGTGTAACATAAGGCAATAGGTCTAAATTTATCCATATAATTAACTTGTTCTTTTTAGGAATTAGAGCAATAAAAGTGTTATTTATTTTAGATAAGAATCTACCTAAAGATCGGGATACCTCCAAAGCTTCTATGAGATCTTTCCCCAAGACACTCCAATAGTGTGAAAAGAAGCTGGGAGGAAATCCATTAGGACCTGGGGCTTTGTCTAGAGCCATTTGTAAAAGAGTTTGCAGAATTTCACTTTCTGAAAATTTCTTTGTTAACATTTGATTTTCTTCATTAGTTATAATCTTAGGAATATCAATCAACAAGTACTTATGAGCCTTGAGAGAGGAGATCTCTAAGTGATTCAACAACTTTGAATATAAACTTACTATTTCCTTCTAAATCTCTTTTTGATCTTTAAGCATGACTCCCTCCAATTTGAGAATTTGGTGAATCTTGTTAACAATCCTACGTTGTTTGGTGTTGGAATGAAAAAACTTGGTGTTTTTATCTCCTACTTCCAACCAAGTTTCTCTAGATTTTTGTTTCTAGAAAACTTATTCTTTGGTTACAATATCTTCTAGGTCCCTTAACAAGGATTTTTCTATATCAAAGAGATCACGGTTCATCCCTGACTACATGATGGTTTCATTCAAGTCCTTAATCTTTTTCTCGATCTCTACTTTCAATGAGAAGATGTTCTTAAAGTGTGTTATGTTCTAGATACGTAAATTATGTTTGATAAATTTTAGTTTAGACACAAAACAAAACAATTTTGAGTCCTTGACTCTACAATCAAACCACCAATATGAAACCAAATTCACAAAATTTTTATCATTAAGCCACATGTTCTTAAATTTGAATGGGAAGAGGGGGGACTTATCTTCCCCTAAAATATTTAGCTGAATAGGAAAATGATCAAACCCTGAGGTGGGAGAGATGGATTCTTTTAGATCAAATGAGAAGATTATGAGATCTCCTTTGAATAAAAATCCATCCAATTTTTCTGAAATGTTGCTAAGTCCTAATATTTTGTTTGAGCAATTGTATGAACTATTTTCGGGTTATATCTCCAAAAAAATTTCCAATTGTAACCAACCCTTGAAGTCAGTTCGGGATTGTGAAACTCAAAGAGAACCTCCCATTTATCAGATGAATGGATAATGGTATTAAAATCCCCCCAAAACAAAATTACCATCCGGCCAATCTGAAAAGCATCTGTTGAGCTCCTCCCAAACTTCCAATTTATTCCTTCTAATAATGGTGCCATAAACATTCACAATGTAGAAATTTAGGTTGGATCTTAGACTTATGATTTTAACCCCATAACTAGTTTTTACTACTCTTTGAATGCAAATAAGATGAATGTCTTAGATTCCATATAATGGCCATACCACTTGATGAGTCTATCACTTCAATGCCTTCAACAATCCAATCACCAAGAGACTTTGTGAAATTTGATAATTAATGCCTACTCATTTTTGTTTCTTATAATAGAACAACCTCAACTTTTTATGATAGCATGCAGCCTTTTACCACTCACTTCTTGTTCTTGTTAGGGGAATTGAGACCCCTAACATTCCATGATGGGATTTTCATTGTGACTAGGGAAGTAACTTCCCCTTCCCAACTTGTAAGTATGTTGTGATTTTGGTTTGTTCATAGTCCTCTCCATCTTCAGCTCTAAGATTTGAAAAATATTTTATTCCTTTACCTTTTTTTTGACCCACCACAATCTAGAACGCTCTTAGATATGGATTTATGGAACCCTAGGTTATTTAAATGCTTATCCAATGAGAGAAAAGAGGAATAATCTATGGGATCATTTTCCAAAGAAAGAGTTGAAGGTTGCTCCTCCCTATTGATGTTGGAGCTTGCAAAGTCTTCAATGTCATTCAATCTCTCATCCTCCTCAACATAGTCTTCTTCTAGAAGTATTTCAACAAATGAGATTGGGTTAGACTTATCATTCAATGATTTATTTTTTGTATAGCCAAAGAGTTCATAGATTTCCAACAATCTGGGAGAGATAGGAGACTCCAGTTTCCTATCTTCTGATGGATCTTATGGAAGACTCTCCAAACACTGATCATGTATATCGTGTGTTAAAGGTTTAAGTAAAATAATAACTCCTTTAACTTTTTCCCTAGGAAGATGTTTCTCTTTTTCATCTTGAGGAATCTTCTTAAAGTCTCTATTTTCTTTAGCCCTCAATCCAAAGGACTTTCTACAACCTGAGTTAGTGTTGGAAGAATTTAGATCTAGAAGCTCTAAGCTTTGAGAATCTAGGGACTCCTTCCTAGTTCAAGAATCATCCTTAGCATTTCTATTGTCTTTGAAGGAAGAAGAATACACACCCGTCTTTGCAAAATCTCTTAAATCACATAACCTTATTTTTTGAATTTCATCCTCATGCTCGATCATTGAGGATGTGTTTGAAGATCCATGGCCTATAGTGAGAAAAACCGCCACATGGGTGGGCTTTTCCTTCTCCTAAAAATTCCCAATATTTCCACGTGCACCTCAAAAAACCATTGAGATATTACTTGCTCCACTAATTTATAGTTAAATCTTGGAATGAAATGAATGAAATAACTCTATAAAGGAAATAGATTAGAAACATCCACCACCCACTTCTTGGATAATATCAATTTTGGAGTTCATGTATACTACTGGAAGCACCCCTTTTTGAAGATCAGATTATGGAAGGAACTTGCTTTAGCTGGTTGTTGCAGGTATTCTGATACATCAAATGACCTATTGGTCTGAGGCTCTGATATCCTCTCAGAGATTGGTGTTGTAGGTTATAAAAGAAGGATGGGGGCACCAAAATGTAAGATATGAAAATATGTGTGTAAGTAAGATAAAGTGGGAAATGATATGATAAAAATTGTTGTGGAAATACAAAACTTTAATCAAACATGAATACTTCTCTTGAAAAGGAGAAGATTTGGAAATCACTATTTTTTGATGTCTGTGTATAGTTTTAGGAAATTTTGCAATCGAATCTGGCCTGGAAATAAAGAAATAGAAAAAACCCAGAAACCTCCTATCTTTCTGAAGAAGGGAAACCTTGACCCAAAATAGGGGTAAGATCTTACCCCAGAAAGTCATCCTTGACCCGCACTGTTTCGACGAAAATTTTGTTTGCAGATCACAGAAGTTTTCCAAAAAGGGTACTTAGATCTGAACTGTAATTCATTGTCCTGCACCTATACCTGCAAGAAAAAGGGTTTTTTTGTTTAGATGAGGTGTTTGCCTTGGTCAAACCCCGGTTTGGAATTAACCTTTAAAATAGAATTGAAATAGAGAATGTTAGTAAGTAGTAGAAGTAGATCTAACAATGAAGCTATGATATTCAATAGATATGCAATTGTATTTGAAATGTAATCAGGCATGTTAATATGAAAGCTTGAACACAACATTAACAAATTTAAATCAAAACCTCTATTATTGTATGCTTGGATTCCACCTTGAAGGGAGAATGAGTAGATCTTGAAGATGAACAAAGGATCTTGAAGGAAGATCACACCACCATGATGGATAGATCTAGGGTTTGAATGATGAATCTTGAATACTTGAACCAAATTCCTCCAAAGACTTGAAATCTTGAATCCTTGATCTTCAATGGAGAACTTGAATTCTTGAATGTAGATGATGGCTTGAATGCTTGAATGATGAAATGCTTGAGAGATTATGGTAAAAGATTGATTGAGTGATGATGAAAATGAGAGAGGAAGACTTCCTTTTATAGTGATCTATAGCACAAACTCCTAGAGAGGCCAACATATGAGAAATAAATTTTCATTGGGCCCATACCCCTAGAAATAGACCTAGATTAAATATAATTTAAGAGTTTACCATTTCGGAGACCAAAACAGTCGACCCGGAAGCACAAAAATAATTCTTTCTGAAACCCGACATCTAGAAATCATGGAATCTTGAAATTTGGACCCTGGGTCAAGGTTGAGGTCAACTTTGACCTAGGTTAGGGTCAAGTTCATCTTTGACCTAGCTTAGAGTCGAGGTCGACGTTGACCCTGAGGTCAATGATCTCAGGATCTCAATCCAAAATGCCAAAAAAGTGCAGAAAGAAAGTCGGAAAAGGGGCAGAATGAGGAGAAATGTCATATTCAAGCCAGGGACCTACCTAAGGCATTTGACATGACCCCAATATACCTACACAGAGGGCTAAACCAATCCTAAATGGAAGTGCTTCCATTTTTCAACGATACAGATGTTAATAAATATGCTTTGGATACATATTGAGAGATGAGAAACCTTTTAAAATTTCACTAGAAATAAATCTAAGAAGGGCGATAGTTGACAATCATTTTGATCCATTGACCCTTTAGGATCTGTATCCAACTCTACCAATTCTTGAATGTCAACGTCTCCCTACTTTGGAAGTAGACCATCAGAAGAATCGTTTGAGATAATCTAAACTGAAGTTCTAAATTTTGATACGATCTTAATAGATTTGGGAAGCTCTTTCTCTAGATTCATGAGTAAACATATCTTGGATGAAGCCAAAGTCCTATCTTGGAAATGTTTAAGATAAATACCTATCTTATTTGCAAAAATTTGAAGAATTTATGTATCTTTGTATTCTATTGGGAGATTATGTAAAGTGATTCACACCAAGATAAACTTGATGACATTCTTTGTACTATCAAAGTTTGGGCTCCAATGTTGCATATGAAGCCCCAAGTTCTTATAAAACCAAACTCTACATTTAAAGATCTTATCTCTAGTGGGATTATCTTGGAATGTGACCAAAAAATAATCTGATTCATTATCTAGAGAATCTATCTAAGAAATGTTTTTCCAATTTGCATATACCCAGGTATTAAACTGAGTATAAGATAGATTAACATTCCAAAACTTACAAATCATTGTGTGTTGTAAAAGAAAGAAGTTTCTTTGTTTTAAAGTTTCATCAGAGAAGGTGATAGAGGCTACTTGTCCACTTGAGAGAGTCATATCCTTTTCCGTTGAGATTTGAACCGATAACTCTAGTGTTGTACATTGATTTGAGTGGCCATTGTGGATCTCATCTATGTGTGGATGGGATGAAGGAACTTGAACCTTAAGATTATTCAAAATCAGTTTCCATTTCTGTCTATCTTTGTAAGATAATTTGTGCACTGGGTGGCTGCAAGAAGTTGAGTCCCACTTTTGGGAAAAAAGTAGAAATGTTTTCCCTTTTTTTCAAATTTCCTGTCAATTGATGTCTAAATTTGAGGCACTTAGAAATTGAATCTCAAAAAAAATTAGTAATAGAAAATGTAGTTCTCAAAGTCTACTTTTCAAATATGTAATTTATGTAAATACCCACATGGTATAAATTGTTTTTTAGTAAGAATGTTTAAAAACCATTTTTTCAAAATACCTATTTTAGGACCATACTATAGTTGTGTATGACCACCATATTTTGACCTAAATAAATGAATTTTTGCAAATCCTTCTAGGGAAATATACCAAAGATGCCAAATATTGATGAGCATATTTTTTCTTATTTTTTTATTGAATGTATTTTTTTATTAATTTTTAATTGACTATAAAACATATTTTCAAAACCTCTAGTGTACAACCACCATAATTTGATGAGAATTTCATATTTTTTCAAAATTCTTTAATTTGTATCTTCAAGGGAATTGGATCTAGATTGATGTCATATAATTTATTTTCCAAAAAACCTAAAAAAAATAAAATTATTAAAGTTTTAATGAACCTCTCTATTTTACGTTTAGATACCACTTTTAACTAATAAATAATGAAAAAATAGTGAAAATAATCACATCACTATGAAATTTACATTTTTGAAATCAGGATAGTGAGAACTCTAATGGGTTTTTGTTTCGTAAAACAATATGATCAAGAAGGCCCTCAAAAAATTACGGCAAGGTAGAAATTTGGCATTCTAGTGCCTTAACCAAATTTTTGGAGGTTAAGGCATAGGATTGGTTCTACCAAGCCTAAACCAAACCTATTTTGGAATGAAATCTAAACCAGATGTGTGTTTACTACTCATGTCTTAAGAAATAGGTATTGGTTATTTAAATTCAAAAAAAGGGCACCTGTTTGTAAAAAAAATAAGTACAAGTGTTAAAATGCATTTTTAGTTCCAAAAAAAAATAGAACAAGCACCCGCTTTGTAAAAAATGCACACCCATTTTTAAAAAAGTGGGCACCCATTTTTTGAATTTAGGATTGGGTGCCCAAACCTAAAATGGGTGCCCATTTTGAGCAACATCTTTCATTTCTACAAGACTTCCACCGAATTGGCACCCAACTTCTTGCACTTACCTCACTACATTTACTCCCTTAGGATATTCTGGGATCCTATTTGTTCTAATGAGATCTGTTCATTTTTTGTGTATCACCAAATGGAGGCCTGTCCGGGCCTTTTTTGGAAGAGGAAGCTTAATCGGTCTTCCTAGAGGAGTAGTTGGAAAATTGGAATAAGGTTAGGATTGACAGGTGAGAGCCTTTGGTTCCTCTCGATGAGCCCAAAATGTGGTGTTCTCGAATATGACCTTTTCTTCGCTTATGTTGAATGTTAAGATTTTCAGCCACCATAGTTCCTTTATTTTGATGAAACTGACCCTTACAAACAGTTTGTCTAGAAGAGTGTCCTAAAAACCATCTTTGAAAAATTCCTTCCATACCCCCTTTTTTGTCTCCCCTATAGTTATTATGCTGATGTTGGTGAAGACATCTAGAGATTTTAACACCATTACTACCCACCTTAGGATCCTAAAAACCATCCCATCTCAAACTATGAATGTCTTTCTTAACTTGTTTGTGTCTCTGAGGATAATGGTGTCTCAGAGGCAAGTGATGGCGCAACGGTTCTACCATGTCTTTCTCTAGATTAAATCCTCACCTTTTGTGTTTTTTCACATTACAATTCAGATCAAAATTCCCATCATCTTACATGACTGCACCTCTCACAAATCCACTAGGGCACATGAACCTCTATCCATTACTATAACTTTGATCTGAAAATATTACTTGAAGCTCACAGTCATTGTTTCTTGCATTTCTCCTATTTGTAAAAGAATTTTAATACATCAATTCTCTGTAAATAATTAAGTCAATTTAGAATATATATATACTCTTTAGCAAGAAAAAGAAGGCAAAATAATGTATTACAAAAAAGATTTTCATATTACGTTTCTAGTTAACAAAAAACAAATTACACATTAATCACAAAAAAAATACAACAAAATGAAAAAAAAAAAAAAAGGCGTAACCATTGCACACTCAAGTGCGATTGCTAGTTTATTTACTAATAATTGGTTCATAAACCATATTGGCTAAGGGTAACATGCACAATAAATATGATTAATACCATCTGTACATATAGGTGGTTTGCATTTTTTTCATGAAAAAATTTAAAAAACATACAAAGAGACTGATACTTATGCAATGAGAACATGCTTTTCAGACCCAAAAAGTGCACATAAATTGGCTACCTAACTATCAATTATTAAATAAAATTGGAAAATATTGGTAATACCATGTTGACCTCATACGGGACAAAGAATGGGCCTCTTTCTCATATATGAGAGAATTGGAAATTTTATCTTTGGTCTTTGTAGAGGCGGAAAAGAAAATGTGTAGGAGTTTTTAATCAAGATTGAAAAAGTGTGGAGTTTTCTTTTTCTTGTGTGAATCCTTGTGACCTTGCCCAGTGTCAACTTCTGACCAATAGACATAGAATTCGAAAAGCTTGCAGACAAAACATGAGACTTCAAAAGATTTTTCTTGGTTGTAATCATCACATCCCACTAAGAAGATTGGATAGATTTAAATCACTTTTCTAGGACAAGATTGACAGAGATGAGATTTGAGTATGGCATATGTAGGAACACTGATGTGTGTGTGTGTGTGTGTGTGTGTGTATATATATATATATATATATATATATATATATATATATATATATATATATATATATATATATATATATATATATATATGTCATCTTAAAATGGAAGCACTTCCATGTTAAGAGTGTTTAGCCCTTTGAGTAAGTGGTCTGGAGTCATGTCAAGCACCTTGATTGGGTCTTTGCATGGATTTGGTTGTTTCCCCTTGTTCTACTTCTCTCCCCCTATTTCCAACCTCTTTCTAGAAACTTTCTCTGAGAAACTAGAGGCTTTGACTTTTTGGGTCAAGGACAACCTGAAGGGTCAAGGATGACCTCGACCCTGACCTAGATCAAGGATGACCTTGACCTTGACCTAGGTTAGAGTCAACCTTGTCCATGATCCCAGGTCCAAATTTTAGCTTTCGGAAGTCTCGAGATGTTGGGTTTCAGAAAGTTTCATTTTCCCATTTTTGGATCAGTTGTTTCAGATTTTAGAATGGTAAACCCTTAAATTGCATTTAATCTAGGTCCATTTCTAAAGGGTTAAGTGTTAGGAATTGTCCCAAGAGATAACTGAGAAGGGGGGGTGAATCAGTTATCTACAAGTTTCAATTCTTTATCCAATTAAGTATACTTAAATAGTAAGCATAAACACAATGAAAGAACACTTGAACACAACACCAATACTTTGGTTACGGGGAAACCCAAATAGGTAAAAACCCTGGTGGCAATTGACACCCACTAATAATTTGCACTAGTGTATTATGATCCCTATTAGGAGACCTTACAACCCTGTTAGGAGTTGATCTTTACAATGCAATAAGTACAGTGACCTAGTCAAGGTTCAGACCTAGTTAGGAGTCTTTTACAATTAACCCTATTAGAGGTGATGACCCACTGTCCAAGAGCACACTGCTCAATGGGGTGAAGGCTACAACCTTCTAATTAACAGATACACACTATATCTAGATCTTGGTGAACTGCACTTTGACCTGTTGTCTAGATCAGTTCCAATGTATAGCATATACTCTTTGCTTGGTCACATAGACCTTCTATTGATGGCTTAACACTTCGTACTCTTTGCTTTGCTCTTTACATTCAACTCTTTTCCATATCTTAGCAATCCCAAATGACTACATATAAATATCTTTCCTCCAAATGATATAATCAAGTCATCCTATTAGAACCACCTTGAAATCATATTAGAGAAACAATAACACTCTCTAATAACAATTTTTTTAGCTCTACTAAGCATGCAACACAAATTGGGACCTGTCCAAATCAATAAGTGTAGACACATGTTACACACTGTCGACTCTACCAAATTAACTGATACTTTCTCCTCAAGTTGAATTACATCATGTTCTCTTAACCACTCATTAATAACTCTTTTACAATCACTAATCCAAGCATTCATATCAAAATGATAGGCGCAACTCTTGGACTAATATAATCTCTGTCGATTCTTCTAAATAAACATAGGAAACTGTAACTGGTGATTAGCGACTTCATAACTTCACTTCTACTGATCATCAGACTCTGTGTCCATGAATATAACATCACTAACATGTCTCCATCACATATCCAAATGTGTAAGGCTCCATGATGATTGTATGGATAATTACTCATAGAACATTGTTTGTAATTTTGTTAGGGACACTGCTGACACAAGCTGCTACATAACTGTCTATACTAAAAATTAACCTTTATGTCCATGATATCATGCTAATAACATGTCCATTCTAATTATACTCAATTCTTATGACATAACTCTTCAATGTGTGCTACTTTTCATATGTTTTCATCAATGACAAACATACAATCAGCACTGGCTTGCTGGCAAATCTCCAACAATCTCCCCCTTTGGCATTGATGGCAACATATGGAATGAAAAACACCACCAATCCAAATGAGAAATTCTTTTATAACACTCTCCATTTCCTCATCAAAACTCCCCCAAGGATGAATCCTCCATCTACTACAATATTCTTCAACATTCTCCATTTCCTCAACTGAACTGCTTCCAAGACTGAATATTGCTCCTTCTTAATTCTATATGTGCTCCCCCTTTGATACTATTTTTCATGACTATATACTACTCCCCCTTTGAAATCAATTGCAAATGGTGCCAACTCATTTAAACAATGGTACTACTCCTGAGGTAGAGTAGTCAACCCTTCATCAGTCACTAAGGACTGATGATCTTTCCACTTTCTCTAAGCAGAATTAGGGAAGGGAATTACTCCCAGCTTCTCCTTGAGATACTCAAAATTATCCTTTGGTAAAGGCTTTGTGAATATATCTACTAGTTGTTCCTTTGTACTTACATAATCCAATTTGACTTCTTTCTCTGCTACTTTCTCTCTAAGGAAGTGATACTTAATCTCTATGTGTTTTGTCTTTGCATGCATCATAGGATTCTTTGACATGTTGATAGTGCTAGTGTTATCACAATGAATAGCAATAGGATAATCAATCTGAATTCCAAACTCCTTTATCATCTTCTTGATCCAAACAATTGTGGAATAATTCAAGGCTACTGCAACATACTCTGCTTCTGTTGTTGACTAAGAAATACAATTATGCTTTTTTCTTGTCCAAGTGACAAGTCTATCACCAAGAAACACTGCTCCTCCTAATGTACTCTTTCTATCATCAATGCATCATGCCCAATATGCATATGTATATACATGAAGCTCAACATTCTCTAAGTTAGGATACCATAGACCATAATCTATAGTGCCCTACAGATATTCAAATATTTTCTTTACTGTCATGAGGTGACTTTGTTTAGGCTCTGCTATAAATCTTCCAACTATGCCAACTGCATTAGAAATATCAGGTCTAGTTTGAGTAAGATATATGAATTTACCAATCATATACTTGTACAATGTTGTATCTACTATTGGAGAATTATCTTATTTTTTAAGCTTGCATCTTGTTATCATAGGTGTACCCACTAGCTTGCAATCATCCATCTTGAATGTCTTCAAGATCTCTTTCACATATTTAGTCTAATTTATGAATATACCTTTGTCTGTTTGTTGCACATTTAATCCCAAAAAGTATTTGATAGGTCCAATCATGCTCATCTCAAACTCACTCTGTATCTCCTTGGAAAATTATGTACTAAGTTATTACCCCCAAAGATAATGTCATCAACAAATATAGCTACAAGTAGTAAACCTTCAAATGTCTCTCTTATGAATAGATTACAATCTATTGCTCCTTTCTTGAATCCAATTTTTGTTAGATATCCATCAAGTCTCTTAAACCATGCTCTAGGGGTTTGCTTAAGTCTATAGAGGGCATTCTTTAATTTGCATACCATATTACGTTTGTTTGATAAGGTGAATTCTTCTGGCTGCTCAATATATACTTCTTCCTTTAGCTCTCCATTCAAGAATGGTGACTTAACATCCATCTGATAAACTTTGAGGTTTTTGAATGTTGCATAAGCTAGAAACAACTTAATGGCTTCTATTCTTCTCACTAGTGCAAATGTGTCTGAATAATCAATACCTCCTCTTTGTGCATATCCCTTACATAGTAACCTTTCTTTGTTCCTCACTACTATACCATCTTCATTCATCTTGTTTTTGAAAATCCACTTTGTTCCAATCACATTCTTATCACTAGGTCTTGGGACGAGTTCCCAAAATATCATTCTTGATAATCTTATCTAGTTCTTCTTTCATAGCATCATGCCAATCTAAATCATTACATGCATCTTCAACACTTAAAGGTTCAATCTAAGATAGTAAACATACCGCCTCATTACTTACTGAATTATTTTCTTTTGATAATGTTGTGACTTTGCCACTCTGATCTCCAATGGTGTCATCCTTAGAATGATATCTAGATGTAAACTTTGGAACTTTAGGTGATACTGTCTCATCTTCCTTCTAAGTTTCTTCTTCACTTGCTTCAGGGTCATTGAATAATACATCAATACTATCAAACATCTCTTCAACAACTGTCTCACTAGTGGAAGTTCTGGGTTCTTCTTCAATCATAGGTGAATAATCATGATATATTTCTTGAACCATAAAATTTTCATCAATCTTAACATGAGCACTTTCAATAATCTTCTTCAATATCAAATTAAAACATCTATAAGCTTTTCTTTTAGTAGAGTAACCAAGGAAAATACCTTCATCACTTCTTGCATCAAAATTGCCTATTGCTTCATCCCTCTTGATGTAGCACTTGCTTCAAAAGATTATGAAGTATTTCACTATGGGAACATTACCAAACCATAACTCATAAGGTGTCTTATCTGCGCCAAGCCTTAATTGTATTCTATTAATGGTATAGATTGTATCTCTCCAATAGGTATGTGCAAATTTTCCTTCAATCATGATGGTGTGTGTTGTATCAAGGATGATCATATTCCTTCTCTCTGCAATCCCATTCTGTTGAGGGGTTCTAGGTGCACTCAACTATCTTTTTATGCCATGTTCTTCATAGTACTCATAGAACCTATCAGAGGTGAATTCTCCTCCTCTATCCGATCTTAGACATTCTATCTTTAGTTCAAATTCATTCTCAACCTTAGCTTTGAATATTTTGAACTTCTCAAATGCTTCTGACTTATCTTTCAAGATGACAACCCACATCATTCTAGTATAATCATCAACAAACAAAATGAAATATCTTTCACCATATTATGATCTTGTTTGAGTTGGTCCACATAGGTCTGTATGAATCAGACCTAACTTGTTCTCTACTGAATTGTGCTTGCTTCTGTATGAATTCCTCACATGCTTTCCCATCACATATTCCCTGTAAATGGTATCAACTGGCTTTTCTATCCTAGGTAGATCTCTTACTGCCTTCACTTTGCTTATCTTTACTATGTTATCAAAATTTATATGGCATAGTCTTTTATGCCATAGCCAACTGTCATCAACTTTAGCAACAAAACAACTTGCTTCTGAATTAAGTTGAAAAACATTACCTTTAGTCTTTGAACCTGAAGCAATCATAACACCATCCTTGTTGTTAATGATGCACTTGTTGTCTTTGAACTCCAATTGATAGCTTTTTTCAAGTAACTTCCCAACACTAAGAAGGTTATGCTACAAACCATCTACATAGAGAACATTATCACTATTTTTCTTTCCATCCAATGTGATAGCTCCTCTACCAATGATAGGTTAGGAGTTTTATCTCCAAATCTAACCATGCCACCATTGTATTTGTTCAAATGAACAAATCTAGCTTTATCACCTGTCATGTGATGTGAACAACCACTATCTATAATCCAATATGTCCTTATGTCTGCTTGTGAAATCAATGCTAGCTTTTGTTCCTTTTTCTCATCTTTATGATCCATCTCATCATTAATTTTTTCTATAATAACAATGAATCCAATTTCATCTTCAGATGAATCATCATCTAATACTCCATCTCCAACATAGTAACATTCCTTTGTATACTTAGGCTTATAATTATTCTTGAACTTCTTAACTCTTGTAGGACACTTAGATGCTTGGTGACCAATTTTGTTACATGAAAAGCATTTGAATGGAAATTGACCTTCATATTTTCCTTAAATCATTTCTTTTCTCTTTTAGTAATCATAGCAATGAAATCATCAAGTTCTTTTTCTTCTTCATCATCATCAAAATTACCATAAGTGTTTATAGATTTCTTACCATGGACTGATGCTTTGAAGACTATCTCACTTTTAGGTTCTGTCTTCAATCTTGAAATCTCAAAAGCTGAAATTTTTCTAATCAAGGTTTCTCTTTTGAAATTTTTTGTAAGTTGCATGGTCTCATCAAGGATGTTGATCTTGTTTTCATACTCTATTGTAAGAGTTGTCATCAACTTATTCATAATGTCTTCCTCTGAGATCTCTCCACCATTATTTTTGATTCCAGCAACTACTTCATTAATCCTTTGGTTGTAAGTGTCATGCCCCACAAGGGAACCGAGCAAGAGAACAAAGATTCTCTTTGTAAAAGAAAACCTAAGAATGATTTATGAAATTTTTTAAATTTTTAAAAGAATTATGTGAACAAAACTTAAACTTAGATTCCTCCATAATGTCTTCCTCCAAGATCTCTCCACCATTATTTCTGATTCTAGCAACTGCTTCATTAATCCTTTGGTTGTAAGTGTCATGCCCCACAAGGGAACCGAGGAAGAGAACAAAGATTCTATTTGTAAAAGAAAACCTAAGAATGATTTATGAAATTTTTTAAATTTTTAAATGAATTATGTGAACAAAACTTAAACTTAGATTCCTCCCAAGGTTCCCTACTATTTTATGAACAATTCATTTAAGTCCGTTAGGTAAACTAACAACAAGATTTACTTCTCAAAGGAAACTACATCATATCATTAGAAGATTCTTTATAAAGAAATACAAAGTACTTTCATTTCAATTTTCCATTTAAAACCATCTATTTTCCTAAGTATCCTTTATGAACAATATAACATTTAAAGTATTAATAACATATAATAGAATCATCTAAACATTTGATACATTGAAAATATTGCAGTTTTTTTTCAATAGTTTTTCACTTAATCAATAATGAGAACATACTACTTTACTTGAAATGTTACAAAATCCTTTTCTTTTCCAACATACATCTTATACATAAAGTTCATGCTTTCCCTTTTCCTTTTTCCTAAGTCTACCCATTACAAATACAATATTTTTAAATACATTAATGATTACATTACATTCATCTCCTCTTGGGAGGTAACAACAAATTTACATCATGAAAGCTAAATACAAGTCTTCATTCTTCAAAATTGGAACACTATGCAAGCATGAATCCTTAAGTACTGCATCCGCAAAAAGGTACCTCAATAAAAGATTTACCACCCAACCATGTGGATACCTAAAAGGAACACTCCCCCATGCTAGGAGATAAACACCAAGGTCCATGAAGAAGGAATAGCTAGGCCATGTATCTAGGGTTGGGTAACCTTTCCAATATAGCAGATGAAAATAAGATCAAAGTATAAATCTTTTCCCAAAGGTTTTAAGGCTTGGTAGAAACTCTAAGAAACAACCTAAGTGAGTGTCATTGCATAGCCCTCACCCCTTGGGTTTTCCTGGTACTATCCACTCTAGGCCTTGGGCCCCAAGTAGGCACATGTAGAACCGAATGCCCTTCGTAGATACAAGTGCCATTCGATCATACCTATGCATAGGCACCTTCTCCCACTCCCATCCATAGCCTTTACTAGCACTAATAGAATGGGAAAGGCACATATTAATATTTTTAGTGTTTGAACCCATTCCCATAAGTTTTAATTATATTATCACTTTTTAAATAACTCTTCAGTCGGTTATCCTAGTTCTAGCCACTTAGGGCCCCCGCCCCACACTGAGAGCCACTCACTTGGTGTTGTTAGGTTGTCTACCCTTAACCCACATATCACAAATACATCATACATGTATTAAAAACACATCATAAACACATTTGAGAATTGCATCAAAGGATAGAAAATAATAAGATAGTTTAGGGATGTTTAGGAAAATTAGGAATGTTTAGGGAGGCCTAGAATGGTCCTGATCCTCCTAGACAATCCTAAACCCTAATCATGCTTCCTACACACATCCTAAACCTATTTAAGCATCTAAATGCACCAATAACCTCCATCAAACAAGTAATGAACATATATAGTTTATAAAAAAATTCCATATAGCTTATACAAAATTCCATATGCCTGAAATTTAACTAAGTCTGATTTTTTTTTAGAAAACTCAATCATCCTGAAAGGTACCTAATTTCTTTATACAAGTATAACTTAAAGTATAAGAAATTAAAGTATTCAAACTTTATACTTAAATGTTATACTTGTATAAACAAACAAACCCTATTAATAATAACTACTAATACTAACTCTACATTAAATACAACTCTTGTATAAACAAACAAACCCTATTAATACTAATTACTAATAATAACTCTACATTAAATACAACTCTTGTATAAACAAACAAACCCTATTAATACTAATTACTAATACTAACTCTACATTAAATACAACTCTTGTATAAACAAACAAACCCTATTAATACTAAATACTAATACTAACTCTACATTAAATACAACTCGATATTAAATAAAAAATGAAATGTTATACAAACCCTAATAATACTAGCTCGAGAATAAATCAACAATAACAAATTATAATACTAACTCGAGATTCTATATACGAAAAAAACCCTAAATCCAAACACAATAATAAAATAATACTAGTAACTCCGGATTGAATCAAACTACAGGCTGCACATTTCATTAATCAAACTGTGCGATTTTTCATAGAGCAGCAGAACCTACAAAGTGATAGAAGTATGCACAATCCTACAAAATGAGAGAAAATGACAGAAAACTACAAAACAAAATAACGCCCTAGACCTGGACAAAGAAAGGTGGTGCTAAACAGGTATAAAATAGTAAGATTGGAATAATAGTTCTAAATCCTAGAAGCACATTCGGATTATACAAACATGTGAACAACCAATACATATTTAAGCATCTATTATTTTAAACTATCTCCTACCACATAGAAGACAAGACACAGGAACATAATCACAAATCTACATTGGATCCTACATTAATTCAGCCAGTAGCTATTCAATATAGCATCTCAGGAATACATGGCAACACACATCCACAAGAGGAAGCACAATAGTTTATGCAATAATATATCATAACTATCCTTTCCACTAAGACTATTTCACATAAAAGTACAACCATGTTATAGTAGAATAATCCTCTCTTAAATTGTAGATTCACAGTAAGCAACAAGAACAAAATGGAAATACAATCAAGCAACAAACACTTAAGAAGGATTATCTCCAGGATAGATCCTACCTATAGTCCGACGAAGAGAAACCATTGGAAAGCAGAAGATCCAAGATTTCCAACCTGCTCCAAGCACTCCTTCAAATTCCTCCTACAAGAAAGCTCCAACCTCTTCCAGAAGCAATCTTGTTCACATCCTCTCAGAGAAAAATCAATTCTCTCTTCTCTGAACTATAGTAATATTCTATCAAAGATAAAGCCTCTCCTCAAATTAAAATTTCCTATGCCAACTCCCTACACACAAGAAAATCTCTCCTATAAATAGAATGAAGGAGGTGGTTGCATAGGTAATCCAACCGATGCAACCATCCCAACTATCCATCAGTTAATAATTAGACTTAAACAATATCATTAAAGCCTTTCCTGAAAGAGATATAATTATATTTACCTATTACCATAATCAAATTTATGTTTCTTTTAGTTAAGGAAGGTAATAGTAATTATTATTTACAACACATTTACCATACCATTAAGTTATTTAATTGTTTATTAATATAATGCAATAATTACTTACTCACAAACAATTATATAAATATGTGTATGCATATGCATATGTGTGCACCCATATGCCTATGTGTACATATATTATTATTATAAATATTATTGCAAACATAATATTATTATTATAAAACATATTATTTATTCATACACTAATCCATATTCTTTACAAACTATAATAGTGATATATATATTAGGTAACTACTAACATAAGTTGAATTTTACCACTATTATTAAAATATTTACTACTATTATTGCTATAGACATTTTGTTATTATGGGTATTATAAAATAATACCATAAAATTCTTTATTATTATTGATATTAAAATCACATGATTTGATCACATACTAACTCATTCCTAACAAGATACACTAGTACATAAGTAGCTACTAATAGAGATAAATTACTAAATCATACCCTCAAATGAACAATAATTCACATCAATAATCTACTAGCAAAATTGAGCACACCATGAAGACAGTTAGAGTTATCATACTCAAAACCTCAATCTCAAATAATGCAAAAGACAAGAACCAACTAAAAGATCCACAAAACCAATAAACTAAAAGGACACATAAATACATCATCCACACAAGGGACTGACTTAGGAACTCCCCACCTAAAGGTAAAAGGATCAGAGGTAGAGTTCCTTCCTATGGAGCCTGGTGATATCTCTATAACAACAACAACGATCAAGGATTTTGAGGGATCACTCAGACTTGTGAAGCCAGGTGGAGATGATACCTAGTACCTGAAATCCTGCATCACCAAGAAGAGATACATGTATACATATGGATATACATACAAATCAAATATATGCAAACAGATGACCAGGATTGGTACATCGTGTGGACCTCAACTAAGTGAGTAACTATGAATTCATCCTAAGTCATGAAGACACATCAGACACATATCCATGAAACATAAAACATCATGATAATGGTTAGATTCAAATCCTTGGGTTATCTCCATAAAACATATAAAGATAGATGGTTTTCTAATTTCATGAACATATAAATAATAACCATAAATGAGCATATAAATCATCTGATAAACATATCATCATCCACAAAACATAAATGTAAATGTATAGTTCTCACCATCATAATAGAATGTCCAAATCAGAAAAGTCCAAGTATCACCATAAGAGAGGGTATTATAGTAAGCTCTAATGCCTTCTTCAGCTAGCATTTCTAATGCATTGTATCTTCTCTTCCATGTCTTTCTGCATGCATTCTTTTCTTGTGTATCTCCTTCAAACATGTCTTCTAGGTGCTTCCATATCTTGTAAGTTGTGTCTACTTTATTTATCTCTAAAAATTCACTATCACATAAGGCGCTGATAAGGGCTTCTTTGGCTATTGCATTCTAATGGAACAATTCCTTATGCTTGTCAGTAGCATCATCCTTTGCAAGATCTTCTAAAGAAGGGATCTTAACTTCTTTGATAGCCACTTCAAAAACTTCAAAAGCAATGCATTGTAAATGTATCACCATCTTGGTCTTCCAGTCAAGATAATTCTCTCCATCAAACTTAGGACATTCTTTTCTGAAGTATGCCATCTGATCAACCTCAAGCTATTAAAATTTCTCTCTGAGTCACTTGGCTCTGATACCAATTGTTTGGAATAGTCCCTAGAGAAAACTAAGAGGAGGGGGGTGAATCAGTTATCTACAAGTTTCAATTCTTTATCCAATTAATTATACTTAAACATTAAGCATAAACACAATGAAACAAAACTTGAACACAACACCAATATTTTGGTTACAAGGAAACCCAAATAGGTAAAAACCCTGGTGGGAAACTCACTAATAATCTACACTAGTGTATTATGATCCATGTTAGGAGACCTTACAACCCTGTTAGGAGTTGATCTTTACAATGCAATAAGTACAGTGACCTGGTCAAGGGTCAGACCCTGTTAGGAGTCTTTTACAATTAACCTTGTTAGAGGTGAGGACTCACTATTCGAGAGCACACTGCTCAAAGAGGTGAAGGTTACAACCTTCTGATTAATAGATACACACTATATCTGGATCTTGGTGAACTATACTTTGACCTATTGTCTAGATCAGTTCTAATGTATAGCATATACTATTTACTTGGTCACATAGACCTTCTATTGATGGATCAAAACTTCGCACTCTTTGCTCTGCTCTTTACATTCAACTCTTTTCCATATCTTAGCAATCCCAAATGACTACTTATAAATATATTTCCTCCAAATGATATAATTAAGTTAGCCTATTAGAACCACCTTGAAATCATATTAGAGAAACAATAACTCTCTCCAATAACAATTATGTTGGCTCTACTAAGCACGCAACACAAACTGGGACCTGTCCAAATCAATAAGTGTAGACGCGTGCTACACACTATCGGCTCTAGAAAATTAACTGATACTTTCTCCTCAAGCTAAATTATATTGTATTCTCTTAACCACTCATTCATAACTCTTTTCCAATTACTAATCCAAGCACACATACTGAAATGGTAGGCGCAACTCCTATACCAATATAACCTATGTTGGCTCTTCTAAATAAACATAGGAAACTGCAACTGGTGAATAGAGACTACATAACTTCACTTCTATTGATCATCAGACTCTGCATCCATGAATGTAACATCACTAACATGTCTCCATCACATATCCAAATGTGCAAGGCTCCATGATGACTGTACAGATAATTACTCACAGAACACTGCCTATAACTCTCTCAGGGATACTACTGACACAAGTTGCTACATAACTATATGTACTAACAATTAACCTCTACATCCATGATATCATGCTAATAACATGTCCATTCTACTTATACTCAAAGCTTACTGCATAAGTCTTCCACGCATGCTACTTTTCATATGTTGTGATCAATGAAAAACATACAGTCAGCACTAGCTTGCTGGAAAAACTCCAACATTAAGGCCTAATTGGAATTTAATTCCCCAAGGTGGCCCCTCTAGAGGATTGTACCCTAGATCACTATAAAAGGAATCCTTCCTCCTTCATTTTCATCATCTATTATTCACCTAGCAACTTCATGATCAAGAGCTCTCGAGGACATATTCACAAGAAATCAGGTAAGCATTCAAGCAATCATCCATTCAACTCCTCTTCTCCATTCAAGTTCTCTATTGAAGCTCAAGGATTTGAGCATTCAAGCCTTTGAAGGGATTTGGTTCAAGCATTCAAGATTTATCATTAAAAACCCTATATCTAGCCATCATGGTGGTGTGATCTTCCTTCAAGATCCTTTGTTCATCTTCAATATCCATTCATTCTTCCCTTAAGGTGGATTCCAAGCATACAAACATGGAGGTTTTGATTTACATATGTTAATGTTATGTTCAAGATTTCATATCAATATACCTATTTACATTTGAAGTACAATTGCATATCTATCGAATTTCATAACTTCATTGTTAGATCTACTTATAATACTTGCTAGCATTCTCTATTTCAATTCCATTATTAAGGTTGATTCCAAACCAAGGTTTGACCAAGGCAAACCCCCCATCCAAACAACTAAACCATTTTTCTTGCAGATACTGGTACATAATAGTGAATTGAAGTGTAGATCTGGATACCCTTTTCGGTGAACTCCTAGGATCTACGAATAGAATTTCGATCAGAGTTGTTTTAGGTCAGGGATGACCTTCAATGGGGGGTAGGATTGTGCCCTAGGGTAAGACCTTGCCCCGCTATCTGGGTCAAAGATGACCTGACCTTAGAAAGACAAAAAAAATTTGGGTTTTCTCTGTCTTCACATTTCCAATCCAAAGCAAGTTGCGGAATTTACTAAAACTATACATAGACATCAGAAATCAACATTTTCCAGATTTTCCCTATTTTTAGGTTAGTATTTTCCTTCTATTCATTTAAGATTTCAATTAGATACTTTCTATAGTAGATTATGGGATTTGCTCCTTTCTTCATATTCTCTATTGTTTGATTCATTTGTGCATTGATCACTTCTTTGTGATTAATCCATTTGGATCTTTCCTTTTGGGAATTTGGATGAAGGATAGATCCTATATTCCCCCTTCCACATCATATCTACCACTATTCAGCCCTATTCACATTTTCATACCATTCATTTTGGTGATCCTTTCTATTCACTTCCATCCATACCCATAATTATCCTATTCATAAAGGTGAACTCATTTCACCTTTATTCATTTTAGTGAACCCGACATACTTACCCATTTTCTTCTATGGATTTAGATGCCCTATTGTGTTAGATTTGTGGTTTAATCTCTTCTTCTATTAAGACTAGATTTCTTTTATGCTCTTTCATTTTATTTTATTTTTTTTAAATTATATATTAAATAAAATACAAAAATATTTCTAGGATTTCATTTTACTATGAAGATTCTTAAGATGCTTTGGTGTGTGGTCATGTTCTTTATTACCCTTCTTTTAGCATCTCTTTACCATACCTATGATATTTATGAGAGTATCATTCACTTCATTATGTTGGTGATCCTTCATTTTTCTCTCGCCTATACTTTTGTGAAATTGATTGATACTAATATTCTTACATTCAAAACTTTCATTAAAGATTCATGTGGTAAACTTATTATCCTCTTGGATTATGTGAAGAATTTGGTAGATGGTACACCATCTCCTAATCTTCCTAATCCCAATCCTATCATTCCTAATTTGATTCCTAATCTTCATATTCCTAATTTGACACCTAATTCTCCATCTTTTCATCCTTTTTCTTCCCACACTTATGATGGAATTCAAGCTATAGTTCAAGATGCAGATGTGCAATATTTCTTTGATTTACCTTCTCCTCCGATTCATGATGATATTAAAGGAAAGGGTAAAGAAACTTCTTCAAAACCTATTATTCCACCTTACACAACCTTTACTCATGAGCATGATAAAAAATCACCTCCTATAGAAGTTTTACATGATATGTACACTATGGGATATCATATGATAAATAAACAAGGTTATAGAGGTTTAGGGCTTAGAGTTAATGAACATGGTATCAATTTTCTAGTTCATATACCCCCTAAACAGGATTGGCACGGTGTTGGTTGTTCGCAATCTCAAGTCAAGGTAGGTGATGTTGATCATCATCCTCCTCTTCATATTCTTCTCCCTACACCTAAAATAGATAATCCTAATACTTGTCAAGATGTAGCTAACAAGGTGTATGTTCAATTAATGAATTCTAAAAAAGAAATCTATAAATCTATACCAAAAGATGCTTTATCCAAGTACAAATATCCTTTTCATTATAGTAATACACATTTACTTGTTGATTGTAAACATTTCAAGTTATATGTTAGAGAAAGAGCTACTTTAGGAATTATATCTCTCTCGTGTAGTTTTACAATTCCTTCATAATTTTGATATACGGGATTCCCCTCATTCTGACATAATATAGATTTCATCTCCTCTTTTCTCTGGACTGGGGGGCAAGAGGTTTATTTCCATCCAGTTTCCTAGGATCCATTAGGCTTTTTATTTGAGCTTAATTGGTATTCTTTCTATCCTATTTCTCTATGATTTTGTATTATGTTTATAATCATCCATAGATCCTATTCAAGATATCTTTTCTAAGACATTTGTTTTTCAAAGGTATCCCTTGCCTTCATTCCTGGGGGAAAGGTTCTTCCTTCTTTCTCTTTGTCTAGGGAGCTTCTTTCCTTAGCTTAGTGGTATTTATTTATATTGCAATATTATTTCATCATATTGATAGATGTTTTGGCTATGGATAACTCTTGTATATAAGAAGTTGTTGTCCTAGGTCATCACCTCTTTTCTATGTTGTAAATTATGTTCCTTATAAACTCTTACCCTTGCTCTGGTGATTAGAGTTGTTTCCCTCATTCCAAAGATTCCTCTTCCTCTTGATTGCAGGGGGATTAATGATTGAATCTTTGTTCCCACCTAGTTTCTTTTTGAAAGATGATATTTTATCTAAAAACACTCCTCTATGGTGGGGGTCTTATTGATAAGATCTTTTTCTTTGAGGATTCTTTTTACATGGGTGACATATCCTTTTTTCACGATAATCTATACTCTTGGATGTAGGGGCTAATACCCTTCACTAGGAATATAGTATACATTATTTTTAAACAAGATATCTCCTTGTATTGTGAAGTAGGTATCCTTTTCCTCTTCCTTATCATGTCTCTAGTAGATAGCCATGATGAGGGGGGCATATATATAGGGTCTCCCTTGTACTATAGTTTTTCATTTTTATATGCTAAATCCTTAGAAGGTAATGCACATAAGTTGCTAAACCTTGAAGGGACACACATTTTCAAGTTTTCAATATGCTAAATCCTTTGAAGGTAATGCACATAAGTTGCTAAGTCCTAAAGAGACACACATTTTTAATTTTTCAATATGCTAAATCCTCTGAAGGTAACACACATAAGTTGCTAAATCCTAAAGAGACATGCATTTTCAATATGCTAAATCTTGCGAAGGTAACACTCATAAGTTGTTAAATCCTGAGGAGACACGCATTTCATATTCATAGTGATACAAGAAGGTGGATCTATGGGTATTCCAAAAACCATCAGAAGACACACTACAAATGCAAGCACAATTTATGGGTGAACTATCAGGTTTGGCCACCTATTTGGCTCTCCTTCCCTTGGTGATTCATGGTAAGGTGGGCATCTTACTAGGTGAGGTAATCACTTTCTCTTTTCACTTTCATGCTAGTAGGACTAGATCATGAAGCTATGTTATTTATATTGTGGCTCTTGTCTTTATTATGTAATCATTTATGCTTTTATGATAGCTTTCCAAATATGATATTAGTATGAGAAATATTTCTTAGCAAGGTTTCTTATTCTAAGGGTATGTGTAGGATCATGGTATTTCAAAAAGCGGCGATGTGAAAAAGAAGTCTTGATTGATAGGATTTTTAAAAGACAACTATAACTCTTGAAAAATATAACATTTTTTAAATCTGAAATATAAATCATATTCTATGCTTCACCTAATACAATAATAATAAAAAATTCTTTCAATTTGATAAAGTTTAGACTAAGTTAAGGTGGTCAGACACAAGATTTTTTATATTCATGAAAATTTGTAGTACAAAAATCATAATTAATTATGTACTTGGAAAAAAAATACCAAAAAATATACATCACATCCAAACATGAGTCTACTATTTTTATCTAGAATCTTATGAAAAAATATTATCATTTGATTTTGTTTAATGTGGCCAGACATACACCTACTTGTTATCTTTCTAGTCCTAATTGATAGACTTATTGAAAAATAGCTATAATTTTCAAACTGTAAAACATTTTTGAAATCCCAAACATGTGTCACATTCTATGATTTTCCTACTACAAGAAAATAAAAAATAAAAATCAATTTTAAAAGTATAGACTAAGTTAATGTGGTTACACACGAGAGTTTTTGTATTCTGGAAAAATTGTAGAAAAAAATCATAATTAATTATTTACTTGGAAATAAATTACAAAACAATATGTGTCACATCCAGACATGAGTCTACTACTTATATCTAGAATCTTATAAAAAAAAATAGCTTTTGATTGTCTTTAAGGTGGTCAGACATACACCTACTTCTTATGTTTTTCCTAAAATTTTTGTACTACTACATTGAAATTTGAAAATTTCAACATATAGAATAATTGTTTTTCAAAAAAGGCCTAGTTTCTTAGAAACTAAATTCAATTTTCTACAGATTCTCTTCTTACATACATTTTATATAATATTTATAACTTGTTTAGTTTTTTATGTCAAGTTTCCTAAACCTGATTTTATGAATTTTCATTGCCACTTAAGGGCCTAGTTTGGCATACCATGATCCTGCACATACCCCTAATTGATTTGGGTTTTTTTGTACTAACCCCTATTTTATGTTACTTTTTGTTTTCTTTTTGCACCCTTGTGTGTGTATGTTGAGTTAGAATCCTTAGCCTGGGGGCTTGTGTCCTTAGCTAAGTGTTATTTTATCTCGTTGTGAATCCAATCGGATCTTTTCTTTCTTCTCCTTTACCAAGAGTTTACATCGAGTCCATACTCTTGCTAAAGTGTGAGCTTAATGTATCATCTTAAAATGGAAGCACTTCCATGTTAAGAGCATTTAGCCCTTAGAGTAAGTGGTCTAGGGTCATGTCAAGCACCTTCATTGGGACTTTGCATGGATCTGGTTGTTTCCCCCTATTCTTCTTCTCTCCCCCTATTTCCAACCTCTTTCTAGAAAATTTCTCTGAGAAACTAGAGATTTTGACTTTCTAGGTCAAGGATGACCACAACCCTAACCTAGGACAAGGACAACCTTGACCCTAACCTAGGGCAGAGTCGACCTCATCCCTGACCCCAGGTCCAAATTTTAGTTTCTGGAAGTCTTGGGATGTCGGGTTTTAGAAAGTTTCATTTTCCCACTTTCGGGTCAACTGTTTCGGATTTCAGAATGGTAAACCCTTAAATTGCATTCAATCTAGGTCCATTTCTAAAGACTTCAGGCATAATTGGAATTTAATTCCCCAAGGTGGCCCCTCTAGAGGATTGTACCCTAGATCACTATAAAAGGAATCCTTCCTCCTTCATTTTCATCATCCATTATTCACCAAGAAACTTCATGATCAAGAGCTCTCGGGGAGATATTCACAAGCCATCAAGAAAGCATTCAAGAAATCATCTATTCAAGTCCTCTTCTCCATTCAAGTTCTCCATTGAAGATCAAGGATTCAAGCATTCAATCCTTTGAAGGGATTTGGTTCAAGCATTCGAGAATCATCATTCAAAACCCTAGATCTAGCCATCATGGTGGTGTGATCTTCCTTCAAGATCCTTTGTTCATCTTCAAGATCCATTCATTCTTCCCTCAAGGTAGATTCCAAGCATACAAACATGGAGGTTTTGATTTACATATGTTAATTTTATGTTCAAGCTTTCATATCAATATAATTGCTTACATTTAAAGTACAATTGCATATCTATCAAATTTCATAGCTTCGTTGTTAGATCTACTTCTACTACTTGCTAGCATTCTCTATTCCAATTCCATTACTAAGGTTGATTCCAAACTAGGGTTTGACCAAGGGAAAAACCCCCATCCAAACAACAAAACCATTTTTCTTGCAGATACAGTTATAGGACAATGAATTGAAGTCCAGATCTGGATACCCTTTTCGGTGAACTTCCAAGATCAACGAACAAAATTTCCATCAGAGTTGTTTTAGGTCAGGGATGACCTTTAGTGGGGGGCAAGATTGTGCCCTGGGGTAAGACCTTGCCCGGCTATCTGGGTCAAAGATGACCTGACCTCAGAAAGACAAAAGTTTACTAAGTTTTCTCTATCTCAGCATTTCCAGTCCGGAGCAGGTTACAGAATTTCCTGAAACTATACACAGACATCAGAAATCAACATTTTCCAAATTTGCCCTATTTTGACGTTAGTATTTTCCTTTTGTTCATTTAAGATTTCAAGTACATACTTTCTATAGTAGATTATAGGATTTCCTTCTTTCTTCATATTCTCTATTGTTTGATTCATTTGTGCATTGATCACTTATTTGTGATTAATCCATTTGGATCTTTCCTTTTGGGAATTTGGATTAAGGAAAGATTCTATATTCCCTCTTCCACATCATATCTACCACTATTCAGCCCTTTTCACATTTTCATACCATTCATTTTGGTGATCCTTTCTATTCACTTCCATCCATACCCATAATTATCCTATTCATAAAGGTGAACTCATTTCACCTATATATATATATATATATATATATATATATATATATATATATATATATATATATATATATATATATATATATATATATATATATATATATATATATATATATATATATATATATATATATATATATATATATATATATATATATATATATATATATATATATATATATATATATAATTTTGAATTGTCAAGTGCGCACATATTCAAAGTAAATTAGACTAGCAAAAAGAACTATAAAAAATCTAGAAAGCAATTCTAAATAAATAAATAAATTTAGACATTTAGAATGAGGTTGATGGTCATTGATTTGCATAGTATATTGGAGAAATTTAAAAAACAAGCAAGATGAATAGAGGTTGATATAGATAGAAGTGTGATGAAAACATGTTTTTATTGATGTATCTACATATTGTTTATTTTCTTTCAATTGAACCTCTTTCAAGTGGAAGTATGTTTCCCTCCATGCTCTTTTCCTATGCTCCCATTGCTTGCATTTTTTAACACTAGTAAGTATGAGAACATCCCACCTCATTATTATTATCAAATTACTGTCCTAGATCTAAAGATAGTCTAGAGAACATATATTTCCATTTCAAGTTTGTTAAATGTTGTAGTGTTTCATTCCTGAATTTATAATGAAATTTTTGATTTGCAACAAACACCAAGTTTCATTAAATACAAAGCATAAATAAAAATATTAACAAATAATAATGATTACCATACTCAAAGCATAGATCAACTAAGTAGTCAACACATAAACATAAATATAAAGAATTAAAATCAAACAAAAATCAATATTGATTATGATCATATCCCTATAATCAAAGGATTGTTATGATAGGTATGACATTAACAAAAAACACTTACTAGTGTGTAAAAAATGATGGACTCACAAAAAGGCTTAACTATGTTGTAAACTTGAAGCTCCAATACACTCTGTCAGTGATAATTCCCTAATGAACCAAAAGGTATTTTATCCTATGATCACTTGAGAAAAAAGTTCCTAGAAGATAATATAGCATAAGATGGGTACTTACATTTGAAATGTTTATCTAGTTTTGTAGGCTTCCCATACAAAAAATAAACTCATTAGAGGGTCATATTTTATTCTTCCTTCTTCCTTACAACCCAAATCATTGACCAACAACACAAAATATGCTTTTGACATGAATCAAGTGGCATGCCTAAACCCTAATATTCAATTACTCTCTAAATAAATAACATTTTAATTATTTATTTCCAAAAGGTACATGAGAAGTCCTATCTCCCAAAGATTACTTGTGCTCAAGGAATGAAAGTTAATTGCATACTCCTTGATGCTCTTGTTCCCCAAGTTTTTAAGGTGGCTATCCATCACTTATTTTAGGATCACAATCAACTTTCCCTCATCCTTTAAGGTTGACAACACCTTTGAGAGACTAATGTGTCAATGACATACTTTCTTCTTGAAAGACGTATGAGAAACATTATGAATAACATAATTTTTTGGGATCTTTCACTCATAGGCCACTTCATTGATCTATTTACAATTTTCTATGGTCCATATTATCAAGGCTTGCTCTTTCAACTCTTCTTGATAAATGTCTTTTTATATGGTTGGAATGTCAAAATAATAAATCCCCCACCTCACAAGACCTCTCTATTATTTTTTGATCTTCATGGGAATTTTTGTTGATTTTTTTCCTATTTTTAGTCATCCTTTAGTGCCCTAAATATCACTTGATTTTAATTCATCAAGTCACTAGTTGTTAATACTCTACTATTTGAAAGATACATCAATTAATGATTCTTCCTTGAAACCATAATAAATTTTGTATGGTGTCAACCAAATAGACATGCAGTGTCAATTATTGTAGAAACATTCATCCATGTACAACAACTTGTCCTTTGTGGTTTGTTCTTCTAGACCATAGTTTATGAAGTACCCTTTAATCCAATTATTCACTATTTCTATTTGTTCATTTATTTGGAGATAATAGCTAGTACTTGGTATGATTTTAATGTTCGGAAAATAGTGTCTCATCCTTGCATTTGATAAGCTTACTATTTATAAGCCTTTATTTTATTATTATGCCAAAGGTGTACCATCTATGAGAAAAATAGGTTCACTTTCTAGAACAATGGTCCAGAATCATGTAGAGGCATGCAAGATAATGGAACAAACTTCATTCATTCAAGTTGATTTCATCATTTTTTGTTGTTAAAAAATTCTTTCCACTGTTGTTTTTCATTATGAGTCACTAGATTTTAACCTTTTATAATATAAAACATGTTCATAGGATTAAATTCACCAAACAAAATAGGAATTTAGTTACGTACGCTTAGTTTTTTAGTAGAGAACTTTATAGTTTTCAAAGCATTCGATGAAAGATTTTACCATTTGTTGTCATTTTATTTTACTAATTTATTATATTTTTATTTTTTGTACATATAAACAATGTTTTTGGCCTAAAATAGTATCAACTATTTTTACTATGCATCGTGTAAATAATTTAAAAGTTTATCAATTTAAAAATATATTCAAAATTTTAAATATAATTTCCTAATTTGACTAGTGATTTGACCTTAGCACTTTTATTTTCCTAAAGATTTTTTCTCATTTTCACATCTTATAAATTTAAATAACATTAAGGGTCATACACAAATCATTTTTGATAATCGACCACAAGAATTATTGGGAAGGGAAACATAGATAAGATTTCAAATAATTATAGATGATTATAAGGAGAAAGTGATGATTTGCATATAAATATGTGTGTAATATTTTAATATGTTAATTTATGAATTCTTTTTTTTTTTAAGAAAGTACATTATTAAATATTGACTTTTTTATTGTAATAGAATTTAGGGAAAAAAATTGTCATACATAAATACATCGAACTATCTTAATTTTAAAATAAAATATTGACTTTTTTTATCAGAAAAAAGATGAAGCCAAAGTTATTTTATTAATTATTAAAAGTAAGATACATGAATCTTCATTCAGTATGGGCACTGGTAGGAAAGAATGGAGAAGAAAACCTCTAGTCCTGTCTAGGACATATGTCTAGTACATCAATAGAGAGGGCATTGCCTTATTTACATAGTTATATAGATATGGGCATTCTCATTTTTACAAACAAGAAGGATAGAGCCATTCTCCTATTTACACATTACAAACAAAATGTCTTCCTCTAATTGAGGACTGCCAAAGATTACTCTGAATGATTACATAATACAAGGCCCATAGCCTCTTGCAAGGCAAAATGTTTCATCTAAACCAATTCTCATATCAATCCTAAAGAATCAGTTGTTGCTTTATAGAAATATATGAACATCTTCAGTTGAAGTTCCTGCAAGATTATTTTATGCACAAGATACTATGTATATACTACATTCATATGTTAGTGTAGTCTCCCGTGACCAATATCTCCCCTTATAGTAATTGGTCCTAATCCAGAAATAGTATACAAATTTAAATAGGGGCACACCAGGCATTTTTTTTTCACCATTGACAATTTCCTTGATAATGATCCAAAGGTTACACACATAGATAACTTCTCATTAGAATTCTTTAAGCTTTGGTGAGATGAAAGCAAAGCACACAAGAGAAATTAATAGTGCCATAATTTATTTTGATTTACATTACTTATTAATTAGAATATATCTTTAAAAAATCATAGCATTATGCTTTTCTTCTCCATCATGGACGTAGCATTACTATGTGAACTATTTATCCATAGAGCCTTATGCTAACTTCTTTAGTCTTTATTAGAAGATATTCTAAATATAAGAAGCCATCTTTATAACTTTCCTTCCATATGAAGGTCTAATAATGATCAGAAGGTCTTTGGAGAAAAGATATATATTCATCTGCATTTATATTGTATGTTATTCTTATTTTTGCCTTCAAAATTTCAAGTGTTAATTTTCTTTGATCTTAGTGTATCAACAATGGTGAGATAGAAGTCATACTTAGCTTGTTTGAAGATTTTTATTTTGACTATCAGTGTGTATTCTTTGTATGGATGATTTGTAGCTAAATTCAATGTTACTATGGATTTATTAAACTTCACAAAAGAACACCATCAAATGGAAGCATTATATATCACATTCAAGGGAGCTAGATCCACTTTCTATAGCACCTCAGCTAAATGTGTAGCATTTTCTCTAACTGAAGCATAGCCACACAAGTGAGTAGAAGAAGATGCTAGAAACAGTAAGACATGAAAAGAGCCATAGTAGCATCTAAGTGTTCTTGAGAAACACAAATTGTTTCTTTTTTTCTTTTTTTCTTTTCTTTCATTTTTTTTTATCAATTTTGATAATGAGAATGGATTGTTAGTATCCTGATTTTCAACTTGTCATCACCTAGAGGCACTGAAAAATCAATTTTCACCTCTAAGTTTATTTTGCAGTTAATATATGTTGGAAGTCAGTTTTCAGATACTAACTAGCCAAAACTACCCAAAAGTTTTCATTGTTAGATATTTTTTTCTTCTTTTTTTTAACTTTTTTCATTTCAAGAATAACCAGATATAATAACCAAAGAAAAAGAAACCCTTATATCCAAATGATGAGCATGATACCATCCAAAGCATGGAGTTCCATAAAAATCCTTTCAAGGAATGTCACTATTGAAACTAGTTACATGATGCAAAGCTTGAAATCATGACCAAAAGTAGGAATTATACCACATCATCTTCATTCAATCTCTAAGATCTGAAATATCCTTGTAGAATATGACAACCCAACAACTCAATTGAAAGAAGTACTTACAGTAAAAGAATTATGTAAATGATAAAGAAATGAATACCAATGTACTCTTCAACCTATCCATAGAGATATAAAATAGTGGATGAAGAAATCTATTTTTATAATGCAATGTGAAAGCTCTTGGTCATATTTGTAGGTTTTTGTTGAATGTTTAACATGTAAAAAACCATCCAAGAGAATGGTACTAGAATATTCATGGATTGCATACACCAAGTTGCACATGGTCTGACATCAAGGATGGTACAGAAGAGATCTTGTGATTATTTTGAACATTTCTCAATAATCCTCACATGAATTCCAAGATCAAAGCACAAAGGAAATCTTTTTTCCACTATATAGTTGGCAAGACAAGCAAAATTTGGCATTGGGTGCTTATCTAGAGAAACATCATCAACTTGGTAAAAACTAGCATGTAACCACCAAAAGAAACCTACAATCATATTCGCCCGACCAAGAAGATCAAGTATAGAAAAATATAATATCATCCATTTAGTAATTTTACCATTAGAATTATGTTTTGTATTAGAAATTAATGGTAAAATTTAAGAATTCCATAATAATATAATGGATGAGTTGAAATTAATCCTTGTGCAAAAACAAGTTAACACTAATTAACACAAGATTTCATACCTTTATGTAATGCAAATTTCACACATGTTTTATTAGAGCACCAAGGAAATAATGAATGAAGATGTTATCATCCAATGATTTCCAAAATTCAATGGGTTTCTCCCCAACTTAATTTTAGACTACAAAAGCATTATGGTGTTATCTTAATCAAAGAAATCATAAAATATAAGGATATAATAACACTTGCAGCCCTTTCTACTATATGGTCATCTCAAGATAATCCAAAGTAACAAGAATAATGAAGAAATACATATATTTATACATTGGTTCTTGTTAATACGCAATCATGAATGATCTTTAATCCATTCAAACCCATCTAATTGTTCTTAATTATAAAATCAAGCATCAATGGGCCTAAATCAATTAGTGTGTGAGCAATACGTAATTTGACCATAGGCCTCCAAAGATCTATGTAGGTGAGTATAAGAATATTAAAAGATAGATCTTGTAGGCTTTCATTTTTTGTCTCACACAATTCTTGAATGAACAATTCATTTAGTTCAACATTTTTTATTGCATGATTAATTCCAATGCATACATTTATGAGTTTCACAAGAAAATTAAACTCATATTGAAATGTTTCCCTAGGCATGTGAATGCCCTATAAAAGTTGTGATTTTCTTTTTAGAAAAGAAGAACTAAGTTGATTAGCGTTCAAGTGTTCTTCTAATTCAATCAAACCAAAATCACATCCCTTATGTGCATCAATATATTAAAATGTTGATTTACTAATTTCAAGCACATCATGAGAAGGTAAAGGGATCCTTGAAAGTCCAAGATTATATGTAGATTGAACCACCTTATTATGTAAAGCTTTATTAGGAAACATATTCATCTTTGATGGATATGGTGAAGTGGAGAATATATAATATATAATATGAATGTGATAATGAAAATGGTAGAAGTTTTTATGGATAGAAAGTACATAGGATGAAGTTGTTGTGGATAGAAAGTATTTAATGCATTTAAACCCACTTAATTGTTATTAATTATAAAATCAAGCATCAAAGGGCCTAAATCAATCAGTGTGTGAAGGATTCAAATTTTGACCATAGGCCTCTAAAGATCTATATAGGTGAGTATAGGGTAAGTGCAAGAAGTTGTGTGCCAAATCAGTGGAAGTCTTGTAGAATTGGAAGATGTTGCTCAAAACATGCACTTGTTTTCAAAAAATGGGCACCCGATCCAAAATTCAAAAATGGGTACCTATTTTTTTCAAAACAGGTGCAAATAGTTTTATGATCAGATTTGGTTTTGTAATTGGAGAAAATTTGTCACCAGACTATAAATCAGAAAATGTTACCCTTTGAAAACCACTTATAGCTTCCTACTCCTTCATTTACTAAGGATTTTTCTGCGCAAAAATTGAATTAGGTCCTTTTTAGACAAAACCCATGTCATTTATATTTTAGATTCATTCTCATTTGCCCACAAATTGCAACACAAAACTTACTATTCTTAAAGCTACATGTGAAAGATTTATTTTCTTGATATAATATAAGATATATTAATAAACACAATCTAATATTATTTATTCACATATTTTATCTAAAAACTAAATCAAATATCACTTATGCATATTGAATCATGTGCAACAAGAAATGATAAAATAATATAAAAATTATATGAAAATAGAATGTTGAAATGGCTATGAAGGTGTATAAAGTAGGATAAAATATGGCATGAAATAGAACATTATTTTCAATCATCAAAAGCTAATTACATTCTCCAAATGAAATTAACAAGAAAACACCTCAGTGGTTTATAGAAAATCTATATGCACAAAGAAGGGATAGGAAGGGAGTGCGCAATTACAAATGTGAAACACGGGTTTACTCTACGAGTATGTATTTTTATGTTTAAATATGAAATAAAAAAAGTTCAGTTTTGGAAGCATAAGAATGGATTACATGTGCATTGTGTGAAGCTTGACCTATAAGCTCTGGGTTCTTTAAAGTGTTAGGATTGAGGAGAGCCTGTTATAGCTAGCTCTAATCCCTAGCTCATTTAGATTGCCTCTAAAGAACTGGGAATTTGTCAATGCCAGAGCTCAAATTTAGGTTCCTTAATAAACATGGATAAAATTTGAGCCTCTTACATAATCAGCTTGAAATCCAAAACAAACTTGTGCAGCATGACATTTTACTCAATTTTGTAAAGAGGTAACGAAGAAATAAAAAATGATAACACTACTACAAGATGAGGTATTTTAAGACAATTTTTTGAGACAAAAATTCATTATTGTCTTAAATTTATATTTTCCTTAATTTTTTATTTATCTTATCATTTCCTTTTTTATTTTTTGTCTCTCAAGTGACATAAGTTTGAAAAAATTAAATTATAGTGGTAAAGTAATTTCATCCCGCTACAAAATATATTGGATTGAAATGGCCTCTCCATTGAGATTGGAAGGGCTGCAAGGGAGGAGCGGTGGTGGAAAGGGAGGGGCTCGAAGGTGAGAAGGTTTATGGAGGTAGCAGATAGGGGGAATAGATGGCTACATGTGTGAGGCCTAAGAAGAAGCGTGAAGAAATGTCCAAGAAGGTTGACAACACTGATAGTGGAGAAGGGGATTGGAAATCGAACCCTTCACCTATCTTCTATGAGGAACAAGCAATAGATCTTTCTATGCCCCCCAAATCCAGATTGAGATGAGCTGATGGGTTCGAATCCCCCTAGGCCTTGGTGGCCCCAAATCCTCCTCTCCATACTGCTCTTCCACAAAACCCTATGAATCTTGTTTGTAATCTGACTTCTCTGTTGGATTCATTCTATGGAAGCTCTAAGGCATTGCCGAAGGAAGAAAACAAGAAGCCTTTGCACAATTTTTTGGAGTTTAAAAGGGCCAATTTGTGGCCCAAGAAATAGTTCAGCAGTTGGACCAGGGCCAAGGGTTTTGTATTATCATTCTTATAGATGTTGCCCTTATTTTTCATTTGCATCATTGATAGCACAATGTGATTTATGCATATTTATGAGGTGTGTCACTTGCCCTAGTTTTAGTTGGTTTTTTCTCAACATGAATATATCAATATATTTTTTTGTGTTTTGAGCTTTAGAATACGGTATGGATCTCCATCTATAGATAGTTGAAAGAAGACTTTTGTCAGATGTTATGGTTGCAAATACCCTAGTAGATAGGAAGATGTTGGCAAGTAGCTGCATGACAGAATTGTAGCTGAGAAAAGAGAAGTAACGTTCTCTCATAGAGCCTCTTTTAGATGTTTTATTTGAGTAGCAGAGATAGGATCAGGTATTTGTTTCATTTTGTGGCTCAAATGTTTGGCTATGTTATTTTACGAGCTTCACTTGGTAGGTCTAGATGTGTTGTTTCATGGTTTACCAGATGTTGGGTCTTGTAGAAGACATGGCCAGCCTTTTTGATGCCCTTACTGTTGAGGAAGTAAGTACCCACAAGATCTAAAAGGCTTAAAGAGGGGGCGCTATTTATTATTTGATTGTCCCTAATTTCCAAACTTCAAACATGATGTGGTTTGTTAATCTTTAGATGAAAAACCATTCCATAAAGTTATAGGAATTTAGAAACAATATTTATCTTATATACAATATGTCTACTCCATTTACTTTCATGCATTTGTTGTGGGAAAGGATGTTGGGGCAAGTGTAGTTGCATTCTGGTCCCTGTCAAAATCATTCCTGCAATCCAGTAAAAGTTATCAAAGATGGGTTTGATTTTTTAAGATGAATGTTGTTTTTTCAGTCCATTTATATTGTTGGTTTCTATTTATTTTTTATGTGGGTATAAAAATGGTAATAATACACAAGGAGGAGCATTTGCAGGATGCTGGGACAAGTATAGCTACATTCTAGTCCCTGGCAAAATCATTCCTGCAATCCAAGGAAAGTTATCAAAGATGGGTTTGATTTTTTAAGATGAATGTTGTTTTTGCAGTACATTTATATTGTTGGTTTCTATTTTGTTTTTATGTGGCTATAAAAATGGTAATACTACGCAAGGAGGAGCCTTTGCAGAAATATTTTCCAAACATGCTTATGCAACAATGTTGTACATGATTTGGTTTGTTTAGCTCATTTTTTAAAATGCCCATTTGGAACTTCTTTTTTTTGTTAGGATTTTAGCTAGTGATTTTTTAGTGTAATTTTCAAATGCCTATTTTGGAGGAGGAATTCAAGCATATTTTGTATTAATTGGCTACAGGGCAGAAAATAATGAGGGGGCAGATTAAGGATTTGTGGCTACACATTTTGATGATTTACTGGACAGACCTGTGTTTCATCTCCCAACAAATGGGTCCAAGCTTAATGATTTCTATCAATTGGTGTCAAAATACCATATGGATGCTTCTTTCTACTATAATTGTGGTTTACTAAATTTATATGTGTGTGAGTGATTCAGGAGGAAGATAAAGAGATACATGAATCCTGGAACTTTTAGTCAATATTTTTGAGCTTTGTTTTTTTAATCAAGTAATAGGTTTATCTCAATATTTACCCTAGAGAAAAAATTTAGATGTGTGGTGATTGCCTAGATTTCCACAATTTGCAGGGACTTTCCTGAACTTGCACTAATAAAATGTTGGAATGCATTTTCCTGTGTAAGTCTACACACAAAAAAGAGAGTATGATTTCTCATAATTAGTTTATGAAAATAGAGATTTAAGAAGTATCTCACTAACTTCAGATTTGTAAGAATGTTCTTGCTAAGAGTCAAAGAACATAAACTCTTTTCACGACCTAAATTCGTAGAGATTCCATTTTTAGCTTGATGTGAGTTCTCCAAAGTAGTCTCAAAATCACTGGTGTGCACAAAAAGAGAGACATTGTTACTTATCATTTCAAGAGCTGAAAAAATATCTTTTGTTTTATCATGTTGAAATCAATTCTTTTTAAAATTCTCTATTTGAATATTTTCTCATTCTTATTAGAGAAAATCCATATAAATTCAAATGAAGGAATTCTTTTGAAGTGTGGTTGATTGAATTTTATATCAACCACAAACAAAACCATGTTTGTAATACTGCCTTTTAACCCCAAAAAATGATTCTAATTTAATAATTTTTCATCATCATACTTGGGTGGATGGTCTGGATAAAACATAAATGAAGGCATTTCCTTTATTTCTTTGAAAGATATTCATCCCTTTTGAAATTTATACACTTGCTTTGGTGCATCAGGTGTTGTGGGCATTGAAGATGAATCACACAAACTTTTGGACCCTCCAAAAGAGCTACAAGCAATAAAAGAATTAGAAAGAATGTTCTTTAAAACCAGTAGTCATTCAGATAGGGATTAAAAGCCAAAAAAAAAAGGACATTCACCTTGCATAATCTTCTAAACTTTCATTAAGCATCAAATAATTTACTCTATATTTAGTGGCTCACACATCTACTGGTGTAGAAAAGTCAAGTGCATCTATTTAGCAATTGCAACCTCCTTGAGAGTATTACAAATATATCAGACTTGCAAGTATTTTTTTTTTATATATGAATGTAGTAAATGCGCAAGAGCTGAAGACATCATTTCCATGCAAACAAAATGTAAATGTTCAAAATGGGTAATATTCCTAGGTAATGTAATGAGCTGTTATTATTCCTTTTGCCCACCATCATGACGGAAAACTGCCCAAGGGACATCTAAATAGTGAACTATTCAGTCATACCAGCAAAACAACACATGGCCACTCCTGGATATTCTGAGATGTGTTTCCTGCAAATTTTCATCTCCATTTTCCCTTCTAGAAATTTATGTATGTTGTTTGGATGTGCACTTTTGCTCCTATATTTTTTTTTCTTGAAACCTTAGACCATACATAACATCTTTTATTGGCAGTGGGAGAGTTAAAGTTTTTCAGCACATTCAGACTACACATGGTATTGCTCTTTCATCCCCCTCTTTATTTTTAGGTGTGCTTTCAATTTGTTCTCAGTATAATAATGATTTGATGACAAAACAATATTTATATTAGGACAAGAATATTTATATTAGGAAAAAACACCTATTTCTTCCCATATTGAAACAATGCTAACAAAATACTATGAATCTTTTTTTTTCATTCCCTACTCAATTTTTGTCATTCTTTACCGCCCAACATTTTCTTTGGTAGCAAATAATTTTGGGTCAGAGATTTGGGAGAAATGTTAATACCCTATGATTGCCATCCGGCTTAGTTTTTCTGTTGGAAAATCAAGGCAATTTTATTATGATTGATCAAGATAAAAGAAACAAATGCTTTCAATTTCTTTTTGCAAGGAAAGGGATTTCATAATAGAAAATCTTGAAACTAAGATTTCAAAATTAAAAATTCTTTCTAAAACTAGGGTTTGTAGGTTTGTAAAGCGAGAAAGGGTGTAACACCCCTATCTATACTTAAAGATAAAAGATGAAATTAAAGAAGAAACAACCATAAATAAAATCACATAAAACCACAGTAATAATTTTTATAAAAAAAAAATACAAACTGTTACATATAATCATAGCAACCACTTTTAAAAGCTTTATAGTTTACAATCGATTTACATCAGAGTAATAATAATACTCTTTATTCAAAGATTAAGTCTCAAACAAAATTTTCTTCTTTCCAAATCCATTACATTCTATGAATAGATCTGATAACTAATAACCATGAAATGATCTGTTTCCCATAAAACTTTACAACTGTTATCCACTATCCCAAACTCATTGATTTATCCATCTAAAACCTGAAAATCAAAATCAACACAAACGCAAACAGCAAACAGGGCTCAGTCACAATGATAAAGAAAATGAATCATCTCCAAATATCTGCAATCATAAAAGTCAGTACAATATAACATTTATGCAGATTTAGATACACATGTAAATGAAAACTAAATAACATAATTTCCATTCTTTTACACCAAAATCACCAAGCACTAAATTTCTTTCTAACAGAAATAAACTCACAAAGAAAATGACAAAGTAATGATCCAATAGTTCATGGGTGTCCACATAAGGACCTATGCTATGTATCTGTAAGGAACCTTGTAGAAATCCATTATGTCTGATGAAACCATAATGTTTTATCTTTGTTAATTGAAACCCATGACCCTTGAATTTTATAATTATCACTTAATTAAACAACTGACAAAAATTCTCTCCCATAAGGATATAGACTAGTGTCAGTCACAACTGACAGAAATTCTATCATCACAAGGTAGTAGACTAGTGTCAGCCCCCAATCTAAGGATCATACTTGCATTATCTTAAAAACACTTGATCTAGCAATTAATGAAAGTAGTGAAATGAACAACATAACACAATTTCACTAACATTTTGTTTCTAATGCATCAATTTACAAAATTGAAACAGCAAACAGAAATCCATTGTAAAACCATATTACCATATTTCTTAACATACATTCATAAACATGATGTTTCACGTAAGATGAAAAGATCACAACTCTTTCTCCATCACAAATCCAATCAAAATAATCTCCATATTAACTTAACATTAAAACTATAACTGTACAATAAATATCCATATCAAATCCATGTTTCCATTGAATAGAAAAGAACTAACATAATCATACATCAACTGAATCAACACAACACCCATCACTTTTAACAAACATACTAGTTTACCATAACCCAATTATTAAACTAATTGGCCATACACCCTGCTCTATTAATTACAAGTTTATACCATTTATATACATGTTGGCCTATGTACATGTATACACCACGGCTTGTGTATACATATACATATCCCAGCAAGTATATATATGTGTTTATATAATTATATAAGCTTGTAATTAATAGTTCAGAATGACAATCATATCATCTATTATATACATGTTGGCGTATGTACATGTATACACCACGGCTTGTGTATACATATACATATCCCAGCAGGTATATATATTTATATATCTAATTGCATAAACTTGTAATTAATAGTTTAAGTCCATGAATATGCAATAGAAAAACCATACTAATCTTCACAGTTTTGTCACAGAAAACAACTACCTTATTATACTACTAATCTGTCGAATACATAAAAATAATGATAGAATAATAACCAACTTCTACCTCTTAATCAAATTACCAAAGTGTTTCTTTTCTTTTCCTTACTGTTTGTACAAGATAGTAATTGACTTTCCTATAAATCCCTTACATTTCCTAATGTTGTATCAACTGTAATACACACTGGTGATAATATTGGAGATCATAAAACTTGCAATCAAGTTTGACATAACCAAGACATCCACATTCCTCTATTGACTGATACATACAGTGACAAACATCCTTTTAACCATACATCGACATCAGATAACTAGAGAAATACACCTAGAAAAATACTTCAATTCCACACCTATGTGCAAATGTAAATACAAAATATGACTGGTAATAGATGACATTATGAATACCACTAATCCCAAATCTCACATTACAGCTCTAAAAGAACATCGATACCAACCTCGGTAAATGACTGTGGTAGAAAACCTGACTCCACCTTATAACCAAGTCCATACAAACTGAATGCATTATGATGCTATAGATTTCCTAACAACAGGAACAGTACGAGAAGACCATTACAAAAGTTTTTAACACAAAAACTCATGCTGGTTCCATACTGTATTAGTATGCCGATTCTCAAACCCGACTAACTCCCTTAACACTGTCCTAGCAAGTAAACATCGACACCAAAACATACAAGGATATAATCCTATAACATCTACAAATCTATATTCCATAGTTTGGCACAGACTTAACTAAAACATTGCCAACTTCATACTCAGAACAGAGAAAACCCCTTAACACATTATGCTCGAAACAGCATATCAAAACAAGTGTTAAATACCACACTAAAACCAAACACTTACTAAACAGTCGTTTGTTACCAAGTTTCTCCACTATTCACAACATTTATAACTAGATTTACTTCTTATCCCTTCCAAGAAAGAAAAATACCGATTCATAACCGAACTCACAAAATAAACAAACACAAAGCTTCACATATCATCGATTAACAAACAGTGATAACCAACATTCCATTAACACATTTGCAGAATCATAAAATGGAAACAGAGGTTAAGGTAAGAGATGCCCCTGCCTAGTATTCGTATGGAGAAGATATCCAGAACTAGAATGCTAGAGCTAGCCCCTGCTTGGTGAGCTTCACAAATGAATCCCAAACTCAACCACGAAGATCCCTTATCACAGATTACCAAAATGTCATGCAAGAGAGCCCAAAATGCAGAGATAACAGTATGAAACTCCCAACTTCCTAAATGACCATGAACAGAAGGGTTTATCTTTTCCGTGAAAACCCCTTTCATTCCAAGCCACTTATCATGAAGGATACAACAATAACACGGGTCCATAACCAACTATTTACCCAAAATGCTGCAGCATAACATGGTAAAGAAAATGGAGTCATATACAAACTGCAACTCCTTAACCAGAGCAATTTGCGGACTTCAAATACAACAATGAATTCCCATCGATAAGTTCATTCAATGCAAACTTATCTCTTGCAGTGAACACAACTCGTTACCTACCAAATGTCCATCCAAGTACAATTCCACATTCTGAAAAACAACTTAAACCCCACTAACACCTCAATGAAATGAAACTGCATTAAAACCCTACCGTAAGTCATGTCTTCGAGCCAGTTTAAAATATGAAGACTTAGGGATAGGTTAACACATTTCTTTGTTAATAACATTAGTCATTCATACTAACTTAACATCTAGGATAATAGCGCATGACAATGTTAAATAACTAACACTTCATCACACTAACCTCCTACTAACATACAAAATAGGATATACTAACTTAGATAATTCATATAATTTTAGTAAATGAATTACCACATACTTACTAAAACATTCACTCATATTTATATGTATTAAAATACATATATACAAATTTATTTATTTTGAATTCAGAATTAGATTAACATCAAATAACAATAATACTCTAAATACTGTGTATACACATAAGATACAATTAACCATAATAACATAACCATTTCTAATTACGTCTAACATATTAATAAGGATTCCAAAAAAATGAATTAATAATCAGACAATTGACTAACCATATAGTTTGTCCTTATTTCATAATCAAACCAATGTTCAAAATTCAGTCTAAGCCAATTCTGTCATCAGAATAGGACTCATAAAGTGACAAAAATGGACATAATTCCCTAAGTGTCTAGCAGAATTATAGAGATAACATATTTAATCCAAAAAACAAAGTTCAAAAGAATGCAATCAGAGTTCGAACTCAAAGAAATCTAACATAACATAACATAACATAGAAAAGTAAAGCCTGGAATTGTCAGGGGCATGACACCCTTCCCCACCAGTCTAGGCTTACTCCTGAAAGCCTGTAAACAAATGAGGATGTGCAGCTCTCATATCCCCTGTATCCTCCCAAGTTGTAGAAGCTACATCATCAAGATCCCATAACACCTTTACCTGCTCCACCTTGCGTCCTCTAAGATTTAGCTCTCTTTGCTGGATGATCTGCACTGGTTCCAGCATCAGTTGACCATCTACCACCTGTAAATTTTTCCAATTTAATACGTGTGCAATGTCAGGTATATATTTCCTTAAGATAGAAATGTGAAATACATCATGAATTCGTGAAAGACTGGGTGGCAAAGCAAGTCTGTAGGCAACTGGACCCACTCGTTCTAGGATCTCAAATGGTCCCACAAACCTTGGAGATAATTTTGACCCCTTACCATACTTAATAGGACTTTTTCGGGGTCTAACCTGAAGAAATACCTTATTCCCAACTTCAAATTGACGTTCAATCCTATGCAGGTCTGCATACTTTTTCTGCCTATCCTGAGCTGTAGACAGGTGTTCTTTGATGCGCTTAACCTACTGTTCTAAATCCTGAAGCATCTCGGGACCCAAAAGAATTCTATCTTCAAGATTGTCCCAGCTTAAAGGTGTTCTACACGGTCTTCCATACAAAGCCTGGAAAGGAGCCAAACCAATAGAACTATGATAACCATTGTTGTAAGAAAATTCAACCAAATGCAAGTACTCTTCCCATCTATTTTGCCTGTCCATCACATACATTCTAAGCATGTCTTCCAAAATCTGATTGACACACTCAGTCTGTCCGTCAGTTTTGGGATGATATGCTGAACTAAAGTTCAGCTGAGTACCTAATTCACGCTGTAAAGACCTCCACAGAGATGAAGTAAAAACTAAATCCCTATCAGATATGATCTTCTTAGGAATCCCATGCAGCTTAACAGCCTGTTCCATATAAATCTGTGCCACAGATGCAGCATTATAAGTGGATCTTATAGGAATAAAATGAGCAACTTTGGTTAACCGGTCAACAACAACCATAATGGATTCATGTCACCTAGCTGAAAATGGTAACCCCACTATGAAATCTATGGATATGGTATCCCATTTCCATTCAGGCACACTGTGAGATTGAAGTAAACCAGCTGGATGTTGATGTTCAGCTTTAACTCTCTGACACTCCAAGCATCTAGCCACAAAATCAGCAATATCCCTCTTCATACCCGGCCAGTAGTGATGCTGCCTAAGATCAGCATGCATCTTCTTCACACCAGGATGTGCTGAATAAGGTGCCTTATGTGCTTCAGTCATAACTAGGTTCCGAAGATCCCTGACTTCTGGCACATATATGCTGCCTCGGTAAGTCATTAATCCTTAAGTGTTGATAGAATAACCCTCAAATATGCCTTCTAATCGACTGCCACTATCAATCACTGCTTTGACATCTAAATACCAAGGATCAGTAGCCAAATTCATAAGTATTCTCTCTTTCAAATCAATAGTGAGGGTCAAAGAAGAGAGTTCATGATGCCTTCTGCTAAGAGCATCTGCTACTTTGTTCTCTTTACCCTAAATATACTTCATTTCGAAGTCATACTCACACAAAAACTCCATCCATCTGCGCTGACATGCATTAAGATTGGGTTGCATGAATAAATATTGTAGACTTCTGTGATCGGTATGAAGCTCAAAATGTTGACCAAGAAGAAAATGCCACCATTTGGTCAAAGCATGGATCACTGCTGTGAGTTCCAAATCATGAGTAGGATAATTAATTTCATGATCCTTTAGTTTCCTGGATTCATAAGCAATGACCTTGCCGTCCTTCATCAAGACAGCCCCTAAACCATCCATTGAGGCATCGGTGCACACAACAAATTCCTTAGAAGGATCAAGTACCGCTAAAATTGGTGCACTAGTCAAATGTTCCTTTAGATGTTGGAATGCTTCTTCACATTTATCTGACCAGATGAATTTCTTACCCTTTCTCTGGAGAGAAGTAATGGAATGGGCTATCTTTGAAAAATTAGCCACAAATCTTCTGTAGTAGCTAGCTAGACCCATAAAACTTTGTACTTCAGATACATTGGTACGAGTTGGCCACTCTACAATTGCCCTGATCTTAGCAAAATCAACAGCTATTCCATCTCCTGTAATAATGTGACCCAAATAACTTATTTCAGTTTTGAAAAATTCACATTTTTCAGGGTTGGCATATAGCTTGTTCCTGCAGAGACATTCAAAGACATGCCTCAAATGCTGCTCATGCTCTTCCAAGGAGTTAGAATATACCAAAATGTCATCAAGGAACACTACCACAAACTTGTCTAAGAAAGTCCTGAATACTCCCTGCATCAAACTCATGAATACTGATTGTGCATTAGTCAACCCAAATGGCACTACCATGAATTCATAATGCCCATACCTTGTGCGAAAAGATGTTTTATGAATGTCAGCTTCTTGAATCCTTAACTGATGGTATCCAGATTTGAGATCAATCTTGGAAAACACCTTGGCACCCTTCACTTGATCAAACAAATCATCGATGCGAGGCAAAGGATATCTATTTTTGATGGTAGCTTTGTTCAGTTGTCTATAGTCGATACAAAGCCTCAAAGATCCATCCTTCTTCTTGACAAAGATAACAGGTGCTCCCCAAGGTGAAACACTAGGTCTAATAAGTCCCTTCTCAAGGAGTTCTTCAAGTTGAACCTTGAGTTCCACTAATTCTTGAGCGGTCATACGGTAAGGAGTCTTGGAAATCGGTTTGGTTCTTGGCAAAAGATCAATCTTAAAATAAATTTCTCTTTTAGGTGGAATTCTCGGACTCTCCATAATAAATACATCTGAGAATTCCTTCAAAATTGGATGATCTAAGCTAGTGTTCCATGCAACTGGTTCATCAAAATCATTGATAGAAATAGCAAACAATTTGCATCCCTTTTGAAAACATCTCTGAAGTTGCTTAGCAGAAATAGTTCTGACTAACATAGGCCTCTTAACACCTGTAATAATCTTGATGGTTCCATTATCATCGATACACCTAACAGTCTTCTCTCTACAATCGATGACAGCTTGGTGTTGCTCTAACCAATCCATACCAAGAATAATGTCATATGAACCTAAAGGAATAACCCTAAGGTTAACTGTAGTAGTAAAAGCCTTAAATTGAACCTTACAATTTTCAGCTATAAACCCCGATTCAACCTTTGTCCCTGATGCTAACTCGACTTGCCATGCCAATTCAGCTTTACTCACAAGAATTCCACATTGCTTAACCAAATTGGAAGAAATAAAAGAGCCAGTGGCACCAGAGTCAAATAAAATAGAGATCTTCTTACCTTGGTAATTACCTCTAGCTTCAATCACAGTGTTCTGATGATCTGCTTGTTTCTGATCCACAGTAGCAAAGATGTGATGATTCCTTCCAGAATCACCAATAGTAGCCTCAGAACCTGTGGCTTTAGACCTGACCTGACTATTGCCTCGAAGGGGAAAATTCCATTGCAAATGCCCCAATTTCCCACATTGCCAACACTCTGCTCCTCTCTTGGTACTTTTATCCTATGATGAGTTCACTGGAGGTGACGCATAACTCTGTTGTACACTCTGAGTTGGTTTAAAGGACTTAGGTTGCTCAGGAACCTTGAAACTCTTGTTTGATTTGGAAAACTTTTCAAACTTCCTCTTCTGAAATTTACCAGTCGATCCACTGGAAAATGCCTTGATATTATCTTGATAAGGTTTCTGAATCTTCCCACTGCTTTGAGCTGGTGCATTCACAGATCCTTTGGCTGAAAATCCTGACTTCAATTCAGTGAGCTTGGCTTGATCAGCAGCTTCTTTCACTGTCTTAGGTTTGAAAGTTCTCACTTCTTCTCCAATTTTAGGGTTCAAACCCCTAATGAAGTGTTGTACCAAAGGCTTATCATTCTCTAACCAACCGAAATATTTCTTCAGTTGGAAAAACCTCCTCTCATACATTTCCACTGTTGAGTTGCCTTGAGAAATGCTGAAGAATTCTTCGGACCTAGTTTGCTGCCAATAATCCGACATGAATCTCTCGTGGAATCTTTCTATGAAAAGCTCCCATGTGACCTGAGAGATAAGAATTCCAAGTTGTTCTAGTTCCATATTCCACCATATGGAAGAAAAGGATCTCAGTTGTATTACGGTCCAACGAACCTTCACATTACCATGATAATCATGGAGAATAAAACACCTTTCGATGTTCAAGAGCCATGCTTCAGCTTCAGCACCACCCTCTGCTCCATTGAAATATGGTCCTTTGAGCTTAGAAAGGTCTTTTAACTGAGTCCTGATAACAGGATCTTCTGCTATTGGGACTCGTATAACATGAGCATTTGCTACACCATCTGGAACATTGTTCCTAGCTTCAATGTTATCCAACCTATCAAGAATCCGTTGGAGAACTTCAACCTGAGGTACCTCTCGATCTTCCTGATCCATTCCTATTAAAGGATCAATTTGTTCATCACCATGTATTCCTTGGTGACCTCATCCTCTACCTCGGCCACGACCATGACCGTGTCATCCACCCCTACCTCTACCTAAATCGGCATCAACTGGGTCACCACGCCTTTGTTCTCCTCGTGTAACAGGACGCATGCTTGAAATCCTATAGAAAAGTTCAATAAAATCACTAATGGAAGCATAATGATAAAATCCTTTTAAAAAGCCTCAACCCCTGAGTGTTTAAACCTGGGCTCTGATACCAACTGTAACACCCATATCTATACTTAAAGATAAAAGATGAAACTAAAGAAGAAACAACCATAAATAAAATCACATAAAAGCACAGTAATAATTTTTTTTACAAAAAAAAAATACAAACTGTTACATATAATCATAGCAACCGCTTTTAAAACCTTTATAGTTTACAATCGATTTACATCAGAGTAATAATAATACTCTTTATTCAAAGATTAAGTCTCAAACAAAATTTTCTTCTTTCCAAATCCATTACATTCTATGAATAGATCTGATAACTAATAACCATGAAATGATCTGTTTCCCATAAAACTTTACAACTGCTATCCATTATCCCAAACTCATTGATTTATCCATCTAAAACTTGAAAATCAAAATGAACACAAATGCAAACAGCAAACAGGGCTCAGTCACAATGATAAAGAAAATGAATCATCTCCAAATATCTGCAATCATAAAAGTCAGTACAATATAACATTTATGCAGATTTAGATATAGATGTAATTGAAAACTAAATAACATAATTTCCATTCTTTTACACCAAAATCACCAAGCACTAAATTTCTTTCTAACAGAAATAAACTCGCAAAGAAAATGACAAAGTAATGATCCAATAGTTCATGGGTGTCCACATAAGGACCTACGCTATGTATCCGTAAGGAACCTCGTAGAAATCCATTATGTCTGATGAAACCATAATGTTTTATCTTTGTTAATTGAAACCCATGACCCTTGAATTTTATAATTATCACTTAATTAAACAACTGACAGAAATTCTCTCCCATAAGGATATAGACTAGTGTCAGTCACAACTGACAAAAATTCTATCATCACAAGGTAGTAGACTAGTGTCAGCCCCCAATCTAAGGATCATACTTGCATTATCTTAAAAACACTTGATCTAGCAATTAATGAAAGCAGTGAAATGAACAACATAACACAATTTCACTAACATTTTGTTTCTAATGCATCAATTTACAAAATTGAAACAGCAAACAGAAATCCATTATAAAACCATATTACCATATTTCTTAACATACATTCATAAACATGATGTTTCACGTAAGATGAAAAGATCACAACTCTTTCTCCATCACATATCCAATCAAAATAATCTCCATATTAACTTAACATTAAAACTGTAACTGTACAATAAATATCCATATCAAATCCATGTTTCCATTGAATAGAAAAGAACTAACATAATCATACATCAACTGAATCAACACAACACCCATCACTTTTAAAAAACATACTAGTTTACCATAACCCAATTATTAAACTAATTGGCCATACACCCTGCTCTATTAATTACAAGTTTATACCATTTATATACATGTTGGCCTATGTACATGTATACACCACGGCTTGTGTATACATATACATATCCCAGTAGGTATATATATATGTTTATATAATTATATAAGCTTGTAATTAATAGTTCAGAATGACAATCATATCATCTATTATATACATGTTGCCGTATGTACATGTATACACCACGGCTTGTGTATACATATACATATCCCAGCAGGTATATATATTTATATATCTAATTGCATAAACTTGTAATTAATAGTTTAAGTCCATGAATATGCAATAGAAAAACCATACTAATCTTCACAGTTTTGTCACAGAAAACAACTACCTTATTATACTACTAATCTGCCGAATACATAAAAATAACCACAGAATAATAACCGACTTCTACCTCTTAATCAAATTACCAAAGTGTTTCTTTTCTTTTCCTTACTGTCTGTACAAGATAGTAATTGACTTTCCTATAAATCCCTTACATTTCCTAATGTTGTATCAACTGTAATACACACTGGTGATAATACTGGAGATCATAAAACTCGCAATCAAGTTTGACATAACCAAGACATCCACATTCCTCTATTGACTGATACATATAGTGACAAACATCCTTTTAACCATACATCGACATCAAATAACTAGAGAAATGCACCTAGAAAAATACTTCAATTCCACACCTATGTGCAAATGTAAATACAAAATACGACTGGTAACAGATGACATTATGAATACCACTAATCCCAAATCTCACATTACAGCACTAAAAGAACATCGATACCAACCTCGGTAAATGACTGTGGTAGAAAACCCGACTCCACCTTATAACCAAGTCCATACAAACTGAATGCATTATGATGCTACAGAGTTCCTAACAATAGGAACAGTACGAGAAGACCATTACAGAAGTTTTTAACACAAAAACTCATGCTAGTTCCATACTGTATTAGTATGCCGATTCTCAAACCCGACTAACTCCCTTAACACTGTCCTAGCAAGTAAACATCGACACCAAAACACACAAGGATATAATCCTATAACATCTACAAATCTATATTCCATAGTTTGGCACAGACTTAACTAAAACATTGCCAACTTCATACTCAGAACAGAGAAAACCCCTTAACACATTATGCTCGAAATAGCATATCAAGACAAGTGTTAAATACCACACTAAAACCAAACACTTACTAAACAGTCGTTTGTTACCAAGTTTCTCCACTATTCACAACATTTATAACTAGATTTACTTCTTATCCCTTCCAAGAAAGAAAAAGATCGATTCATAACCGAACTCACAAAATAAACAAACACAAAGCTTCACATATCATCGATTAACAAACAGTGATAACCAACATTCCATTAATACATTTGCACAATCATAAAATGGAAACAGAGGTTAAGGTAAGAGATGCCCCTGCCTGGTATTCGTATGGAGAAGATATCCAGAACTGGAATGCTAGAGCTAGCCCCTGCCTGGTGAGCTTCACAAACAAATCCCAAACTCAACCACGAAGATCCCTTATCACAGATTACCAAAATGTCATGCAAGAGAGCCCAAAATGTAGAGATAACAGTATGAAACTCCCAACTTCCTAAATGACCATGAACAGAAGGGTTTATCTTTGCCGTGAAAACCCCTTTCATTCCAAGCCACTTATCATGAAGGATACAACAATAACACGGGTCCATAACCAACTATTTACCCAAAATGCCGCAGCATAACATGGTAAAAAAAATGGAGTCATATACAAACTGCAACTCCTTAACCAGAGCAATTTGCGGACTTCAAATACAACAATGAATTCCCATCGATAAGTTCATTCAATGCAAACTTATCTCTTGCAGTGAACACAACTCGTTACCTGCCAAATGTCCATCCAAGTACAATTCCACATTTCGAAAAACAACTTAAACCCCACTAACACCTCAATGAAATGAAACTGCATTAAAACCCTACCGTAAGTCATGTCTTCGAGCCAGTTTAAAATATGAAGACTTAGGGATAGGTTAACACATTTCTTTGTTAATAACATTAGTCATTCATACTAACTTAACATCTAGGATAATAGCGCATGACAATGTTAAATAACTAACACTTCATCACACTAACCTCCTACTAACATACAAAATAGGATATACTAACTTAGATAATTCATATAATTTTAGTAAATGAATTACCACATACTTACTAAAACATTCACTCATATTTATATGTATTAAAATACATATATACAAATTTATTTATTTTGAATTCAGAATTAGATTAACATCAAATAACAATAATACTCTAAATACTGTCTATACACATAAGATACAATTAACCATAATAACATAACCATTTCTAATTAAGTCTAACATATTAATAAGGATTCCAAAACAATGAATTAATAATCAGACAATTGACTAACCGTATAGTTTGTCCTTATTTCATAATCAAACCAATGTTCAAAATTCAGTCTAAGCCAATTCTGTCATCAGAATAGGACTCATAAAGCGACAAAAATGGACATAATTCCCTGAGTGTTTGGCAGAATTACAGAGATAACATATTTAATCCAAAAAACAAAGTTCAAAAGAACGCAGTCAGAGTTCGAACTCAAAGAAATCTAACATAACATAACATAACATAGAAAAGTAAAGCCTGGAACTGTCAGGGGCATGACAAAGGGAATGAGTATAAAAAAGTGCTCCTATTTTTTGCATCCTTCGACAAAACAAGATCTTTGTAATTTCACAATGGCTTGAAAGCTAAGGATACAAACCGTTTTTGGAAGCCGATGCATGCAGATGACATTTTTAAGATAGAAAAGAAGTTAACCATTATTGTATTGTGCTTATCTATCTAGTTAGTTTTCCCCTGAACCCTTCTCATATAAACTATCTAATATTGTTGACATTTTGTTGTGAATTTTGTCTTGTGTCCTCTATTTTTTAAGAAATGAATATGTCAAGGCATTTTGACTGTTTAGGCAAAATATTTAACTACAGACAAATTTTTGCTTAGAACAAAAATACTATGATGATTAAGGGAGCCCACCTAAGTATGCTCTATAAATAGTTTTCTACTTCTTAATTGCTTGATTTACTGTTTAATATCTCAAATTATAGTTATCCAACATTTAAAATAAAAACAATGTGACCATTTTAGGTGAGTATGGAGGACATAAGCTATAGGATTTCAAATAAATAAATAATGAAAAGAAGAATAACAAGGCTAATTAGAAAACTATTAGATTAGTCAAGAATCACATACAAATCCAAAATATTACTTCATGCTTGGCTAAACTATAATAGGATAAGTCCAACTATAGCTGAAAAAGACAACAATCAATTTTTCAAAAATAAGCATTATGTGAAATGGCCATTGGTTTAATAGTGAAGTTTCCTGGCTTAAAAAGAGCCCAACATTAATGAGCTAGGGATTGTACTACTGACAGATATGATACGGTAGATATCCCTCATCCTTGATACTAAGTCAAGTAAGTCTTATTATCATGCAACCAAATAATGGGGTTCATTTATGACTTCCAAATTAAAAAATAATGATAAAAACTATCCTAAGCATGTGTCCACAAGAACGAAATCAACTTTGATGCTATTTAGCAAAAAATATGCACAGTTAAATGAAATTCTGATAGAAGCAAACTAGCAAGAAATTAAAATCTATGTTTTCATTTATTCCTCTTTTTCCCTCAAAGAAATGGAAAATACCCCAAGATTTTTGAGTAGCCCCTTCTTGAGTCCTTGTGAGTGTCAAAACATATTTCATTATACTCTAATGAGTTTAATTACTAAAGATTCTTAGGACTAATGTCTTAGGAATTTTAGGAATAAAAATTTTAATGGGACATTCAAAGTCACAAGCAATATTAGTCCACACCTGGTATTGATAGACTTTGACAACAAAAAAATCATTAGAGCTCAACTTCCAAAAGTCATTATCGTAAGTATATTTACCTTGTGGACTACAAAGTACAATTACTGATGTATTTTTGTCTCATATATTAATAACAAACATTGCTTGCAACCTTGAATCAGGCTTCTCATGGAGAACTTCAGCATGTGAACCTTATCATCAAGGTCATTCCTATTCAACTTCTTTGATACACTGGAGAGACAAAATATGTTTTGCAAATTCCAAACCAAATCCTGGGACCTGTCAGTGCCAAATACCATATGAAGGCACATTAAAATTGAGGGCTGCCACATTTTTAGATCTGATTAATGCATTAAGATTCAAGGTGTTAGAGATTCACTATAGAAAAAGGTGGGTGTTGATTCAGCCTTTGTCCTATCTCTCAATTTTGACAACCAGAACTATTTAACCTCTAAAGTGCAGATTTTTCTTGTTAATACAACTATTTTTAGATGATCAAATATTATTGGGACAGGTTTCATGATGGGCAACCAAAACTATAAATCTCCAAATTCATTTTGATACATTGGAGAGACAAAATATGCTTTATAGATTCCAAACCAAATCCTAGGACCTGCTAGTGCCAAATACCATATGAAGGTACATTAAAATTTATGGCTGCCACATTTTTAGATCTAATTAATGCATTGAGATTCAAGGTGTTAGAGATTCACTACATAAAATATTGGGTGTTGATTCAGCCTTTGTTCGATCTCTTAGTTTTGACAACCAGAACTATTTAACCTCTAAAGTGCAGATTTTTTTGTTAATAAAATTGTTTTTAGATGATCAGATATTATTGGGACAGGCTTCATGATGCATAGCCAAAACTATAAAGCTCCAAGTTCATTTTGAACTAATTTCATAGGTGATACATATTTTGTTGGTAAGTATATCCTATTACTTACCAAGTTTATGGTTAGTGATAATAATTCATGATGTGACTATCTTTTATTTCTTACTTTGAGTTTGAATTATTGACACCAGGTAATTCAATGCAATCTAACATCTTGAACTCAATTACAAATATTTTTATGTCAATTGGTGCAGTTTTATTAATTATGGCAATTTCTTGTTTGGGGTTTTACACCTTGAAGTAGAAAAGAAGGGCTGATGGGAAACTGAAATGCACAGACCTTTTGGTATTTTATGCCCACTAAATTTGCATCTGATTTAGCATTTCTTAAAGAATTTAGTTTCAGGTATAGAACTAGTACTACTCTAACTTGTTGTGCATGAGTGTTGTTTCAGCTGGCTAGGAATCCAAAGAAGAATGAGGTACAAGTGTTAAGATGAATAAAAATTTTTAAGGAACATATGGCAAAGAGGAGGAACTCCCACAGAGCATGGCTGGCACAACCCAACTGACAAACAGGTATGGATTTTTTTTTAAATCCTTGCTTAAGCAATCAAGCTTGTCCATGTCTAAATAGATTCTTTCACTTTTCCGCTCATTATTCATGCCATGCGCTATAACAATTAATATTTTCAACACATCTCATTTTTGTAATGAGGAATGAATTTTCTATTTATGCATTTGATTTTAGAATTAGTTAAAGCACATTTAGATTTGATTTCAGAATAAATTAAAGTACATTGATGCCTAAACAAATTATATTAGCTAGTGGGCATCAATATTTAAGGTTTAGTCAATTTAAATTAAAATAGCTTTGAAAATTTATGCTCCTCAACCTTCCTATGTCCCCGTCGCAGACCTGCATACAAGTCTATACCCCCTATGGGCTATTTGTCACTTTCAATCAAATAGCTTCATATAATATATTCAAAAATTACTTTTGTCATTTGAACACTAATATTGAAAGCTATTACAATTGACATAAAATTCATTTGGTAATAATGAATTCAATTATCATGTTTAAAATAATAATATATATCTGTGTTTCCATGGATGAAAGTATTTGGCATTTGCTAGCCACAATATTTATTTATTTTTTGAATGTAATAGTTGCCATCACCAAGGTAGTTGTAGGATGTGTAGGTGGAAATTTTACCAAAAATTGCATCAACTATACAACTACAAGTCTTGCGAATGGGAAAATTTTAGGTGACAGCTGAAATACTAAATTATCAGATCTCTCCCCAAAAAATTAACTTCAGTCTTGCAAGTGGCAAAAATGTTAGGTGACAGTTCAAATAATGAATTATCAATCTCTCTCCAAATGACATTTCAAATAATAGATTATCAGTCTCTCTCCAAAAAAATTAACTTCAGTCTTGCAAATGGAAGTGACAGTTCAAATAATAAATTATCAATCTCTCCCCTAAACTTTAATTTCAGTCTTTCAATTTGCAAAAAAAATAGTTGACAGTTCAAATTATATATAATCAGTCTCTCCCACAAATTTTAATTAGTCTTCCAATTTATAAAAAAATTAGATGACAGTTCAAACAATAAATAATGAGTCTCTCCCCCAAAATTAAACCGTCAACCATTGCAAATGGCAGAAATATTAGGTTACCATGCAAATAATAAAATAATAGTCTTCTCACATGCATAGAGACAAACGTACATGCATCAAAATGTCTTCCTGTAGAAAAATGAGCAGCTATAATTCTGGGCTTGCTAAAAATTGCCAGTCTTGCAAGTGGGAAAAATTCTATACGACATTTTATATAATAGAACATCAGTTTATACCCCAAAATGTAACACAGTCTTGTAAATGGGGGAAACTAGTGTGTTGATATTTTAAATACATCTTTAAAATACTCACCGGGAGATATCAGTCTCCAGTTATCTATTTGCATTCTAGCCAAATCAATTAAATGCTTACAAATCAACATAATTTAGCCTAGATTGAATATTTAGTATTTCTGTGAAAACTCATTCACGTTGTGTAGATTTCCAAACATGAAAGGTATAGTTTTAATTGAAAGATTTTGTGCAATAGCTACGAAATTTGTGTTCAATATAATATAGAAAAAAGATATACAATTAGAACTAACACAAATGAAAGAGCGGAATAAATTACAAATCAGCATAATTTAGCCTAGATTGATTATTCAGTTTTTCTGCGAAAACACATTCAGGTTGTGTAGATTTTCAAACATGAAAGGTACAGTGTTAATTGAAAGATTGGATTATATTCCATAGAGCTCAGAGTGCATGCATTTTATCCCATACAATATTTCTTACAGGGAAATTTGTGCAACTTTAATCTCTTCCATTTCTATGGGCATGTTTAATTCTGAATTTAAAGCTAAAGTATGGAAAATATTGAGTGCATGCATGCTATCCCATACAATATTTTTGAGGAGGAAATCTGTGCAACTTCAATCTCTTCCATTTCTATAGGCACTTGTGATTCCAAATTCATTCTATGGGCATGTTTAATTCTAAATTTAAAGCTGAAGTATGGAAAATATTGAGTGCATGCATGCTATCCCATACAATATTTCTGACGAGGAAATCTGTGCAACTTTAGTCTTCCATTTCTATGGGCATTTGTGATTCCAAATTCAATGCTAGGGTACACTATTAAGGAAGAAGGCACACTCACTGGTTGAGAATCTGTTCATGTCCCTATCTTTGCAGATGTCTTGGGTGAAAGTTTTGATGATAATGATCTACCTAATGCTAAATATTAGTTGTTTAATCATTTTGGGTTTTTATCCCGTGTTTGGACTTTGATCTTATTAAACTTTGTGGGTGTCATTTTACTGTATAAATTTTTTCCTTACATTACAGGTAATGGAGGAGTGCATTTACAATAAATAGATTATGGAGAATATTTTGAAGCATATAATTACTCTTTAAAGGGTGCTAGCTCAATGGAAGAGCACCTGTTTTATAAGCAGGAGGATGGTGGTTCGATTCCATCGTGCCCTATCATTAATTAATCAATATTTTTTTAATTCATTGGTTTATATCATCTCTAGAGAGACATTAATGATATTTTCTCTATCAGAATATTTTTATTGTCTTAAGAAAGACAATAAGTCAGATTAAAGACAAAATGAAAATTGTCTCTTAAGAGACAATAATACTGATGTTCTTTATTGTCTTATAAAGACAATTTTTTAAGACAATAGTTTAAGACACCCTCTTAAAGATGATATTTAAAACAATTTACAAGTTTTTTTTTTGTCTCAGATTAAGACAATTTACCCCAAAATTGTCTCTAATATTGTCTCAAAACCCCTCTCTATGTAGTAGAAGGAGACCATCCCATACCTGACACATTACCATCTGAATTCCACCACTGATTAGCTTGGCTTTGCGCACAAATCTATCTACAAGGGCAATGGATATATGTGAAGATTGCAGACATTTGACCAAGCATGTCAAATCTGTTGCACTTGTTTTTCGATTGTTTTGATTGTAGATGCTGAGGGACTTGTAGATTGAATGAAAGGCTTTTTGTTGCATGGGTATTGAAAAAGCCATGGAAGATGCTACTTGAAGATGAAGCCACACCTACAAAATTTCAGTCGCCTCTGAGACTTTTTCCTCGCCAGAGAATTTGTTAAATGTGCAATCACCAACAAAGCAATCATGTCGTGCAATCTGCCACAACTGTCCACCTCTCTAAAAATATGCAAGAAAAATCATTTTGTATATGCCAAGTGCTCTTTTCGACTTGCAGGCTACAGCAATTCCCAGGGCTGGACACTGTTTGTGATATTAAATGATCAGCCCCTGCAGGGTCCGTCAGAATGTGCTTTTATGCGCCTTCTCTAGCCTCGTAAATTATATTTTCTCTCTAGCAATCTATCATCAACGAATGACATTGTTGAAAAACTTTTGTCATTAAATAATAAGTAACTTTGATTAATTGAAGATTAGCATACAATAGATCCTTTAGAAAAGCTGAATGGTGATTGGACTATCTGAGTATGGATTAATAATTGCTTAACTAAAAGCCCTCCTCAAAGTTACTGCCATATGCATTACAGGAACTAAAAATTGGTGATTCCTAATCCTTGAAATCTTATCCATATGTACATATTAGTTTAGCTATTGACTAGGCAAGATTAAAACATTTACATGTCAACAGTAAATGATTTGTTTTACAGAGAAAAAGTATTTATAATCACATTGTTAAATAAAAAACTTAGAGGAAGTTGAAAATTCAACTCTGTTTACACACTGGACGCTTAAATTGTCCTACACATATGATAGCAAGATACAGAACTGAAACAACAATGAAAGAGTGTAAAGCATTACGAACAGAAGTTTTGGTCTTGTTACATGAGAATGCTAATAACTACGTGATCCGGTATAAAGCCAATCCATTAAGTTTGAAGCGAAGAACGGCCTCAACGGGCTTCTGGGTCAGACATGAGAGGGCAGGAAATTTTAGCACCAGGCAGGTTAGATGAGGATGACCCAGCCTGGTCGGCATAAACAGGTACCGGCATATTCAGGGGAACATACGGCGTTTGAGCATCAAACTTCAATATCTTTAATACCTCTCTCATCGTGGGTCTCGCTTTTGGGTCTGGATGGGAACACAACAACCCCACACGCATCAACACCTCCATTTCCTCACTATTGAAATTACCCTCTAGCTTTTTGTCTGCTGCGCCCAAAAGGTTCCCTTGCCCATGCAAGTCCCAAACCCAGGCCACCACTCTGAAATCGGCTTCATCCGGGGTGTACTCAATGGGTCGCCTTCCGCAAGCAATTTCCAAAGCAACAGCTCCAAAGCTATACACGTCAGATTCTGGGCTCGCCTTCCAGTTTCCATATACTCTGGTGCCATATATCCTCGTGTTCCTGCAACCATAGTTGTGCGGGAGGCGGCGTGATTAGATTCTATCAGTCTTGCCAGACCGAAATCTCCCAGTTTTGCATTGAAATTCGAGTCCAACAAGACATTGCTGGCCTTCACGTCTCTGTGCACAACGCGCTGATCCCACTCCTCATGAAGATAAATAAGAGCAGAGGCTATCCCACAAGCAACGCTGTACCTTCGCTGCCAATTCAAACAATCCTTGCTTTCATAGAATAGATATTTATCTAGACTCCCATTAGGCAGCAACTCGTAGACAAGAAGCAAGTCGCCTTTTGCATGGCACCATCCCAAGAGACGCACAAGGTTACGGTGTCTCAGCTTGCTAATTATGGTAGCCTCTGAAATGTATTCTTTTCTGCCCTGCTTCGATCGTTGGGATATTCTCTTTATAGCCACCGTCTCGTTGGTTGTAGGCAAGATGCCTCTGTAGACAGCTCCGAAGCCTCCTGTTCCCAGTATTTCATCCTCGCTGAAGTTTTTGGTAGCCACGCTCAGTTGAGCATAAGAGAACTTGGAGGGGCCTTGAGCGAACTGTTCATCCAGCTCTATGTCTCGCTCGTCTTCTTGATCGTCCCGCCCGCTTGTTCTATGCTTGAAATACCACCAGCCGGCAATAAACAAAACACAGCAGATACCCAGGAAGCAGACTAAGACGGATATCAAGATAATTTTCTTGCTATCACTTTGATTTCTTGATGGCGGGGAAGCTGAAAAATTCCAAGCCAGGATAGTATGAATTTGAATTTTCGTTCCTGTGGCTGCAGAAAGGCCAACCCTGACCTTCTCCGGAACAAATTGACGCAGATCTATGGGATAATTCAAAATTGGGCTTATGGGTTTAGAGATATTATTGAGATTAGCAGAAGGGTTATATAGAAGAAATACCTTGAGTTCCATTGTACTCCCATCGTAATCCACCCACGCGTCCCAAACTTTACCATCGCGGAGAGCATTCTGTCCGAATCGACCTTCAGAGATGAGCGCAAATTGAGACTTGGACTCAATTGAATTGACGTCTATTCCCACATGGTTACCATCGACGTCTGGATGAGCGTCGTTCCTGAATGTGTCGAATTCGACGGCCACTACGCGATTTGAAGAGTTACCATCTGTGGTTTTGTTAAAGACTCCCAGCCATTCGCCCCCAGAGTTTTCGAACGGTTCAGAAGCGAAAGGACGGATGAAGAAAGCGAGCCCATCCCCGTGCCCTACGACGCTTTTGAAACGGAACTGAAAATGGGATGTAAAACTTGGCAGAGCCCTAGATGAGTTGTCCCATACAGGAACTGGTTCCGTTAAAGTGGCCCAGCCTACACTAAATCTGAACTCCTGGTAAGTTCTATTGTATCTTGTCGAATGGTAGCTTTGCCATATAGCCTGAGATGTTTTTGGCCAGGGAAAGCAAAGCTGACATTTCCTGCGCATTCCATAGAAGAGAATAGAGTGACGATCAAGGAGAAGAAAAGGAACAACGTCCAAACGGAGTGATTTGCCATGGGAGTATTTTTGGTAGCAGTCATAGTTTAATCAGCGTATACCCCTGTATTATATGTAATAGCCAGGATAGATGGTCAAAGACGCTAGTCAAGGAACCTTCCGAAATTTTCGCCAAACAAAGTATCTACGTCAGCGGACAGAGTGTCGTAGGCATATCGTGTAGTTTTGAGCGACTCGTTGTATGAGTTTAAGTAGTTTTCATTTCAACATTTCACTTTAAAAAATTATTGTTTTATAAGAAGAAGAATCAACGAGTCTTTTACAAATCCAGCCCCAACCATTCATAAATTCTACCTGTCATGGAAAATTCTATCATTCAAATTTCTAGTTTCTCACATAAACATTGTAATAAAGGACTAGAAGAGTACGTATATTCTAACATAATTCTAAACAATGATTATCTTGTATTTTCAATGAGTCTTAGGGTAAAGTATTAGGTTAGTTTTAAGTTTTAAATTTATTTTAAGAAATTAGAAATATTTCTTAGTTTAATTTTATGTTCTATCAAAATATTATACTAAAATCTTTATAGATCAAGACAACATAGAGCCACAAAAAATGGTCAATTCGTTGTTGACTCTTAATATTAGATGGAATTGATGGTTAAGTAAATGGTTAATAAAATATAAAATATAAAAATACACAATGTCGAATAATTGATTGATACACAATTGTTTAGAAGAGTAGACTTAGCTTATAGTTTTTTATTAGGTCAGCAAGGATTTTGAAAGGGCCCTAATCCCTTTTGCAAAGAAAGAAAAAGCATTCAGCCTAGTAGAACAAAACACAACTCACAAAATAGCAAAGTGGACCAAAGACGTGCACCATTTTGAAAGGGCTCTAATCCCTTTTACAAAGAAAGAAAAAGAATTCAATCTAGTAGAACAAAACCCAACTCACAAAATAGCAAAGTGGGCCAAAGACACACCAAGCAATATTGTCAAAGAAAGAACACTAAAAATGTTTTTAACAAGCCTCCCAAGACCTTTATAAATTTAAACAAGGCACCCATTACCTTCACTCCAAAAATAAATATCTAGAAAGATTAAAAAATGATGACAATCAAACCAGCCTACTACCAAACATCCTAGGAAACTACGTAAAAAAAGAGGAGGGGTTTTTTTAAGGTTCCCCAAACCTTCAATATGAGTTTAGGGATAACACATAGAGAAACAACCATCCTCCCTCTAGAAGGATATCCCCGCCTCAATGGGAGATCTCCCCACATCAATGAATAGGAAAGAGAGCAACAACAACAAAACACACCATTTTTTAATTTATTTTTAGCTTATAGCAACTTGAACAACCCAATACCTTAATCTACTAGATCTATTGAAATAAAAATTGTAGACATACTAAATTATTTCTACATAATCTCAATAGAAAAAATATGTAAGCAAGTATTCAAAATCCACAATATTAAAGAATAAATAAAATGTACCATCAAAATGACACAAGATTACCTTAAGAAACCTTCAAAAGAGAAATATATAAACTCCAAAAGCACTCACATACTAATATATTACCTCACATGAACAAATATTACAATACAATTGTTAGAGTCTTCATACAAAGTATCTAAAATATTAAGCTCCTTAATTGTATTTCATATTGTGAAAAAAAAATGAGAATCATTTAAGTACACACCCCGATCCATTATTTGTCTTTCCACATATACAAACTTACAAAAAAAAATTCAATCAATCTTTAGCGAACTAGCAAAACCTTATACAAGCGAACCTAAATGATTTTTCATGTTCTTACTTCTTCAAAAATAAGTTTGCACAAAATTGTCAAATGATATCACATAAATCATGTGCCTCTAAACCTAAGCTTAAAAAAAACATGTTTGCTTTATTTTTTTTATTAAGGTTTCCCTTTTGGTACTAATATCATCTAGTATTAAATATAATTATTAATATTCAATGCACATTAGTATGTATCACAATGTTATACATAATATACAAAATTGTCCAAATAATTCTCAATCCATATGATATAGACATTCTTCGATTCCTTAAGTACACCGCAAATAAATATTAATTAAATTACATTATAAATATTATGTAGAGTCTATAATGCACTCTTTCCAACATATGCTCTTTCGTGGTTGTCTCCATCAAATTAATATATATGCAAGTTCAACATGAAAAATAGCTAAAACTAGCTCAATAATATAATGAGTAAAATTACAACATTCAATGTCTTAATGCACATCAACATTTCATAATAAAGTAATAGTTTAAATAACATATTTTATCAGGGTAATTAAACAAAGGGCACCATTAATGGGTGTTTTTTCTTGGTTGTAATCATCACATCCCACTAAGAAGATTGGGTTGATTTAAATGGCTTGCGCAGGACGAGATTGAGAGAAATGAGATTTGAGTATGGCATACGCAGGAACAATGAATTATAAAATCTTTGGATTGTCAAACACGCACGCATACCTCTTTTACATTGTCTTCGAAATTTTGAATTGTCAAGCGCGCACACATTCAAAGTAAATTAGACTAGGAAAAAGAAGTATAAAAAAATTAGAAAGCAAATTCCAAATAAACAATAGATTTAGACATTTAGAACGAAGTTAACGGTCTTTGATTTGCATAGTATATTGGAGAAATTTTAAAAACAATGAAGATGAAAAGAGGTTAATATAGATAGAAGTGTGATGAAAATCAATTTTTATTGATGTATCTACATATTGTTTCATTTCTTTGAGCGGAACCTCTTTCAAGTGGAAGTATGTTGTCTTCCACGCTCTTTTCTTATGCTACCATTGTTTGATTTTTTTTAATGCTAGTAAGTATGACAGCATCCCACCTCATTATTATCATTGGATCACTTTCCTAGATCTAAATATAGTCTAGGGAACATATATTGCTATTTCAAGTTTCTATGTTGTAGTTTTCCATTCCTGAAATTTTAAAGAAAATATTGAAACAAACAACAATCTTCACTATATACAAAGCATGACTATCAATCTTGGCAAATAATAATGATTATCATACTCAAAGCATAGATCAACTAGATAGTTAACACATAAACATAAACAAAAAGAATTAAAATCCAACAACAATCAATATCCATTATGACTATATCTCTACAACCAAATGATTATGATAGTTATTGCATTAAGAAACAACACTTATTATTGTGTAACAAATAGCGCACTCACAAAAAGATTGAACTATGTTGTAAACTTGAAGCTCCAATGCAATCTTTGAGTGATAATGCTCTCAAGAACCAAAGGGTTTTTTAATCCTGTGATCACTTGAATTAAATGTTCTTAGGAAAAAAGACCTATAAAAAATTTAGAAAGCAATTTTAAATAAACAACAAATTTAGACATTTAGAACGAAGTTGACGGTCTTTGATTTGTATAGTATATTGGAGAAATTTAAAGAACACGGAAGATGGATTAAGTGGGGATGGAATGAATATTATGAAGTCAAACTCTTAATCCTAAACTATACTCTCAAAACCAATCATAACATAGTATAAATAACTTAATTATATTGGATTGAATGGAATACACAATACAAATTAAATCAAATATAGAATACCAATTAAACACTCTTAATCCAAATACTCTACGAATAACAAGAAGCTCACTATGTGACAAGAAATTCACAATGCCATGAGAGAAACAAAACTTGCTTTATTACAAAAATAACACATAGAGAATCATAAACTAAATATAAGAACAACACACAAGTAAATGAAACAACAACTAATCTATGCTAATCGACAATTAGAGTACATAACCAATTGGATTCCTTATCATACAATGAAATAAATTAACCATACCAACTAAAATATCTATAAAAAAAACTAAAATTTTATGAATATGCTTTCTTCTATAAAAAAATGGAATTCATAAATTAATTGAAATATAAGGATTTTATTTCTCATCCTTATCGACCTATTTGCAAATCCTCACCTTGTCCTTATAATAATCTATAATTATCTACAATATTATACACGTGTTTCCCTTCCCTATAATTCATGTGGTCAATTATCAAAATTGTTTTATGTGTATGAGCCTTAATGTTATTTAATTTTATGAGATGTGAAAATGAGGACAAATCTATAGCCAAATAAAAGTGCTCTAGAGAATATTTAAAATTTGGAATATATTTCCAAATTGATAAACTTTTAAATTATTTAGAGGATGAAGAGTAAAAATAGTTGATACTATCTCAACTCAAACATAATGTTTATGTGCACAAAAAAAATAAAAAATATGATACAAGAGTAAAATGAAAAATATAGAGAATGATAAAACTTTGCATCAAATGATTTGACAGCTACAAAGTACTTTATTGAAAACTGAGCATATGTAACTAAATCCCCATTATGTTTTGTGAGTTTAATCCTAGGAACAATTTTTATATTGTAATGAGTTAAAAAGAAGTGATGCATAACAAAAAACAACAACAAAAAGAGTTTTTTGACAAGGGAAAATGATGAGAGAAATTTGAACAAACAAAATTTGTTTCATCATCGTGCATGTCTCTATGTGATTTTGAACCATTGATCTGGAAAGTGAACTCATTTTACTCATAGAGGGTACGCCTTTGGCATAATAATAAAAAGTAAAGGGTTATAAATAGTAACCTTATCAAATGAAAGGTTGAGACACCATTTTACTAACATAAAAATCACACCAAGTATTAGCTATCATCCATAAATTGATAGAAAAATAGAAATAATGAATATGTGGATTAAAGGGTACTTCAAAAACTATGGTTTAGACCAACAAACCTCAAATGATAATTTGTCGTACATGGATGAATGTTCCTACAATAATTGACACTACATGTCTATTTGGTTGACACCATACAAATTTCATTACGGTTACAATGCACTATCCTTAATTGATGTATCTGTCAAATAGTAGATTCTTAGCAGTTAGTGGCTTGATGAGCTGAAATCAAGCAATATTGAGGGAGCTAAAGGATAAGCTACAATAGGCACAAAATCAACAAAAATAACTATGAAGATAAAAAAATAATAGAGAGGTCTTATGAGGTGGGAGACTTATCTTTTTGATACTCCAACCATAAAAGTAGACTTTAATAAAGATTAGTTGACAAGCTCAAGCCTCAATACTATGGACCATACAAAATTATAAATCAGACTAATGAAGTGTTCTATGAATTGAAGAGCCACAAAATAATATTTTTCATAATAATTCTCATGTGTCATTTTCAAGAAGAAAGTATGTGGTTGACACATTACACCCTCAAAGGTGTTGCCAGCCTTAGCAGATGAGGGAAATTTGATTGTGATCCAAAAATAAGATTAAAAACTTGAGGAGATAGAGCACCATGGATTATCTAATTATATGGAAAACCTTTTTGGGTAATATTGTTGCTCAAGATTATATGTACAACTAATTTATTTCGGCCTTTTAAAAAATTACATTGGTTTCATTGCATACTACCTAAGTGTGTCAATTCGGGGGTCATAGGCTTGTGAAAGATATTGTGGTTGTTTTCCAAAGGGATGAAGGTAGTGAATTAAGTGGGGATGGAATGAATTATGAAGTCAAACCCTTAATCCTAAACTATACTCTCAAGACCAATTATAACATAGTATAAATTTAACTTAATTATATTGGATTGAATGGAATACACAATACAAATTAAAAAATATATAGAATACAAATTAAACACTCTTAATCCAAATACTCTACAAATAATAGGAAGCTCACTATGTGAAAAGAAGTTCACAATGCCATGAGAAAACAAAACAAAATAAAAATATAGAGAATTATAAACTAAATATAAGAACAACACACAAGTAAATGAAACAACAACTAATCTATGCTAATTGACAATTAGAATACATAACCAATTGGATTCCTTATCATACAATGAAATAAATTAACCATACCAACTAAAATATCTATGAAATAAAATCCGACTTGAATGCCTTATCCCAATATGAACAATAAAAATCCACAATACAATAACATTGTTTATACAAGAAAACAATTAATCAACACTGCAAAAATTAATACACACAACATAAGCACACTCTCCCCAAGCATTCCCAATTGTAGGTCCTCCTCTAGTCTACAAGGTGAGTTTTAGCCAAATAGATTATCCAACATCAAGTTTAATTTTATTTCACTATACATCTAATACACAGGTTTTGAGTTTAGGAAAGATCATGGTCTCTTCATCATAGCCTATGGCTGATAAAATGAGATTAACAATAGTTTTGAATTGGCCACAAATCACATATTAAGACAAGCCTTGAAGTATGTCATTACTCTATTATGGTTGCAATGCTTAAACCCAAAATAAAACAAAATGTACTAAATTCTATTTTTGGCTACAAGCCATAACCTTAAAATAAACTTAACTATACTCAAAAATAATTTTAAACATGATGCATAAAATTCAAAATGAATGGCTTCAAAACATTTTCAACTCATCCATACATGCATGAGCTTCATGAATTATCCTCGACATGGCCAAGACCTGGACAAGCCATTCAAATTAGATTAACATCTCAATAGATTTAGTAGTTAGAAGTGTTTTCCCATTCTTTAAAATAAAAAGTATTTCTCCATTCTCATAATGATTAATGGAAAGAATACCTAGGAAAAAGGTAATAAAATGAATAAAAACTTTCTCAATATTTAGACATATTTTCTACCCATTATTCCCCCCATCTTAAAGAGTTTACATGTCCTCATGCAAACAGATAATATAAACCAAGTTTCTTTCTTGTAGAGAGTTATAGGGTGGTTTTACTAGTTTCTTTGTCTCAATGGTAAGACATTGAATGGTCAGACATTGAAGTAGCATCAGCATCTTCTAAAATGTCTTCAATCCATAGAACACAGTTTGAAATACAAAATGGTGCTCTTCTAAACACAATGATAGCCAACAGTGACAATTTCAGATTTAATTTTGAAGCAAAATGCGAATTGAAACAATAGTTTGATTACTCCAACCATGTGAATTTGAATAATAGTCTGATTCCTCTGAACAACCAACATAGTGAACATGTTCTAAAATATGCACCATCGAATCATATGTGACCAAAAAATTAAGAAAGACCTATTATAATATTTTTACTCATTTCTTGGAGACCTAATTATTAAATGAGGCTACAGTACCCTATTTTGGATTATTAGGTGATCTTTCTTAAATTTGTGTTCATTTCATAATAAGATACATGAAAAGGAAAAAGAAATGTCTACATCTAAGGTATTACATGTATATGTGCCAATATCTTAAATGTGTTGTACAAAGGAGAGAACTGAAAAGATCATTCATTTGGGCTCACATAGGCCGTGAGCATAGCCAATTTTTAGAAATGTATAAATGAGTACAGATATATATGAATAAGATGAACATAATTAAAAGGGTACTAGACATTGCCTAGTAATGAAGCATTAATTCAGATTTGCCCAGTGTGCTCTTGTGATCCAGAACCTGCATAGAAGAGAGAAAGTGATGGTGGTTAGATCCAATGGATCTAAGCAATGTATGATATCATAATATTTACCCTCATCTACAAGCATGCATATATGCACTCATCCATACACTTCCAAGAAGGACTATGCTATAGGGCATGTGTACTAAGAAATATGTTGTAGGAAGAAAAAGAGATACCATGTTTTCACTAACTTGTTTGTTCCATGTGTAGATACAGAAGATGATGATTCACTGTTGTTTACCTCATTCAGATAATCAAAGTACTAAGAGGATGGTATTTCCAAAAGACCATCCTCGAAATACAGTGATTGTCTGTGCAACAACAATCCAAAGGTGCTGGAATCCAAATGAATGATGTTTCCCTATTATGTGGGCTCTATCAGGAAAACCTCAAAGTTCCTTGATAAAGACCACATCACAGGCCAAGAGCACCCATGATCACCATAAGGGAAGCAACTAGATGAAGCAATATCATTGGAGCATTTAGAGATCATCGGGCAAGACTAATGAAGCATGAAAGCATGGAAGTACAGAATAGAGACCATACAGAAAAGGAAAGTTGATGGCTACATGGACACCTGATGAATCATTACTATGTCTGCATCATCAACATACAACAACAACACTAGATGTTGGTGTTCTATCTGGTGTTGTTGTGACATCATAATGTAGCCACAATAACCATCCACCATGCCCATCAGCATCCAAAATCATGGTCAAGCACTGTCAATAAAAAGAGGGCTTGCAGAGTACATCAAATCATTGTCAGAATGAGAATCTCAGAATAAAGTGTGTTTCAAATCTGCATTCAATATATTGATGCTATGACATGAAGAGTGTTTTAAATCTACATTTGGAGCTAAGTAAAAGGCTACAACTGGTGAGACAATGGCATGGCATCATAATGACATAGAATCAATATAATAGTGAACGTCTCAAACAACAAATCAATGACATTGATATAGTAACAACAATGCAATGATTCCAACCAAAGCTCATGGGTCAGCATAAATCATGCAAAAACAAATGAATCAAATAGCCACAATGAATAAAGATTGTAATGCTTCAGGGAAGGTACAGAACAAGAAAGATGCTAATCAAAGTGACAAGATAATGTAGATCAAGCAATGCATGTAGCTCTGATATACAGTGGACAGCAGATTTTAACGAATGTACAAGCTGAGATCAACAGTGAGTATGTTAATATCTAGTTTAATAGTAACATTCAAAGCAACAGTGAATCCCTCAAAAGATCGAGCACATGCATCAACAAATACAAAGGGAATTTTCCAATAGCCCATGTGATAGAAACAAGTAGTGGCGCCATGTACAAAGCATACAATAATAGAAATTGAAAGTAATAATCAATGATGGCTTGTGGGCCATTAAGTGTTCAAAGCAATGACCAGTTTATAATAAAATGATGTCGAGCTTTTAGTGATGCAGGAACACCAAATAATGGAAGAAAAATAGTGCCCTAGACATGGGTCATTGGGTTTCTTCAAGATAGTGATGATGTAATGCGTCAAGTTCATAGGTTGGGAACAATAACAAACAAAAACCAGTCAAGTCATACCAAGATTCAGAGCTCACAAACCTAAACTCAAAAGTAAACCAGCACATTCAATATAGTATCTCGTGGGCTAGCATCAATAGTGAGCATCTCAATGACAAAATGGCACCAAAAATCATTCAAGAGTGATACAATGTTGTGGCTCTCGGCCCTAATCTACAACAGAGGATGTACACAACAAATATTGATGCCCTAAGCTAGTTCACGGGCCATTAAGTATATACACTAGAAAAACAATGAATATGCTATCATGTGCCCTTGACTTTAAAAAAAATATTGTTTTATAAGAAGAAAAATCAACTAGTCTTTTACAAATCCACCCCCAACCATTCATAAATTCTACCTATCATGGAAAATTCTATCATTCAAATTTCTAGTTTCCCACATAAACATTAATGTAATAAAGGACTACAAGATTACTTATATTCTAACTAGGTACAAAAAGGGGAGGGATTTTTTTTAAGTTCCCCAAACTTTCAATATGAGTTTTAAATTATCTCCTGAAATGAACTAGCTACATCTAACATGGAACTCCTAGTAGCAAAGCAACTCCTCACTTGCAAAATTCCTTTCCACCTAATAAAAGAGGAGCCCACCTCAATAGGAGTAATGAAGAAGAAGACTAAGTGAAGGGTGAACCAAACAAGCCTCATCCCTGCATCTGCACAACAGTCGAGTGAATAACACATAGAACAACAACCAACCTCCCTTTAGAAGCATATCCCTACCTCAATAGGAGATGTCCCCGCGTCAAGGAATAGGAAAGAGAGTGACAACAACAACAAAACACACCATTTTTTATTTATTTTTAACTTATAGCAACTTGAACAACCCAATACCTTAATCTACTAGATCTATTGATATGAGATTTATAGGCATAATAAATTATTTCTACATAATCTCAATAGAAAAAATATGTAAGCAAGCGTTCAAAATCCACAATATTAAAGAATAGATAAACATACCAACAAAATGACACAAGATTTACCTTAAGAAACCTTCAAAAGAGAAATGTATAAACTCCAAAATCACTCACATACTAAATGTATTACCTCACATGAACAAATATTACAATACAATTGTAGAGTCTTCATACAAAGTATCTAAAATATTAAGCTCCTTAATTGTACTTCATATTGTGAACAAAAAAATGAAAATCATTTAAGTACACATCCCAATCCATTATTTGTCTTTCCACATATACAAACTTACAATTTATATTCAATCAATCTTTAGCAGACTAGCAAAACCTTATGCAAGCTAACCTAAATGATTTTTCATGTGCTTACTTCTTCAATAATAAGTTTGCACAAAATTGTCAAATGATATCACATAAATCATGTGCCTCTAAACCTAAGCCTAAAAAAATATGTTTTCTTTAATTTTTTATTAAGGTTTCCCCTTTGGTACTAATATTTTCTAGTATTAAATATAATTTTTAATATTTAATGCACATAAATATGTATTACAATGTTATACATAATATACAAAATGGTCCAAATAATTCTCAATCCATATGATATAGACATTCTTCAATTCCTTAAGTACACCATAAATAAATATTAATTAAATTACATTATAAATATTATGTAGAGTCTATAATGGACTCTTTCCAGCATATGCTCTTTCGTGGTTGTCTCCATCAAATTAATAAATGCAAGTTCAACATTAAAAATAACTAAAACTTGCTCAATAATATAATGAGTAAAATTACAACATCCAATGTCTTAATGCACATCAACATTTCATAATAAAGTAATAGTTTAAATAACATATTATTTTAGGGTAGTTAGTACAAAGGGTGCCATTAATGGGTGGTTCGAAGCTCCAGTAAAAGATGGGAAAACTTTGGAAAAGAGGACTGTAGAATTAACGAATTCAGAAATAAAACTAGAAATACATAATTAAAGAGCAGAATACAAATAAATGCAGAACACACAATTTATCATGGTTCACCACAATAGTGGCTACGTCCACACTAAGAGAAAAAGAATTATGTTAATCTCTAAAACAAAATGTTTACAAATGACAGGAAGAGTCTTATTTATAAGCTCATACTGAGCAGCTGAAAGGGCAAGGCCACAACAGACAAAAGTTCACTGGCCTTCCAATCTCAACAAACTCCCACCAGAAGTCAATGGATAATTTAGTTGATCAGGCATTCCCTTGCTCTACATGCTGACCTACTTCAGCTTAACAAGTCCAAGAGAAGTTCTTGCACATTCAAACTTCTCTTTGGTTACAACTTTTGTGAATATATCTGTCGGATTGATCTTAGTATCAATCTTTTCAACCTTCAACCTGCCCTCTTCAACCATGTGCCGAACAAAGTGAGCATGGATGTCAATGTGTTTGGAAGGTCACTGAGAGGTATGATTATGAGCCATAAAGATGGTGTTGCGACTGTCACTGAATAGAAAATAATCATTTTGTTGATACTTCATTTCACCAAGTAATCGCTGCAACCAAATCATTTCCTGAGCACCTTCGAAAAGTGCCAAATACTCAGCTTCAGTGGAAGAAAGAGCAATAGAATGTTGCAGCCTTGAGGCCCAACTAATAGCAGCTCTAGCAAACATGAATGTGTAACCGGTAGTAGATCTACGCTTATCCAAATCTTTGACAAGATCTGAATCTGTGAATCCACGTAACTGTTCATTATTGTTACAAAAACATAAGACCAAATCTAAAGTGCCTTTAAGATATCTTAATATCCATTTGACGGTCTCCCAGTGAGTCTTCCCGGGATTGCTCATGAATCTACTCACAACTCCCACCGCATTAGTAATGTCGGGATGTGTCGAAACCATAGCATATATAATGCTACCAACTACAGATTTGTAAGGAATGTCCCCCATATATTCCTTGTCCTCTAGTGTTTGTGGACACAAATTTGCTAATAACTGAAAATGCGAAGCAAGTGGAGTAGAAACACTATGCACATCAGCCATACCAAATCTCTAAATTACTTTGTCACTGTATTCTTTTTGTGACAATGTAATTACTTTCTTCTTCCTATCCCGGGTGAAAGTCATACCAAGAATCTTCTTGGCTGCTCCTAAGTCCTTCATAGAAAATGTGCTTGCCAATTTAGTTTTCAGCTCACTGACAATTTTAGAGCTTGTGCCTACTACTAACATGTCATCAACATAGAGAAGAAGAATGACAAATTCTCCATTCAAAAGGGTCTTGTAGTAAATGCACGAATCAAATTCACATCTGATAAAATTATGTTCAAGCATGAAGGAGTCAAACTTGACATACCACTATCTCGGGGCTTTCTTGAGCCCATACAAACTACACTTCAGTCGGCAATAGAGATGTTCCTACCCCTTTTTCACAAAACCTTCAGGCTGATGCATATACAACTCCTCATTTATGTCTCCATGTAAAAATGTTGTCTTAACATCTAACTGTTCCAATTCAAGATCCCAAATGGCTGCTAATCCCAATACTGTTCGGATGGATGTCATCTTCACAACCAGAGAGAATATTTCAATGAAATCAATCCCCTATTTCTAAGCATATCCTTTTACTACCAACCGAGCTTTGAACCATTTTTGACCTCCTCCTTCGTCTTTCAATTTATAGACCCACTTATTCTTGAGTGGTTTTCGATTTGGTGGAAGAGAGACCAAATCCCAGGTGTCATTTGCTTCAAGCAAACTCATTTCATATGTCATAGGAACAAACCAATTGTTCTTATCATTGCTTATGCATGCCTCTTTAAAATTTTCAGGTTCAATTTTCTCAGAAATTAATAGTTTTGGCTCTACCTCTTCAACAAATAATAGTTGATAATCAAAGAATTTTGTCAGAACTTTCCTTTGTCTTGAGGATCTTCTCAATTCAGGATGATCTGGTTCATGAGAATGAATTCTCTTCAATTGATTATCATCATTTCCCGTATTCATTTGACCAGATTGATTGAAATTTGATTTGGTGAATAATTTGTGAGGGTTGCCCTTGGAGATGGGAAAAGAGCATGTCCTCTGTATACCTGAACTATTTCAGCAAACATGTCTTGTTCCTCCTTGATTATCCTTGGTGGTATGTCCATGTGAATCATCAAAGAAAGATTCATCCATTTTCTTGCGAGGAGATTGTTCTATGCTACCATGTGCATCATAGGAGTGAGACTCTACAGATCCATGTATAGGAACATGAGTGTGCAGGTCATATTGTATGGGAACGCCAATGCCCCTGTCATGAGTGTTGCGGGAGACAGGGGGAATATCTTGTAAGTGAGAGTCCCCTATGTGCAAGCCTCCTTCAAACTACAAACTATCATGAAGAGACTGCTCATCAAGGGACATGTCGTGAGGAGACTGAAAACTGTCATGAGTCATTTCTTCTTTACCATGAGCTACTCTATTATTCCTATTGTGGATTATGTGATCCCTGTCATGGCTTTCAAACCTGTCATGTTCATGTTGATTCCTGTCATGACTTTCAAACCTATCATGAGTGTCTTCTCCTCTGTCGTGAGTTGTTTCTTTTCTACCATAAAATGATCCTTGGCATGACTGCTCCATGCTGGTAGCATCAAAGTATTGTGTAATTTGTTGACTGTCATGACTTAGGGGAGCAATTTCCCTACTGGCAATGTGAGGAGTTTCAAGACTACGGTGAGGTAATAGAGAATTGCTTACTTCTCTACCATGAAAACTAGGGATGTCCCTGCCACCATAAGTGTCTTCCATGTTTCCATGATTGGAAGTGATATAGAGAGGGGAAGGGAAGACCGTATCCCCTTCTAAAAAAATTTGACTATCTTCAATCACATTTCTATGTTCTCTATCGAACAGATGTGGGTAATCATCCTCAGTTGATGAGGATTGAGAAGGAGGAATTAAAATAGAAGTTGGAGTTGTTTGAATGGAACTTCTTCTGTGATGAGAAGAGGCAGTGCCATTTGAAGGTATTTTGAAAGAAATGTAATCCTTTTCAGACTTATCAATGTCTACGAAAGCTGGAAATTTATGCTCATTAAAAATGACATCATGATTGTGAATGATTCACTCTTCAACTGGATCCCAAACTTTGTAACCAAACTAATCTTCACCATAGCCAACGAATATGCCCTTTTGTCATTTTAAATCCACCTTTTTCCTTCTTTCTTTTGGGACATGTACATGAGCTTCGAACCCAAAAATTTTTATGTGTGAGTATGAAATCCTTTTTCCCAGCCATTTCTCTTCTGGAATGCCAAACTCTAGACGAGATGGAGTCCTATTGATTAAATAGACTATTGTATTGCAAGCTTCCACCCAAAATTCTTTTCCCAAACTAGGATTGGAAAGCATACATTGTGCTTTCTCAAGAATGGTTCTATTTAACCATTCCGCTACCCCATTTTCTTGAGGGGAATAAGGAACAACCTTAATTCATCTTATACCATGATCTGCACAAAAGTTATCAAACTCCAACAAAAAAAATTCACCTCCATTATCCATTTTCAAACACTTAATTTTATGACCACTCTGATTTTCCACAAGAGCTTTAAAAATTTTGAATTTAGAGAATACCTTAGATTTTCTAGAAAGCATATTAACCCATACCTTTTGGGTGCTATCATTAAGAAAAGTAAAAAAGTATTGTGCGCCTCCATAAGAGGTTACCTCTGTAGGTCTAAAGACATCCGAATGCACTAACTCCAAAGGTGTTTTCCTTTTGTCATGTCCATCCTTCAAGAAACTGACCCACTGTTGTTTCCCATGAAGACAATGCTCACAAAATTCCAAATTTGCAAATTTGAGACCCGGTAGTTGATCATGATTTAGCATTACCTCAAGGCCTTTCTTGCTCATATGGCCTAGCCTTTGATGCCAAAGCGCAACATCATTGTCCACAAGTGTCAAAGCAGCTCCCACCTTATCAATAAGTTTCAAAATATAGAGACTACCAATTTTGTCTCCTTTAGCAATAGCTAATGAACCTTTGACTATTTTCCATGTATCCGTGAGTTCAGTTTTAAATCCTTAGGTGTATAATTGGCTGACAGAAATAAAATTCCTCTTTAATTGAGGAACATGTCTAACATCTTTGAGAAGTAATTTTTCTCCACCTTCAAGATGCAAGACAACATCTCCTTTCCCAATAATTTTGCATGCTTTATTATCACCCAAAAATACCTCTCTGAATTTACCTTCTTGATAATTTGTAAATGCATCCGTGAGAAAGGAAGCATGAAAGGAAGCTCCTGAATCAATTACCCATGAATTAGCTTTTGTATCACTTGTAGATAAAATTAGGATACCCGGATCCTTTTCATGAGTTATGTTTTCTTGACTGTCCAATACTTGTTCTTGTGCCTTCTTGAATTTCCTACAATCCTTCTCAACATGCCCAGCCTTCCCACAAAACCAACAACCATTTTGTCTCCATCTTAACTACGATCTTCTTGCAGATTGGGACCTTCGATTGTTATTAAATCTGCCTCTATATTGGCTTCTTCCTCTATTTTTGGTGCTCACCATTGTGAGAGCATTACCAGAAGAGGACTCATCATTCTTTCTCCTCAAATCTTTGAAGAACAGGGTGGCTGAAACTTCATCAAAAACCAACTTCTTGGTAGTTGATGTTGAAGTGCTTATAGATGTCACAAGTCCATCCCAGCTATTTGGAAGAGAACGTAGCAATAGAAAAACCTTCATCTCATCATCTTGTGTCATGCCAACTGATTTTGCTTGGCTGATCAAGGTGTTAAATTCATTGAGATGATTTTTCATGGCTTCACCTTCCCTCATCTTAAGTTTGTATAACTTCTTCATGATGAAGACTTTGTTCACAATGGATGCTTGTGCATATATTGAAGCCAATTTATCCCATACGTCTTTGGCTGTATTTTTTTGTGAAACATTATATAGTACATTATCGCCTAATGCAAGAAAGATTGTCGCCATGGCTTTCTCATCAAGCTTTCCCCAATCTTTATCCGACATGGCTGAGGGTTTCTTTTCTTTTCCTTCAAGTGCCAGTGAAAGCTCTTTGTTAACTAATAGAGACTTCATTTGAATCTTCCATATCCCGTAGTTCTTCCCAGAAAATTTTTGAACTCTTATAGATCTTCCATAATTCTGAAACCAAAATCTCAACCAGCAATTAACCTCGCTCTGATACCAATTGTAGAATTAAAAAATTTGGAAATAAAACCATAAATAAAAAATTAAAGAGAAGAATACAAATAAACACAGAACACATAATTTATCATGGTTCACCACAATAGTGGCTATGTCCACACTGAGAGCAAAAGAATTATATTAATCTCTAAAGCAGAATGTTTACAAATGACAAGAAGAGTCTTATTTATAAGCTCATACTGAGCAACTAAAAGGGCAAGGCCACAACAAACAAAAGTCTATTGGCCTCCCAATCCCAACAAGGACAAAGCACGTGGTGTACGCTCTGCGTATGAATCATAAGTGGAGCTGGGTGTTGATGGAGCAAAGTGGGGATCTTTTCACTGAAATATTTAAAGATGGTTGGCCAACATTAGTGGTTACTATTTCACGGGTCTATGATGAATGTACAAAGGAATTTTCTTCATGAAATTTTCTTTCTCGCCACATAAAATATAGCCATTTAGGCACTCCTACACAATGTTTGAGCAAGAGAAGTAGAGCGCTATTTCAAACATCCAATAGCAATCATCCACAAATGGAAATTGTTGCAAGTGAGCAAAATGCCTAGATGACTATCATTCCCAATACAATGAAGAGGAAGACATGGCTAATTGCCTGGTAATGCTTGTCATCAAAAAAGTAGCCTGTTGGAGAAACCCATAGAGGTAATTCAAGAAAAAACCAAGTTCAGTGGTAAGATTGATGGAATTCATGTAATCTAAGGGAAAACCAAATTTAGTCATAAGATTGATGGAATGGGTGGAATTCAAGAGACAACCAAATTCAATGGTAAGATTGATGGAATTGGTAAGAAGTACAAGTGTAGGACTTGTCAGAGAGTTTTCCCTTTGTTTTAAGCTCTGGGAGGGCACAGAGAAAGAAACTACCATTTCAATTGCTCCACCCCTTCTAGTGTTGGCAATGACTATCCAACCATATCATTCGATATGGCTGGATGCCCATCTAACTATCCCCTCAAATTTTGTAATTTTGTGTCGCAAGTACCTTGTATGAGTAAAGTCAAGTCAAAGTAGTCAAGTATTAACTTTGAATTAATATTTTATCTAACCATAAAAAGTTTTTATAAAAATCTCTTAAATTATTTTTACTTAATTTAAATATTCTATCTATTCCTGTTTCATTAGGGATCATGGTACCGTTCCCACAAATCAAGCCTACAGTAGTATGGTGGCTGACATCATATGATGACAAAGTAATTGGATGGGCATCCAACCATATCGAATGATATGGATGGATAGTTGTTGCCTCTAGAATTGCAAATGAAAGCAACTACCCAAAAGAGGAAATTGGGACTAGGGATGAGCCTGAAAGTCGAGAGGCCTACTCTATTCTTCTCCCTAAAAAGGAAAAATGGGGAAAATAAAATACAAACAATAGATCTTTTGGAAAGGGAAGAATGCTCCATGAATTCTCAATTTTTTAGAAGATTTTAAATAAAAGTCTTAACTGCAAAAGATTTGATTTGATTGCTTAGAGGATATCTGATTTGATTTGGAGATTTGTTTTATGAGAGATTACCATCCCACCTTGTTTTTTAATAAAGTATACGAGTCAACAAGAGAGGTTTACCACCACCCTAAAACAGGTGTTGCTTGAAACCTCACATAATACAACCTGTTAGATAATTAATAATTATATTTCTTTTTTTATACACTTTATTATAGATCATTTACAATTTGAAAGAAAAAAAATTATATTTATGTAAAGGATGAAGTTGTTGCGAACAACATAATTTAGTTTTTATTAGTATTATTACTATTTTTAAGCCAAAGACATTTCTTATATGAAACCCATCCCCCTGGCTTAAACCGATCTATGGCCATCTAACAATCCATATGCATGCAAGACAATTGAAATGATTGGGATCATCCGTGGTTTTTGAAAAGACCATAAAATGTAACATTTGTGCTGTGTGAACAGACTGCAAGGTTATGATTTAACTTGTCAGGAACCAGAGTTAGGTTTGCGGTTTACAAGACACTCGTTACTTATTTGTTCGTTGTTGTCTAATTTACCTTTTTGCAGCCTTGACATATTCGTCAGAGGTGGTACTTCATTTCTCCTATATGGTAGTTTAACACAGTGGCAAAGGATACATTTAGAGATGTGGCATAGATTTTATTCAGTTAATGTCAAAATAGTCTACCAGTTAGAGAACACATATGGATGAGTGGAGATAACCTTGCTGTCGAAATCTCCCAATTAAATTTGATAAATCACAAACATATCACGAATGGGAGGAGAATGGCTGAATGATAGGTAGGCGGTTGCGTCAAATGATGATGTGTCAGCTGTCATAGTTTTGAGCAACTTATGGGATCAATAGTGAATGACAAATCTAATGATTTTCATGTCTCCGCTAAGAATGTAAGAAACCCTTGCAATCATGCGGTGACCGTTGATCTATTAACGAGGCCATGATGTCTTCCTTTATGTCTCGCTTTGTCTGGCGGTTAGAGAACTCAGATGTTGAAGTGGAGATAACCTTGGTGTCAAAATCTCATAATTAAATTGGCTAAATCACAAATATATCGCGAATGGGAGGAGAATGGTTGAATGATAGCTAGGCGCTTGCGTCAAATGATGATGTGTCATCTATCATAGTTTCCAATAACTTATGTGATCAACAGCGAATGATAGATCTAACGATTGTTGCATCTCCACTAAGAATCTTAGCAACTCTTGCGATCATGCGGTGACCGTTGATTTATTATCAGGGCCACTATGTCTTGCTTTATGTTGACTGTGGAAAATGTTATTTTGCACCAATTACTGTTGAAGTGTGAAACTGGCCCATCTTGAAAGAATGGTTGTCATATGTTCACAAAGATTCTACTTCTACCTTGCAAACATGCACCATTCCCTAGATTATATTCTACAAAAGATCGATGGGCTAGTTTGAAACTTCACCAATAACTGGTACAAAATAACATTTGCCCCTTAACTATGTCACAATCCATAATGAAATAGCACCAGATTTAGTATTACAAACTTTCAAAACCTGCTTTTTCTGGTGGTTAGAGAACTCATATGTTGAAGTGGTGATAACCTTGGTGTCAAAATCTCGTAATTAAATTAGCTAAATCGCAAATATATCACGAATGGGAGGAGAATGGTTGAATGATAGGTAGGTGCTTGCGTTAAATGATGATGTGTCAACTGTCATGTAGTTTTCAGTAACTTATGGGATCAACAATGAGTCATACATCTAACGATTGTCGTATCTCCTCTAAGCATCTTAGCAACCCTTGCGATCATGCAGTGACCATTGATCTATTAACAAGGCCATGATGTCTTCCTTTATGTCTATTGTGGAAAAGGATATCATATTGACTGTTAGATGGAGCATCTAACGGTTGTATTCCATCGAAGTTGTTAACTGGGTCATCAGTATTGCGATTTAAGGTTGATCGTTGATGCATCTTGAACGAATGGTTGTCGTATGCTCACAAATATTCTGACTGTCCCTTGCGAACATGCGCGATCCATTAGATTATGTTGTACAAAAGATCGATGGGCTAGTTTCAAACTTCAACAATAACTGGTACAAAATAACATTCTCCCCTTAACTATGTCACTATCCATAATGAAATAGCATCAAATACTTTCGAAACCCACTTTCGTTTATTGGTGATTAAGGCAAACACCTTAAAACAAAAGATTGTGATTAGCAATGAATATCATATAAATCGAATCAGTAATGTCCATGATTTTACAAATTATTACTCTTCCAACTTGTAAACAGTAAAATATTTGTTTTGAATGCAGTTTGTTCCATCATCGGATATATATGTAGATCAATGCTATATCCGACGTTAACAAATTATATACAAAAAACAAAAGAAAGAACATGTAAATTATTCATTGTAGTCATTGGCTATTATTAAAGTTCTAAGAAGAAAGCAAATACCATACACATTCCTTTTCGAATTTATTTCCATTTAATATCTATCAACAACCACAGGTAAAATTTTACGATAGATATAATTGTATACAATAAAAAAAAAATTCTAGATTCATCTGAAGACATGTTGTACTTCATAATATATGTAGCGTACTTTGTGATAATGGTTTACAGTGCAAAAAAATGAAACGATCTTTTTAATAATCTGTGAATAATTTTTGTTTTCAATATGTATTGCAGTATTTGTTATGTTTAAATATCTATGACTTTTCGATGTCGATGTAAATAAAAATTTCATGATTCTGAACAACTATTTATTGCTACTCAATTACTACATGTCCTCATTGTATTTGTAGTTTTTCCTTGTATACCTGATAGTTGTTGTAAATGCATTAAATTGCATTCAATGTTAAATGGTTTGGTTGGTAGCAGTTTTTTCCTTTTGGTGTTCAAGATAACTGCCTTCATTGATCGTCATCATAGCCTATATAAGAACTATTTTGCTATTACTTTTCTAAACCAGTAACATATTTTACATAAACTTTTATACAGATTTCAATATATACATTCAACTGATCATCAAGACATTTCAAGTTCATCATTATGGAGGCATTGTTATCATAGGTTGTTTTAAGTTATGTTTTTAGGATTGTGTATTTTGTTCATTTCTTAGATTTGAACATCGAAAAAATTGTTTGTATCACAAAATGATATGTACATTTTTTTTTCAACAATGCATCACTAAGAAATATAGTGTATATGTTTATGATATACTTTTGATTACTGACATCATAGTATCTGCCATTAAATAGTTAACAAAAATGGTCTTATTAAAACAAGGAGGAATTAGTCAAATAATGGATGGTATTTCCATCAAAGATCCATGTTTTCAAATTGTATCATTACATTCTATTGAACAACAGCACACTGTGAGTACAAAATATCATCTGGAACTTTCTGATGGTGTGCATACACACTTTGCCCTTTTTCCAAAAGAATTTAACACCCTTGTAGTGGAGGAAGCTTTAGTTAAAGGTTCCATTGTTTGCATCAAAGAATACTCCTACAAGCAACTCCACAATTACATGTATGCCAATTATTTTACTATATTTTATTGTACTTATGAAAACTTGATTATAAAAGTTTATTAAATGTCTATTTTGTTTCTGCTTATAGGGCTATTCTAATTGATAATTTAGATATAGTGTCAAATCATGGAGAAATTATTGGGTGTCCAGTACCTATAGTACAAGGTAATAAACAGATAGCATCATCTTGCAATCATGGAGTTTTAGATGCTTCTTCATGTAACACAATTGGCATAAAACTGCTCACTCCATACCACAAGTTATGGACTATTGAGGGTCATGCTTTACAAAAATCATCTATCTATTGTTTCACAAAAATGTCTAAAGAGGGTAAAGTATTCGAATTTGACTTCATAGACAAAGAAGGAACTGGTATACATATAACTTGTTTCAATGAATTGGTTGATAACTTTTTTGAAATTATTCAATCAAATAATCTTTATTTGATTTCTAACGGTTCTGTAAAAATTGCAAATTCAAAATTCAATAGTTCAACCAATCCCTATGAAATAGTCCTTCAGAGTTCTTCAAAAATCATAGCTTCCACATGTGTTCAGTCTGCAGTTCCCGAACATGATTTCCATATGAAGAGTATTGAATCTCTTGAAACTTTTCTTGTTAATTCACTAGTGGATGTGATTGAAATTGTTGTTTCTATCAATACATCAAGTACCAGTAGAAAGAAAAATAGTACAGAAATTAAAAAAAATGTAATATGTGTATCAAAGATATCTCTGGCTACTCTATCGAAGTGACTCTATGGGGACATCATCGTGAGAATGAAGGACAGTAAATTCTGAATTTGTTCAGGGAATGTAAGACAATTGTTGTTTTAATTAAATCTACTCGTTTGCTTTCATGGTCTAGTAAGTCATTGGATACTATTTTTTCAACCAATGTTCTTATCAATCCAATTTTAACTGATGTTGTTTCTCTTTTGACATGGTCTTCAGGAATAGGAGAAGATCAGTCTTCTATTTCTCTGACTAAAGAGCCAACAATACTTGCCAGATTTACAAATCAACAGCCAATGTCTACCATCTGTACAAAAGACTTCCATTCCATGATTCCTGTTTGTGTAATAGCACAAATTTCTAGACTTGATGTGGACAACTTTTATTATCTTTCATGTCCATGAATCATTAATGGAAAAAAATGTAAAAAAAAAAGTTGTCCAGAATCATACTAGGAAATATGAATGTCCTAAAGGTTGTGTTCATATTCCAATATGCGATTTCAGCTACATGCTTAATATGGATTTGCAGAATCCATTAGGTGAACTTCACAATGTTACTACCTTTGAAGGCCCTGCAAATACTTTATTGGGTGTGGATGCAAAATATTTTCAGTTGCTACTTGCTGAACCCGGTGTAGACAAATAACTTTTGGATAATCTTTATGGTTCTGAGTTTTTCTTTGATCTAAGTATCAAAACATCTAGTTTTGGCAGGCAAGAAACTCAAAGCACCATAATTGTTCTCGCTTTGAAGATTACTTAAGATAGTAGTTTACTTGTAATATTCAACATATGTAATCATATGTTTATGTATATATGTATATTTGACAATAAACTGTATCATGTAAATGTTATGTTGTTCAATTTCCATATTTACCATAATTCTTTTAAAATTACATTTCCATATCTCAGTAACAAGGAACTGGTATACATATAGCTTGTTTCACTAACTTGGTTCATCAAACAACTTTTGGATGATCTTTATGGTTCTGACTTTGTATTTTCTCTAATTATATAAGAAATGAACAAAATGCACAAACCTGAAAACACAAGTTAAAACATTCTGTGATAACAATGCCTCCATAATGATGTACTTAAAATGTCTTGATGGTCAGGTGAATGTATATATTAAAATCTTTATAAACGTTTCTATAAAATATGTTACTGGTTCAAAAAAGTATTGGCAAAATAGTTCTTATATAGGCTATGATGATGGTCAATGAAGGCGGTCATCTTGAACACCACAAGAAAAAAAATTTTACCAACCAAACCATTTAACAATGCATGCAATTTAATGCATTTGCAACAATTCTCATGTATACAAGGAAAAACTGCAAATACAATGAGGACATGTAGCAATTGAGTAGAATAAAATAGTCATTTTGAATCATGAAATGGCTATTTACATCAATATCAAAAAGTCATACATTTTTAAACATAACAAATACCGCAATACATATTGTAAAAAAAACATATTCACAGATTATAAAAAAGATCATTTACATTTTTTGCACTGTAAACGATTACAACAAAGTACACCTGCATATATTACAAAGTCAAATGTGTCTTCAAATCAATCCACAAGATTTTTTTTTTAATGTAAACATCTTCTTTTGTTGGGCAAGAAATTCAAAGCATAATTGTTCTTACTTTGAGGCCTGCTTAAGACAATAGTTTACTTGTAATAATTAACATATGTAATCAATGTTTATTTATATATGTATATTCAATAATAATATGTGTCATGTTAATGTTATGTTGTTCAATTTTTGTGAAATATATCCATATCTGAATATTCTTTTTAACTTACCGCTTTTCAATTATTACAAGTATAAACGACAATTATATATCCAGTCATGGATAATGCAAATAATGAAAGAGAGGCTAAGCACAATCATAGAAATCAGATGCAGAAAGCTAGATATGATGTCAAAAAAATTGTTATTAACAAAAGAAGACGAGAAACATCTCAGAATATTGACCTTCCAATTTCTACATCAAATTTACATAGTTTGAACACCTCATATCATTTAGAACTAGTTGAACTTCAAGATTCATATCCTCTACCGAATTCAATAGTTGAAAATCCTTTCTTGCCAGAAGTTCAAATACTTGATTGTATTAAACATCATACAACATCCAAGAATACAGCTGACCGTATCCATACTTCACCTTTCTCTGAAAATTATTACGATGCCAAAAAAAAATTTCGTACAAAAATAGATGATATTTCAAACTATAGAAGGTGTCCTATATGTATGGAAAGATATCCTAGAATTAAAATGCGCATAGTAGACAAAAATTTAATATGTTGTAGATGCAATTCAAAAAAAGAGGGGCATCGGTTCTCAAAGTGGAACAATATGGATCCAGGTGAACAACCATTGTGTTTAAAAATCTTAACAGATATTGAACAAATGTTGATAACCAAAATAAGTTCTATTTTGCAAGTTACTTATGCTAAAGGTGGTCAACACAGATATAGTGGTCATACTATTTGTTTTCCTTAAAATATTTCTAGTATCACAGCATTGTTGCCTAGACGAATAGATGCATTGGATATAATCATTGTTACCAGAGAGAGTATAGGAAATAAAAAATATAGCTTTTATGTTAGCAGATCCCATGTTTATGAAGCACTAAAATATAAAACATTGAATGACCCATACTATAGGGATGTATGAATAGATGAAAATACATTAGAATCATTGCCTTTATAATGTACTGATGTTTCAGACCTAATTTTTAATGCAGTGGAAAATAGCCAACCCATTGAAGATAACTTGTCTATGTTAGATGAGATAGAAGAAAATGAGTTTGATCATAGTCTAGAATTTAAAAGCTCATTTGTTTGTAATCTACCTGCTCCACATAGAGAAACAGAAGAAATAAGGTCTTCGTTGCATTTAGGTCAAGGTCGGATAACAGAATCTATTACATGGCCTCCTATCTTTCCTTCTCCTATTAATGAATACACAACCGAAGGTTTATTTGTGATGGTATTTCCAACTTTTTTCCCCAATGGAATGACAACATTTAAACATCCATGTATCAAAGAAGTCAAATTCCATGATTATGCTCTTCACCTTCTATGGTACTATGATAAGAAATTTGGGCAGCATTCAAGATTTAGGTATTTTATATTGAATATTATTATGCACCATCGAAGCCAGGCCATAGCATCTGTGTTTTTTTGCAAACAATTAGATGGATCTTTACCTATAACAATTGTAGATCTTTGTAAAAAGATACAAGATGTACCTGATGATAAATTGGCAAATCAATTGATGAGATTTGGTTCTTCTATACATGGAACTAGACCTTTTTGGAATCAACAAAGAGAAGAATTGATAGACATGGTTATTCAGATTGGTTGTCCTACACTTTTCATTACGCTCAGTGTTGCAGATACAAAATGGCCTAATTTACATAATATCATGCCATCCAACATGCCAACAAATCCATCAATGGCTACAAGATGATGAATACATAATATTATTGAAAATCCACATTTGACAGCTGTATGTATGCATCATAGATTCACTGCATTTTGAGAGCAAGTCTTGGAGAAACTGCTTGGTGCAACTGAATATTGGTAAGGTAAATAATCTATTTAGAATGTTATTCAATAAAACAAATAAGATTCCATTTTGATTAGCTCTCTGTCCATTTACCACTTTTTCTTGTTCAATAATATGATTTAGTGACTTAAATTTATATCAAGTCTAAATGGAAAAGTAGAGGTTCTCCACATATTCATGGATTTTTCTGGTTGCCAAATGCACCTGATCTTAAAAATTTAGAATGGAAAAATGAACTATCAGTGCAAAGAGCTTTAGATTACATAGATCAGTATGTATCAGCATGGAATCCATAAAGCATTCAACAAAGAAATCAAGGGATTTTTTCCAGATCTCTTCATGATCCTTGTCTAATGACTACACAGATGATATATGAAATAGACATGGCTTCTGATTACAGTGATTTGATTAATCATGTATAGTGTCACACAAAATGCTCTCTATAGACATGTTTAAGAAGAAAAGGTGATGCTATTTCATGCCATTATAAAGCTCCATGGACAATAGAAGAAAAATCTGAATTAACACTTACAGATAAAGTTGAGCCTAAACATACAGTAGCATGCAATGATGATTGGCTAACCTTACATAACATATAGATGCTTTCGATATGGAGAGGTAATATAGATTGTCAACCTGTTCTTTCAATTAATGCAGTTATCAAGCATATAGAAAAGTATGCAGTGAAAGCAGAACAAAATAATAAAACATATCATGCAATGTTAAGTAGAATATCTTCAAGTTTGAATGGTACGATGCTTGCTCCAGCTGCACTTTAGAAAATGCTTCTCAAAAATCTTGTTGAGCATGATATAGGTGCCCAAGAAACCTGCCATCTTTTACAAAAGCTTCCCTTATCCCTCTGCAGTAGATAGTTTGTATCTTTGAATGTGAACCAAAAAAACTCTTCAACTGTTAATATGATTTAGAACAATAGAGAGGAGGGGGGGGTGAATTAGTTGTTCTCAAGTCCTAATGTATAAAACAACTTCAAAAACTTTTTACTTAAATCAGATCAAGCAACCAAAACAAACTCGGTCACCACTGATTCAATAACAAAAACATATAACTCAGCAATCCACTACCTTGTTGTAACTAACTTGTAAAAGACATAAATGTTCAAACCAAAACATTCACACAAGTATGATAACAGGATTTATAGTGGAAACCCAATATGGGAAAAACCACTTTGTAACATGCTACTATTATTTTCACTCTTTTGAAGTGAGCTCGGTTAAGAGCCAACCCTGTCAAAGGTTACAATACACACTATCAAGTGTGACCCGGTTAGAGGATTTCAATCACCCTGTTAAAAGTGAGCCTAGTCAAAGGACTTACATACACTCCATTAGAATGCAACCTTGCTCAAAGGATTTAACATATGACTGTTAGGTCAACCTCTGTTAAAAGGATTTTGACTATTAAAATGGTTAGAAAGTAGTAGTAGTATTGATCTGAAAACATACAACTTACTTTGCAAATATCAGATCCAATTCCATACTCAAATGCTGGTTTACTGACTTTGAAACTTTTCCATCTCCATCTCTGATCTGCTCGGAACTTTCCTTCAAGCAATCACCATACTTTTCCTTCAGCCTTTTCACTTATATAGTCAATAAAACTTACTGTTCTTCTAGCATCTCCTTCACCCATTCATCGACATACCTCATGCTTCGGTTCCCTTAATACTTTCCTCTATTAGGTTAACTTTTCTTTTGTCGCTTAATCTCCTTCGTAGATCTTAGGGTTAGGTCAGATTCATTGAATCTACTTGCTTCATGTTCTTCATTTCCTCTTCTAGAATCATCTCAAATCTCATAAATATTTACAATAAAACATTTTACAAAGCATTAAATGCTTCCATATAATTAATAAATAAAGTCAACACGGTTTACATAATCCAAGAATTCAAACAATGTCGTCCCCAAAATGAATTCTCTTCAAATATAAAATTGTTGATGTTCGGTCAATGTTGTGATCATTCACTTAGTCTCCATGTAAAATGCTCGGTCACTACTAAAACTGTTTCCTCAACAATTTACTGATACTCGGTCGACACTAGATTTTGCTCAGCATCCACTAACTCGGTCAACTCTGTCATAACTCAGCTTAAACATGATTTCTTCATTTTTTCTCAGTTAAGCCTACTAGTTTAGTCTTCAACTTTACTAAGATAAACAATACATTATCTTATCATTGTGAAACATAGTCAAGTACACTTTGTAGTATCAAGATAACTCAACCTTTCCTTAGGTGCTATTGTTACCAATCTTGCCCCACTCTTCCTCAATAATTCAATAGATATAGTACTTTTCTAAGTAGCAACAGTCTTACCAATTAAGGTTTGACATTAATGACAATACAAAAAATGTTTCAATTGCGGTTTCCAACATCAACATCTACCTATATCAAACATGCCAATAAGCTTATGCCATAACCAAATTGACAATTATATGGCATGCCCAACAAGTTTAGAAATGTTTTGTCTTATTTACATAATCCAAAGATGGTCATTTAGAGTTACCTAAAAGCAAGACAAATGGAAATAAAGAAAAGCACCTTGTATAGTTAGAGTCTCGCCTAGATTTATCAGTATTCCTTCCAGAGAAGACATTTCTTATCCAAATTTTTGTTGGAGTGAACTTTTGTTATACAAACCATTCCGCAATATTGAAATAGAATTTGCAAATTCAAATGAAGGAATAATAGAACAATGGGAAACTTTTTCATCAACATATGAAGCATGGCATGTATGTAGAACACATTCAGATGCAGGAGAAGAAGATGATCCTACAAGTCCTACAGTAGATCCAGATGCAATGCAAGATAGTATACCAGATGAATGGAAAGTTTTAGCTCATTTATATCTAGGCATGCCTATACATTTAAATGATTTAGATATGCTTAGATATCAAGAATTTGACTCAGTAAAAAATTGGTTCCAAAATAATATTACTCCTTTACAAAAAGCTACAGCTACAAATTTCATTCAATCAAATCAAAAAATATTTCAAGAGAATCCAGTTATGCATCAACAACTTTTTTATAAATTGTCTGTCCAACAACAAAAAGCATATGATATGATTATATCACATAGAAAAAAAACTATTGTACAACAACCATTACAGCCAATTGTACAAGGCACTGCTAGTACTAGAAAATCGCATTTGATAACTCAAATCAAAGCTAGTCTCACTCAATCAGCACCCAATGGACATTCCCCTGTTCTACTTCTTGCACCAACAGGAGTTGCAGCCTTTAACATCAATGCATCTACAATTCATTCAATTCTATGTATTCCTATCAAAGAGATGGTACAATTGCAAGGTCAACAACTGGCAAAATTATAAGAAAATCTATATTATGTTCAATACATCATAATAGATGAAATGAGTTTTATTGGTCCTAAATTATTTGAAAGAATTGATATGAGATTGAGACAATCATTTCCAAATAGCAACCACATTCCTTTTTGAGGTCATTCAATGATTATCTTTGATGATTTTGGTCAGCTTCCTCCAGTTAAAGATATCCTGATGTATGCTTCAAATTCATATGGTGGACAATTATGGCAGTCATTCATAAAAGTAATCACTTTAGAAGAAAACTTTCACCAAATTGGCAACATAGATGTTCAAGTACAATTCTATTCTCTTCTTACAGATCTAAGAAATGTAGAACCGACAATTGAAGATTGGACTCTACTCATGTCACGAACAAGTACTGCTCTCAGTAAAGAGGAACAAGAAGAGTTTCATTCTAAAGTACACCACTTTGCAACAAATGAAATGGTGGGTCTTAATAATAAGCAAATGTTATTATCTCTACATCAACCTGTGGCTCTTTCAATAGCAGAACAACAAAAATATTTTGAAAGTTTGAATGTAGATAAAGAACAACTTCAATCTCACATTCTTTTATGTATAGGGCAACAGGTTATGCTATGTAGTAATTTATGTGTCCAGACAGGGCTGGTTAATGGTGCTATAGGAGAAGTCAAAGCTATTGTATATAACGATGGTGAAAAGCCTCCTCAACTGCGATTGATAGTTGTGGTTGAATTTTTTAACTACATTGGTCCTACTTGGGATGATAGTAATCCCAAAAATATTCCTATCACACCAATTAAAAGGGGTTGTTGCCATCAAATTCCTCTACATATGTCATGGGCTTTAACAATACACAAATCATAGGGTTTGTCGCTTGTAAAATAAATAATTGACATTGGAACCACAAAGCGGCAAGGATAAACTTTTACAGCTCTTTCTAGAGTTCATGAACTATTAGGACTACGTATTCATCCAGCTTTCAATTTTGAAAGATATTCACGCATGCAACAAAATTCAAATGTTACAATGCGAAAAGAAGAAGAGAGATGCCTAAATGCGTTGACAAAAATTTAACCCCTTTTTTCTAGCATTATTGTATATTCTTTTTTGAAATTACAAATATGTATACATGTTCCTCAAATTATGATCTGTGAACTTATAAAACATACAGTTCTTTCAAAAGATATATAAACTTAGTAACAATAACCATTTTTTGGGAACTTGTACTTTCTATTGACACTCAGGAACTATAGTCTATATTTTTGTTGTTGTAAGACTTATCATCAACTAGTGTACTGATTAAATAATAATACAAATACAATAAAAATTATTGTTATAAAAAGCGTAATAATTTTGTTTACCTCTTGAAATAGATAGAGTATACTTTATTAACATGTTAATTTTATTTATTGAAATTTCAAGCATACATTCGGATGTCTTTAACACTGTAAACGTGATCTAAATGGCCACACAATATCGCCTTTATTTATTTGATAGAATCAAAAAAGAACATTTCAACAATGATATTGTATATCTCATTTCAACATTCAATAATGCTAATTTATTACAATATGCACATAGTGCATGATTTATATAAAGTAAACTACCATTTCCAAGACCAAAGTACCCCAATCAACATGATTAGTTCACAACAATTAATATGAAATTAACAATCGTGGCAGTTTGAATTAAGCAGGGATGTTCGAGCATGCATATAATACATAAATCTCTATGACTGACTCTACTATGCAAGAATAAATTGGTGGTAGAAAATAATTTTGTTAATTCTCTATACAACTGATCAATTATAGAGGCTAAGAATCATCAACATGAACAGTAGAAAATGTCTCCATAAAGTTGAAAATAGAGGCATGACAGGTCCACTGACATGGTGTCATTAAACAGACAAACAAGGCAAGAGCCATGTGAAGAGTGCATGACCTTGACCTATCTCTCATGGAGATTCCAACTTAGCCTTTATTTCTCTAACTAATTCATATAAGCCACTACTTTTCACCAAAAGCAGAATTTGTAGTATGCATTTGAAATAGTTGAATGGTGTGAGAAGAGCAGAGACTGAAAACTTCATTCTTTGCAACTGATCTAATCTTTACAACCTGCAAAAAAACACTTCTATTTCTCTTTTCTAGGACATAAGATCACATACCATATAGAATTTTGACCATATACGTAGCTAGAAAATAAGAAAAATGACACCTAAAGACTGAAAAAAAATAGAGCAGAAAGTGCATCAATTATACAAAACTAAACAACCTTTTGCAATAGAAAATTACACCAATCAACATGATCAGTTAACAGATAAAGGCTAAAATTAAAAAATACTGTCAACCATTAACGATGGATTAGTCTACTTCTACATTACCATATAGAACTGATCTAGAGTGGCACTTGGAATTAACTAACACCAGTCACAACAAAGATAAATAAATCAAATTTGAACATGGTTGAATTTTTTTTTCCAAATTTAATAACTTCCAGTTTGGTCAGTTTTTTGTCATCAAGTACATAACTAAGTCTTATTTCAACATTCAGATATTTGAAAAATTTAGTTTGTGAAAAATACCAGTATAGAAAATAAACATTGCTCAAATGAGAGATACCCTTGTACCAAAATGTGCAGTTGGAATCAACCAATAAGCAATAACTTCATCACTGAATAACAAAACCTGGTTTCTTTCAAACACAAAGCATATCTCCAACAAAATAGATTATATTTGATTTGACCCATACACAGATTTAACACATTGTTCATTGCTTGATAAAAACTGCACATATTTTATACAAGAATGTCTATCATTTAAGCAAACTTTGTTTTCTGCACTGATATCTTTCAGATAATAAAATTTTCTAATATATGAACATAGAAATAAAACTTATCTATGTATTTTATATTCGTAAAATGACTTAGTTGAAAGCCATACAAATTTATATATATTACTCGACCATGCCCAAATTCCTATTTTTCATCAACACCCAATAACTCTCGTTACCATTGTTGCCCATTTCGGTTTTGAAACACTATTTGTTCATTTTGCTATATTGTAAACAATGAACCAAATGAGATATGCCCTTCATTTATGCTTGTTGCAAGATCCAAATAAAATAATGTTTTCTTTGTAAATCAACAACAACCATCAGATTAAAAGCAGACTGTCAGCCTTTTTCCAAAAAATTCACTGACAACAGCCACCATAATGAAAAAATATCTATTACAAATCTAAGAAAGATTCAGTTAATTAATACTATTCTAGATTGTATACAAACTCAAATTTCGGTATTCAATATAAGCCCTAATTAAATAACCAATGATCAAAAAACCCTAAATGTCTTTCCTTTTCAAAAAAACCCTACCTCGATCTTTTAAAATCTCCCTTAACTTCCTACAAATGCACATGTTTGAATTTATCATCTGCTCGACTCATATTCCTAATATTTATTTTCCTACAAGTGATCTCTTTTTTATTTTCCTAACTCTAAAAGGCCAAGAGATGTTATTATTTCCTCACAAATTTAAAACTTAATTCACACATGTTTCGGCATTATATTTGTTTGTTGAAACTATTATGAGATATGACGGTTTTCACAAGCACATAACAAATCCTTTGATCGTTGGCACTCATGCGACAACCCTTAACACTCGAAATACTAATTACTTAAAAAAATAGTATTTAATATGAATTTTAAGGTCATTAATATCTAAACCCAATATGTCAACTACAAATATATTACAATCATATTTGCGATTATACAAAGTTAAACAATTATGTAACATTTTAATGATTATTCAACAAAATAGATTCTATATAGATATCTAACTTATAACAATTTTCACAATTAGAAATTAATTTTAAACTTCTAATTAAGTTACTAAATTGATTAGGGTAAAATGTCCCACTAACTACTATCTAACATACCTAGCTCTACTATCTTATTATCGCATATCCAATTTAACCATTACAAATAACTACATGTGAAATTAATTACTTTCAAACTACATGTCAGTGCTTATCTAACGAATCAACACCACATGAATGATCTTACAGCTGTCATTTGTTCACATGCAACCTTTCTAATCTTTCCGATCATGCGATAGACGTTGATTTAGAATGAAGACCTTGATGAATTACTTTATGTATAATCATAAAGGAAACTTATTACTGCCTACTGAGTGATGCAATTAAGGGTTTACTGTCGATACATCATTATCAAAAAATAGTCCTATGTTCGCATAGAAACTTTCAAACCATTATGAGCATACGAAAGCCATCAAATTATGTTATAAAGGAAATCGACAATCCAGATTCAAACTTCAAATAGTACTGCTCAAAAAGTTAATTATCCCGTTCATAGATGACAGATTAATTTATCAAAAAAGTAATGCCTGCATCATGTGAAATAAACTACTAAAAAGATGTTCACACATTCTCAGAAACACAAATATAATAAATTTGTAGATGCCTGGACAAGAAAATTAGCAGACGTGGTTATCATTTCCTGAAGGATTCCCTAAAAAGGTTAGTCAATATCTGCACATTTCTTGTTCAAACCTTTATACACGGTTGTGATAATTCTCTTGCATAAAGAATAAAAAAATACTTACCCTCAAATGCCACCAAGAAAAAGCTTAACCGATAAAATTGATTACAGTGAAAGGGGTTTGCATGAAGATTTATTAGAATTACTAAATCATTCAACCACAAATTTAGTGAAAGCCAAGGAATTGACACCAAAAGAACCTATGCTAAAAATTGCAGACGGTCTCTATGATAAGGATAATTACATAAGGGATGCCAAAATTGGCACAATTAATGCAAGTGGCTCTTCTGATACCACTGGTCTAGAATTGTTCAAACTAGGGTTTAGCCAGAGAAATGCCCTCCCACCTAGCAACAATGTATGGCAATTTGACTTGGGGAAGCTTGTCATGCCCAGTGTTTTCATGGATACAGATTTGATGACTCAAATTGCTAATATTTATGATCCCATTACTAGGGTAATTACGAATGTAAGTGGAGATGTACTCGTAAGTATCTCAACTAAAGAAATCAAAAGGGTTTTTAGACTATGTGAACCCTCAAATGACTTACAAAAAATTGAATTTGAGGAATTAAACCAAGTATACAATGCTCAGAGACATTACTTCAAGACTGACCCCTTAAAACACTTATGCAACAATATTAGAGGAATGATTATCTTAGCACCAAATACACAGGAACCTTTCAAAACAGAATATTTTAACTTGAGAGCAAGAACTACATATTGGTTGCTATGTCAGATCTTTGGACAAGATGTTCAAGAAAGAATGTCAGTACATTTAATGTACATGATGATCCAAATTTTACACCCTATCGTACCAATTTTTTTTTAATTTTCTTCCTTCATAACTGATTTAATTCATAATGGATTGGTAGCTATCCAAAAGAGCAAACTAGACAAGCCTTTCTATTGGTACCCTTTCATAATGTATATGGTTTTGTTTAAAGGTGCAAGTTATTTTGAGAAGCACATGGTTTTGATGAAACAGAACAATGGTGAGGATATGCTAGTGCAATTGTGGAACCTTAATATGACATGGGATAGACATGATAGTAGTTTTATAAATTTTGATAGATATTTTGCAGTCAAGCTCAGGCTATTATTTGTTCATGAAAACCCACAAATCCCAACGACCTTGGTGCAACTTGTCAGACCAAAACAATTTTCCAAGAGCCTTAAAATTGTGCATAATTGGGGAGATTTCATTTTCTATCCCGTTTCTACTGTTATTAGATTATATGGTTTTACTGGGAGTCCATTCATATTGCCATATCAAGTACCCCACAAGATCGGTGTTGCAGAGTTCATTAGACAATTAGGGGATATTGAAAAGAACATTCTTACAGGTAAAACCAAAGGAAATCTATTTCCAAATGTTACAATTTCCCACTAGTTTATAATCACAAAGGGAGGATGGCTACATATTGATAAATTCCTCACACCCTATCACATGGCTACATTAATTCCTAGGACAGCAAACCCCGAGGGTTTTTATAATGAAATGTTCAAAAAGAAGGTAAGGTGCTCTTCAATACATCACATTTTTAATTTCCTTGAGGATATTATAAGAAATATCCCTAATATACAGGAACAAGAAATAAGAAAGGAAAAGTGGTTAGTATACAAGAAGACATTAAATTTTGTTCAGCAGTTTGAGAAGCAATATGATCCCCTAAAAAGTATCAATCCGGTTGGAAATAAAATAGACACTCTTATGGATAAATTTGAAGATATTATTCAAACCCTAAATCAGAAAAAGGAAAAAGCCATCAAAACTAAACCAGAGGAGGTTCAAACGATACTGACCAAGCTTGGATTTGCAAAAGTATTGCCCACAGGCAAATACATGGTACAAAATAAAACTGGTTATAATGTGGTTATACCAGGATCTCAAATCCAAAAAGAAGAGAAAAGGAAATAGGATGTTCCTTCCACATCATAGCAACAAGAAAAACATGAGATTGTAGACATTCCATAGTCACCTCAGGATCAGGCATATAAATATAATTTTGATTGTCTAGGTCCCTCAAAGAAACTAAAATTAGAAGAAAGACCTATACATGTAGAAGATGATTATTCTCCATCCCAGTCACCTCTGAACATAATAGATGATCAAGAGGTGACACAACAAATGTAACAATTGGGAGCCCTAGGTCAATTTTTATGACTTATGAAGAGATAAATGAAGGGGTTCCTGAACCACCAAAAGAGCCTAAATTAGATTTGATAGTAGGAGAGATGGAAGGTACAAAGATAGACATAGTAATAAAAAAAGCATGTGATGAGTTCTTAGCAGATGATGACTTTGTAAAGGTGAGAGCCTTCATGCAATTTTTATGGAAATTAAATATTTGTCAATTTCAAGAAACTTGTGAAAAGAGGCATGAGGAGAACCTAGATAAAGATATAAAGATCATAGAAAGTGATGTGATGAAAGAGATGACTAAGCGGTTTGAGACAATTACTCCACAACAGGGCAGAGACTTGATAAGAAATTCAGGAGTGCTTATTCTCCCAGAGTGGGATATAGTTGATGCAGTGGTCTTTGATGCAGTCAGAAAACATACCACACCAATACACAAGACCAGAGAAGAGGCAGAATAGGCAATTAAGGGAGTCACTTTTAGTAATGATCATCAAGCCTTGGTGATGTGGTCTTTAAGAAAAAATGACAATAACAAAGGAAAACAACTTAGCAAAGATGATATGATAGGTAGCTTGATTATCAAAAGGGTCACTCATACTTTTGTACTTGAGGCATCAGAAATGGTGGTAGCATCAGTCCAACTTACAGCAAGGGTCACAGAAAAAGAGGCCAAGGAAAAAGAAGACCTCACTATAAGACTTGAAATAGTGTTAAAGGCTTATGCAGACTTGAAACAAGAATTATATCAAAAGGATATATTAATTGCAAACTTGAACAAAAAGTTAGGTGAACAGGGCCCAATTCATTCTTCAACACAATTGTGTATTTCTTCTTCACCTGCTAAATGTTTTTCTTCAAGCCCTATTATTGACTACCCAATCTCCCCTCTCCCACTTTCCATGGCTGATCAAGAGCATGAGAAAAGAGAGAAGCTAAGGTATGGAAAAAAAATAAAAGATACCATTTTATAATTTTTTGCAAATGTAAAACCAAGAGAAGTTGATAAAAGTGATAAGCAGTTGTCTGACATTTTGATCTCTTTTAAGAAAGAGATAGCTACTCTAGACCAAAATTTAAAATGCTGGATTGCTAGAAAGAATAGGTTGAAATCAATGTTTTACTTGATTAATGATCGATGTATTGTCGATATACAATTGACAAATACATATAAATTTGTTAAAGACCTTTTTGAATTTGAAGTCAATAGGGAAAGTTTAAAGACGAGGGCAAAAATGTTAAGAGTAAGATACTTTCAAGACAATTTTCAAATGTTTCTTGGTCTTATCAAAGTAGATGGAACTATAAAGGACAGAGATGAATGGTTACAACAAATTGAAGATGAAGTGTCAACTCTAATAGATACCATTCTAAATACAGAAGACAATACCCCCTTTGTACAATTAATTGAAATTTTACAAGATGTCAGAATACATTTCACTAATATAAGAACTGATCTATACACCAAATAATTATAGATTGGGACAAATTACTACCTAAAAGAGATGAAGTTGTGGCCTTTCATTGGCCAGCTGAAGATACTTATGCATCATGGGATGCAGCATATCCTTTGGATAGTGCCAATGAAGAAGAGACATCCATTGAAGAAGCAACCAGTAGCAGTGTTGCAACACCTTGAAAGAAAGAAAAATAGTACTGTCAACCTCAAACATTTACAGAAAGAACGGATGCTACAACTGGCATATTTGGAAGCAATCCTGCAAGTTATTCAAATATTGGTCACTCATTTCAGTTACTAGTTTTGTAAAATTGCAACAAAAAATTGTTAAATTTACATTTTTTGTCTTACTGAAAACCTTTTTGTTTCTTGTAAAAAAAATATGAAGCTTCTATGGAATCCTTTTTAGTATGATTAATTATTGATAATTGATCAAGTGAAATACATTATTATAGGTGATGTTTTCTGTGAGTTTGGTTTCCTAAACATGGTATCATGCATAGTATTCATGGAATTATAGGAAAATTGGTTTTCATTAGATATCTTTTAGATACACGATATTTGGTTTTTCTATATTGTTTTCATATTATTTTGCTAAAATTGATGTTTGAAAGTTGTGTATTTTATATTGTCATGTTACACTTATTTTTTCATTTGTCCGTTAAATTGTGGATTTGATTGAGCAAGGTCTGATATGAAAATACTAACCAGTTTTCTTTTCTTATTTCAAATTTGATTGAGCAAGGTCAGATATGAATATGCTTCAAATTTCAACAAATATGTCTAATATGTTAATAAAGTATACTATATTTATTTTGGAAGGTAAATAGAATTATTATGATTTTTATAAAAATAAATTATATTTTATTTCTATTTTAATCAAATCAGTAGACGACAAATCTTACAGTGGCAAAAAAATAGATTATAGTTGGTGAGTGTCAACAGAAAGTACAGTTTCTCATAAAATGCTTATTGAAACTAAGTTTATATATTCTTTGAAAGGACTATGTTCTTTGAGTTTAAATTTCAAAATCTGAGAATCATATATACATATCTGTAATTTCAATGAAGAATATACAATAATGATAAAACAAAAAGAGTTAATATTGTGTTAATGCATTTAAGCATTTTTCTTCTTCTATTCACCTTCTAATATTTGCATTTTGTTGCATGCGTGAATATCTTTCAAAACTGAAAGGTAGATGAATATGTAGTCCTGATAGTTCATGAATTCTGCAAATAGCTATAAAAGTTAATCCTTGCTGCTCTGTGGATCTAATGTCAATTGTTGCTTTTATAAGTGACAAACTCTGTCATTTTTATATTGTTAAAGCCCACGACATTAGCAGAGGAATTTGACAGTGGTAACCCCTTTTAATTGGTGTGATAGGAATTTTTTTTGGATTACTATCATCCCAAGCTAGACCAATGTAGTTACAAAATTGAACCACAACTATCAATGGCAGTTGAGGAGGCTTTTCACCATTGTTATATACAATAGCTTCGATTTCTCCTATAGCACCATTAACCAGGCCTATCTAGCAGGTAAATTACTACATAGCATAACTTTTTGTCCTATACATAAAAAAATGTGAGATTGAAGTTGTTCATCATCTACATTCGAACATTCAAAATCCTTTTGTTGTTCTGCTATTGAAAGAGCCACATGTTGATGTAGAGATAATAACATGCACTTATTATGAAGAGCCACCATTTCATTTATTGCAAAAAGGTATACTTTAGAATGAAACTTTTCTGGTTCCTCTTTACTAAGAGCAGTACTTGTCTGTGACATGAGTAGAGTCCAATCTTCAGTTGTTGGTATTGCATTTCTTAGATTTTTAAGAAGAGAACAAAATTGTACCTGAACATCTGTGTTACCAATTTGGTGAAAGTTAGCCTAATAACTTTTTTATTACTGATATACAGATGGTGACCTTCACATATACACCACATGCCGTAGAGAACACATATTATAAGTAGGATATATGAAGGTTTTGAATCTATTTGAAAGAATGAGGCTTGTCCAAGATTTATGCATAACTATTTGTTGATGCATCTTTTTTTGTATGACAATTTGAATATTGTGCATTTAGAATACCTTCAACCTAACATTACACAAATGCATGCTATAGCTGATGTTGTTGAGCTTAGGATTAAATCTGTGCAGACTCGTGGTTAAGGTTTTTCAATTATTAAAGCCTTGTCAATTATTATGATTTTTATAACAATAAATTGTATTGTATTTTCATTTTAATTAAATTATTAGATGATAAATCTTACTGCAAAAACAAAATAGACTGTAGTTTGACAGTGTGAATAGAAAGTACAGTTTCCCATAAAATAGTTATTGTTACTAAGTTTATATATCCTTATTTTAAAACAATGGGTTACCAGAATCATTTTAGCCTACAATAATGTAGCATATCTTAGACTTTGAGACTGTATGTCAGTAACTTGAAAATTGCAATTATATTAGGACTATTCTCAAGTATGACCCTTACTTCTATAATTCATATCTTATAATGAATCTCTTTTGTTAACAATTGCATTTAAAAGCATTTTGTATACATGATATTGATATAACTCCTCTATATTTCTCATCAACATTATCATTTATGAGTCACAATTTTGTAGTGAAGCTGTTGTCCTATGCATAAACCACTGACCACCACTCTAGCTTTTTTATACTGATCTTTTAAAAAATATATAAAACAAATATTCAATATGTGTTGTAAAATATTATTATTAATCTTCATATATCATTTATCATTATATAAATATAAATAAAAAATATATTTCTTAAAAGAAACTAAAATAATATAATAAATATCTCGCTAATTAATATTAATTCATTTTCTTAATTTAATATGTATTTTAATACTTGAAATGACATTACTATTTAATAATGTTTCATATTTAATACTATCACTAACATTAAATAAATACAATCAAAATAATATTAATTATCAATAAATATTTTACAATACAAATTAAAAAATACCTTAAGCATATATTTACATATTCTAAGCATTAAATAGTGGTGATAGTTACAAATTAATATCATTATAACTATTAAAGTTATGAATTAATATAATAATTAGATCATAGAAGAGGCACCCCAACTGACACAATGCCAGTGATGAATGAAGCATATATCACTTTTGCAAAAACCTGACAATGATATTTATGGATTTAGAAGTTGCTGGCATTAAATTCTAATTCATGAAGACCTTGTGTTCAATACCAATATTTTGCTTTGTATACGATTTCTAAAAGTATTAATGAACAAAATCTTTCTTAGATATCTCACGGATGAGGATTCAATATTTAGATTCTTGTGAACTAATTTTATATATAATATCAATTTCATCCAATACCAAATGTGTCATTCTTAATTAGTGTGATATATCTTGGGATTTTCCAAGTTTGTCATATCGAACATCGAAATAAGAGAACCTTTTCCATTTCACATGTGTCATCGGTGATATAATTGACATCTAAAATAAAATTAAAAATATTCATCTAAGTATTTAATGCTTCATGAAGAGTGACATTAAAGCTATGGTTACATATTATTTATTTAACCCACCATTGATTTATTTGAACTCGTTGTACTACATGGATAATTATTATAAAACTAGCTATGCAGAACTCCATCTCATCACTATAATGACCTTCTCAAAATATCATCTCCTCGAATTAATGTTATGACTACAAAGCACTCAACAACACCACCCTGTTCTTTTATAAAGTATCAAATTATACAGGAAACATGAACAAAAGCCAAGAATAGAAGAGAAGACAAATGGGAGTCATAGCAATATCGGGTATTTATACATAACTATGGTATTTACATTCATTTCTTAGAATTCTTAACCTCTTTCATTTTTGCAATATCTTCTTTAATTCAATACCTAAAAGTATCTAACAAAGTTCATTCACAAAAAAAATTAGAATAATATAGATAGCTAGCAATTTGTAGAAATCAATTTAATGCGATATAATCTAAACAAAATCTCTAGCTAAGTAAACATAGCTTCATTTGATAAATATTGAAATCCCACAACCATAAAAATGACTGAAAAATAAAACATTTGATAACTTGTGTTTCAAATTCTGAAGACGGCAAAACTAGGGTTCTAAATCGAATGCTCTACCTTTACCAATATTCTGAGTTCTTTTAAGATATATAGGAAAAAAACTCTTTCTCTAATAAATAAGTACAAAAAATATCATTATTTCATTATAAATTAGTGATTGGCTATAAAAATAAAATTTGTTGGATGATTTTCATGTGGTTATTAATAATTTTTGAATTATATTATAGAAATGTTGCGATAGAGAACACTTGTCATCAATGACTTCTATCAACACATGAACATTCAAAGAATTCATGAAGAAGATAGAATTTATGAGTTGTTTTGGCAAAAATTACTGGAAAAAAATCAACCTAATAAATAAGTACAAAAATTTTCATTATTTCGTTATAAATTAGTGATTGGTTATAAAAATAAAATTTGTTGGATGATTTTCATGTGCTTATCAATAATTTTTGAATTATATTGTAGAAATGTTGCAACAGAGAACACTTGTCATTAATGACTTCTATCAACACATGAACATTCAAAGAATTCATTAAGAAGATAGAATTTCAAGATTGCTAGCACAAAGCTTACTGGAAGAAAATCAACTAATAACATTTCATCCAGTATCACAAAGAAATTTTGATCACTTTTACAAAGATCCATATATTACAGAATTGCAGTCTTGTGACACATGCAATCCAAGACAGTTTCATCATGTCCTAAGCGAAACTTGGTTTCAGCCAGCATCAATAGCATATGACACTGAATACTCTTCTCTGATAAATGTTACAGGTGAAATATGGATAGAGAAACTCCTTCGAACTCCACAAAGTAATACAACTACTTTACGTAACCTTTGCTATCATAGTCAAATGTATCGCTTGCATTTTGCATCAAGTTCAGACACATTGTGGAACAAACAAGTCATAGAAAGATGGGGACCACAGGGTTGTTACTTAACTATACCAATACATGAACATACACAAAAGATCGTAAGGGAACAAATACCTACATGGACCCAAACCACTTATAAGCTCTACCTAACTATTAATGATCATACACAGAACAAGGGTATACTACGTCAAATATCTGAACATCTTTACTGGTTCAATGATTTAAATCCCATGAACAGTCAACCCATGGGTTATGATGCTATACTTTAAGAGTGTAAGTTTTTTCAGTTTGTAAAATACTAAATCTCTATTACTTGTGTATAAGGAGATGGAAGTCTATCTCCTTAAAAAAATTCATAATGTAATATACATTATTTCATAGTCATTTTGTACCTTATTTTTGTACAATTTTTTACAATATCATAATAAAGTTTTAAAATTTATACAATATCCGTTTCAGCAATGTTACATGAGTTTGTCTTTTACAACTTTTTTAAGGATATCAATGGTTGTTCTAAATGAACCACACTGCAACTGTCATGAAGGAGCTTGCATTTTGAAAACCTCAAACACTTAAAAAAAACCCTCAAAGAAAATTTTGGACTTGTCCATTTAGAAAAAAGGTTAGTACTGCACATATATTAGATGTTTTGAAGAAATGTACACACTATATATTATATTATATACTAATGAAAACATGATATTGCAGGGAAACAATGGTTGTGGTTACTTTAAGTGGGTAGATAATGTCTCAAATCAATATGTCACACCACTTGCACAAATTGTCAATCAAACTCATCATGCTAGCTTGCACTCTCAAGAGGCTGTCATGACTGAGATGGTACAATTACAAGGTCAAAAACTGGCAAAATTACAGGAAAAATTGTATTATGTTCAGGTACAATTTCACTCTATTCTTACAAATGTAAGAAATGCAGTACCAACAACTAAAAATTGGACTCTACTCATGTCACGGACAAGTACTGCTCTTAGTAAAGAGGAACAAGAAGAGTTTCATTCTAGAGTTCACCTTTTTGAAACAAATGAAATGATACCTCTTCATAATAAGCACATGTTATTATCACTACATCAACTTCTTGCTCTTTCAATAGCAGAACAACAAAAAAAAATTCAGTGTTTGAATGTAGATGATAAACAACTTATTTTGTTGTTGCTGTAAGATTTATCATCTATTGTTCTAATTAAAATGAAAATACAATACAAATTGCTATTATAAAAATCATAATAATTGACAAGGCCTTAATAATTGAAAAACCTTAACCGCGAGTCTCTACATATTTAATCCTAACCTCAACAAAATTAGTTGTATCATGCATTTGTGTAATGTTTGCTTCAAGGTATTCTAAATGCACGATATTGTAATTGTCATACAAAAAAAGATGCATCAACAAACAGTTATGAATAAATCTTCGACAAGCCTCATTCTTTCCAATAGATTCAACATCTTCATATATCCTACTTGTAACGCCCCGCCAGGGAACCCAAAAGAAACTAACCTAGAACATGATACTAAGTTTGGTGAACAATTTTTTTTTCTAAAGTTTACATTCAAGATATACAATTACATGAAAGCAATAACCATTATCCCACATAACACACATTGTAAACATAGGTTACAAATCTAATGGGTCCGATGACGTAGTATTACTTACTAACATAACACATTAAATAACATCAACAAATGTTTCCATAAATTAAATACTACAATTTACATTGTAATGTTTTCATTTCATGAATAATCATTAATTCTAATAAACATACATCCACTGCACATGTTGTAGGGTATGCATTAATCATTCTAACAACTAAATTACAATATCTAGATTAGGTATCACAAGTGATACTCTAATACAAGATTTACAATAAAGAATAAGTATATAAGAACATCAATGAAGAAGTAACATAAGGAATCCAACTGAAAAGACACCATCAAGCACTGGCACAAGGACATCGAATCTCGAATGGTAAAGAATCACTACCACCCATCCATGTAGAACCACAAAGGTCTACCCCACCATGCTGAGGAGATAACATTGGACCCCAATCGAATAAACAAGCCAAACTAGGAAACACCACTAGCAAAGGAATCCTGATAGCTTCCTAACTCAAGGTCAACAAAAGTAGTGAAAGGTATGACTCACTAATCCAGAGGCAACCGACCATGTAGGATAACTAGACTATGTGTAGGTAGGTGTCATCATGTACGTCTAACCCTTGAGTCTCATCTTAATAATCTCTCTGGATCCCGGCACTCAAGTGACCATACACGGAATCAATGACTTCTCGTACTGATGAAGCCACTAACTATGCCAGAACACACACCTCAATAGGCCGCAAGCATCATCTCATCCTCATCTCAGTCTGTACTAGCACTCAAGCATGGGAGAGGAAACTATCTTATTAGATTCATTTATTTCCCTTAGTTTAATTTAGGTTATCACTTGTTTACAATAACTTACAATAAGTGATCCACGGCAGCCACTTGTGGGCCCCAGCACTTATTGCAAGCCACCTCCTAACACATATCTAGGTAAACTACCCTAGGCTCATAGATCTCTCATAGATCAAGTCATAGATAAATTAAATAGTCACACATCCAGAATCATCACAGAAACCAAGATTGACTACATATCATGTTCACTGAATCACATAGTAAAACAAGAGCCTATAAGGTCAACTGGAAAATATAGAATACACACTCACACCAAACATGATAAACAACATGATCAAAAGACAATTTCCAGGCCTCTGTCTTTCCTAGGTCATCTAAAACCCTGATAACCCATAATAAATTTGAAAACACAAAGTATACACAAGTACATCAAATTGAGCTATAAATAAAACTAGAATTCATCATATTCCATAAACAACATAAATGAACATGAATACTAGGTTCACTAGGAAGTAACTGAAATAACCATTCCATTGATATCTTTATATCATCAAATCCCTATCAGATATTCATAAATAACATCATAAAGAAAAATGTCCAATTTCGCTTATAAGGACGTCAATTAAATCATAAATTTAGTCCATTACTAGAAAGTTGATAAAATTCCAACACACACTTAGAAAAATATAATTTCAGAAGTCATTTCCAAAAAAACAACATTTAAAGAAATATCTTTAATTTATAATATACAATCGTAAATATATTATAAATATTATGAAAACTCTATACTTATAATACAAAATTATAATCTAAGAAATTTACTAACAATATTTTAATTTCCATTAAATTGGAATAATTAATATTAAGAAAAATATTAATTATTAAAAATTATTACTAAAAAATCAAATAAAGTATTAATATATTAAAAACTAATTTTAATTTAATTTAGAATAACTAAACCAAAATAAAATTAAAACAAATTAATTTCAAAACTCAAATCATAAAAAAAAACTTTTAAACAATAAATATGAAAACAATGGCAAGTGGGGCTACTTTTAGGTAAAGTCTTACTCAAACCTTTGAAACTTACTTTATAAATAATAAGTTTTAGTTGATGTTAAAGCCCATTCCTTACATTTACATACACAAACCGATAAGTCAATTCCCTTACAGGTACTGGTAGTGGGTAACGTGTAATATAAAATAAAATTTATTTGCTTTCTTAGTCATACCCACTATGGTAGGGGGTAGGGGACACCTCCCTCATGCCATTTGAATATAAATTTTTAATATGTTTTCTTTTTTTTTATTTGATTTGTTAAAACTAACTTTTCTATATATATATATATATATATATATATATATATATATATATACTTTTGAATAGAATTAATTCAAGCTAACTTTAAAAAGCACGCACAATAATAATATTTCTTTTTTTTCCTTATACCAATTTTCGAGATTCCAAAAGGAATTTTTTCCTTTCAATGGTCTTTTCCAGAAATGGAAAAAAAGCACACAGGCTTGGAAAATTTTCTAGAACAGGAAATTTTTCATGAATTACATTTTGTCCTATTCTATTTGTTATTTAATTTGTATTCTAATGCAATACAAATTTTTGGAAAAAATTTTCACAAAGCATGCTAATAATTTTAGCTGGTATAAAATATTCTTACTGTCATTTTTCACAGGGAGGGTATTTTTTTGCCCAGAATTCATTTTTGCACTCCAAAAACATTTTTCCTTCACAACCCATTTAATAAATTTATCTTCTCTATAGTTTTACTATACTAAAATTGATTTTCTTGTTTTCTATGAGTTTTAGATGGAATTTTTCCCAAAAATTTTGCTAGTATTTCCGTACTGTGCCAAGTAATAATAAAATATTGAAAAAGCTTTCTAATAACTTATAAAAATCCAAAAATGAAAGCTTAACCAGAATTACTAATCTAACCCTCAGAATCAAACGAACAAAGCAAATTTTACATAATTTTCTATAGACAAAAATACTAGAAAATTCATCAAAACCCTACCTCAATTCCAATGCTATAAATTTGATGGAGATTTGCCTGTAGGTTGATGAATCTCCCAAATCTGAAATGTAGAAGCTCAAACCCTGCAACTCTGAATCACAACATATGTAGAATTCCAATTCCAAATGCACACACACTTCACCTAGAAAAATTCACACACCTAATTCTCAAGAACACAAGAAAGCACAAAAATATTCCAAAAAAATGCTCTCTCTCCAAAATTGAAAATTCCCACAAAACCTAGTTCTCCAAAATGAATGCAAATTTTCCCCAAATAGAAAATCAAACCCACTTATCATGCAAACCCTAATGAGTCACCAGACAACTCCTAATCAAACTCCTCTTTTTTTTGAGTTGAGAGAAAATTCCAATTAATAATTATAAAATATATTACTTATGCACAACTCAACATAGAATTCTATTTACAAGTTATTTTATGAAATCCAATTTCACATAAATCAATGAAGCACATGTAATATAAAATTCCACATTTAAATTATTTAATAATTATGACACAATTAAATCATGCACTAATTTTTCAACAATTTAATAAAAACATATTAAATTATAATTTAGCAAAATTAATTAATTAAATTCAAATATTCTCATATTTGATTTTTAATTAATTAATAATTATTCAACGACATAAGAACTACTCTAATCATTAGTTCCCACTATATTATTAATTAAAATAACCATAGCAAACAATTAAATCAAAGCAATATTTCAGGAACATTCATGCATCATACAAACTCACAAGACAGGATCCACGAATTAGATCAACTTGACCAAACTCGGGCAAGGTAGTCAAATGATACTTTATCCAACAATTAGGATAAATAGGCTAAGGATTGGGTTTTGGGTCTGAATACTATCTCCCCTCTTTACCATGAGATGAATGTATGTGGGCACACTCACTCCTGCCAATTCAGGGAAGACGATGCCCTGTACCTACAAACCTATCAGCACAAAACAAAGCATGTACATACAACATATAACAAGCAATGATAGGGTACGGTCAGTCATGTGGATCTCGACAAAGCGAGTAACTACGCCTTCACCCTCTACCATAAAGACACATAATACAAATACATACATATAAACACCATACACATGCTAGTATGGGGTAAGTATATCATAAACCAACCGAAACATGAAACATCACATCATAATAACATAATCATCTAAATATGAAATCACATACCATCATAGCATAAACATAATCCAGATAAATCCACAATCACTAAAACAATATCCATAAATGCACACATGCAATGTGGCCTAAAAGAGTACGACACTGATAAACTGAAAGCAAAATATGGAGGTACTACTCTACTTATAATATGTGTTATAGTTGTGCTCCCATTACATATTTATTCAACTTTCAGTTTTGAAAGATATTCACGTATGCAACAACATGAAAATGTTACAAGGTGAAAAGAAGAAGAGAGACGCTTAAACGAATTAACAGAATATTAACACATTTTTAGTGTCAGTATTATATATTCTTCATTCAAACTATAAATATGTATAAATGATTCTCAGATTATGACCTTTGAGGTTACGAAACATACAGTCATTTCAAAAGATATATAAACTTAGTAACAATAACCATTTTATGGAAAACTGTACTTTATGTTCACACTCTCAAACTACAGTCTATTTTGTTGTCGTTGTAAGATTTATCATCTACTGATTTAATTAAAATGAAAATACAATACAAATTATTGTTATAAAAATAAAAATAATTGACAAGGCTTTAATAATTGGAAAACCTTAACCACGAATCTACACAGATTTAATCCTAAGCTCAACAACATCAGTTGTAGAATACATTTGTGTAATGATAGGTTGAAGGTATTCTAAATGCACAATATTGAAATTGTCATACAAAAAAATATGCATCAACAAACAGTTATGCATAAATCTTGGACAAGCCTCATTCTTTGAAATAGATTCAAGACCTTCAAATATCCTACTTATAATATGAGTTCTCTACAGCATGTGCTCTATATGTGAAGGTTACCGTCTCTACATCACTAATAAACAAGTTAGTTTCAAATGTTCACATAGAAGTGTCTGACATGCTCTTTCCCATATCCTTGGTGTCAGTTTCGATGCCCTCCAAAGGAATGATGCTTTTCATCATATTACCTATTTCCATAGTTGAATTAATCAAATAATTAATTCCATGAATACCACATAGAGTACCAACCTTACAAACCAAATCTCACAGACAAACACACCTAAAATACTATATTTCAGCTTCATAAATTATCAATGATTCATCAAATTCAATATTTTATAAACAAATATAGAAGTCATTTACATGAATAGACAAGTTTCTAACATCATATTTATCCAAACTATATAAAAATAATCTACAAAACTAGATACCCTTAATCTATGAAATATCCAATAAAATTCAATTTTCATATAATTCCATCAATATTACACAGAATGCAAACTTCACCCACATAATCTGATAGAAAAGCATATATAAAATATTGTACTTCAGCCTAATAAATTATCAACAATTAATCAAACTCAAATTTTACCAAACCAATAGGAAAATCATTTAACCAAAGCAAAATTACAGCAATAAGCAATGTAAATGTGTTATAGCCAAAAACTGATTATGTCCATTTTTTGCCTCCAAAACAAAACTCCTTTCCACATAAACATGAACAATTAATTATTTACTCTAATTAAGCTCAAAAAAATAAAAACCTTATACAATTATTTAGATAAACATGCACATTAACATTGAACAACAAGAAAATTATTTATCTAACATCATAATCTATATTCATATCAGACCTTGCTCAATCAAATCCACAATATACTGGACAAACGAAAAATATCACTACAACATGACAATCTAAAATACACAACTTTCAAACATCAATTTTAGCAAAATAATATGTAAACGATATAGACAAACCAAATATCGTATATCTAAAACATATCTAATGAAAACCAGTTTTCTTATAATTCCATGAATACTACACATGATACCAAGTTTAGGAAACCAAACTCATAGAAAACAACACCTAAAATAATGTATTACACTTCATCAATTATCAATAATTAATCATACTAAAATATTGTACTCCACCTTCATAAATTATCAACAACTAATCATTACACAAATACCAATACATAAATCATTTACATGAATACACAAGTTGTATGCATGACCTAACAAAGTTAAGATGTTTTATATAAGAAATTACAATTCAAAAATATATAGTTAAAACATCTTCCAATCATTTTAAGTATAAAAATCTAACAAGCATCGAATATGTTTAGCCCTAAACCTAAAAAGAAGTTTTGACTCATTTGATCTTCAATAATTGATCATTACCACCTTTGTCTGGAGATATTCTTGATAACTTCTTTGACTTAAAACTAGATATGGTGACCACCATTTTAGGCTAACCTACACCATTCATCATAAATAGTTACCATCCCTTTGCTCATAGATCAGGTGTCAAATTTCAAATTGATTTCTTAATTCATCATCAAATAACTCAACATCATTTGCTAAAGGCATTTTTCTTGTTTAACTTTGTTACTATTATATTCATCCATTGCTCTCACTACATCAAACATTTCTTGTTCCTGTGGTATAATAATATTTTGATTTCTTACAATCAAATATTCATAATCTCTTTGTATTCTTTTGATTTGTTCACAAATGCTTTGTGTGTCTTCATTTACAATTGTTAATAAGTCTGCAATTGCAATCAATTTGTATATATCTCCTTCCTCATATGCTTTTTTGTTGATAACACTTTGAACATGCAATTCATAGTTTTTCTTAATCATTTCTATATCTACAACTTCTTCAACATTCACTACATCAATATTGAAGCTCATATATGTAAACAACTTTTTCATATGACTAATGCCCAATTTGACAGTTCCAATCAGATTATGTAGTTCTTTAGTTCTATCTGTGCTCATCTTTGTTTTGAATTTGATTGAAAATATCCACTTCTATAAAGGTTTGTAAAGAGATTTGACAATTTTGACATTCGGAGCTACTTCACTGCCCATATTTATTACAGATTGCAATACCTTTTCCTGTTTACTATGTATTGTTTTCTGTTCTTCGAGAATCTGCAAATTTGAAAATAAAATACCTTTTAGGTCACTATATATTTTGTAATACCTGCCTACATAGTCAATAAGACCCACACCTTTTGAATTGAGATATTGAACCCATTCTCGTGACATTTGTGCCATATGTCTATCTTTATGCATCTGTTTCATAATTTGTTCACTTGAATAGAGTGATGGATCAAAAAAATCATCTCTCTGACTTGTTGTTTGAGAAGAGATAGGACCTAAGATTTTCTAAATATAATCAAATAGATGTTTGACAATGGATTTCAAAATGTTATTTTCATCATTTAGTTGCTCCAATCTCTCTCTTACCTCTTTGTGTGTAAACTCCCACATATCAACAATACAATCATGGAATGCAGGTCCAATGTCAATTTGATTTACATCAAAATATACTGCATTTAGATCATAGAGATTATTGTCTTCTTTTGGTTCTGCAACTTGTATTATTACATGGCCTGTTTCTTTGTGTTTTTGAAAAGTAGTTAGTTTGCCTCTTTCCTTTTTTTCCTCGAATCAGTAATTTCACTTATGATTTGAGAAACTAAATCTTTACTAGGAATTCTATCCACTTTCCTTTTTCTTTTTCTCTATATTGTTGGCATTGTATGTTCTAACCATGAAGGAGTACCTAGAATTTTTGAAGCAGAGGCTAAACTTTCATTATCAAACAATTTTCTGATTATTCTAGGGCTTTCTATTTTTTTACTTGAACTTTTAAACTTTGGTACTATATTTTGAATACATGTTACAGTACCTTCATTTAAATCTCTTATTTCATTTTATGGTTCTTCTTCAAAAGATTGCATTCTTGCATTCTGTTCTACTTGACCTATTTCATCTGGTTTTTCTATTTTTACTGCTTCCTCTAAACTGTATATGTTAATCAAAGAAAGTGAACCACTACTGCAAGTCTTGTATATGGCTTTGTCTTTATCTAGTGGTTGATCATCCCCTCCTATCATTTCTTGACTATATTCAACTGTTATCTGCATTGTTGATAAAGGAACTTCAACAGAAACTGTTGTTTGATCTTCAATTATTGATTGTCCTTCTGTGTTTGATGTCTCCTTTGTTGTTTTCTTGTACTGAACCCATTCTTTTGTTCTCTTCATTATCTGTTCCATTCTTTCTTCAAGATTGTCTACTTCAGGTTCTTCAAATTGCAGAGGTTGCAAAGTTGTCCCTTTTATTTCCAACAGATAACGATTAGAAAATAATTTAGATTGATCATCATATAAACCTTTCACATCTATATCAATATTATAAAGTTTAATCTGTTCAACTGTAAGTCAAGACCATGAGCTTTTTGTCATCTCAAAGTCATCTTTACAATTAGCCCAGAAATCTTCTAATGAAGCAATGATTAAAACTAGGGCCTAATTGCAAATTTTGTTTTACATAATTTGAAGGGTCAAAATGATGTCAAACAACATTATATTCATCAAATTTATATCTTTTTCAAATGACTTGATCAAATTCATTGCACAAGAGCTAGAAAAGCATGTATAAGCACCTATTGTAATTGGAAAATGATTACCTGCTTTATGGCATTCGTTGCATCTCATATTGACCTCAATGATTTGTCTGCATAACTCTATCAAAGCCATTTTATCATCTACATATTTAGACCTAATTTGTATGGAAACACATCAAAACCTCCAATCCTAATATATGTAAATGTACGGTATTGTGTATAGTAACTCTGAAATTGCATAATTGTCTATGCAGCTACATCAGATAATATGCGTTCAGGACAACCCTGAATTTCATGACATAACTTCATTGAAAAAAAATCATTAACCCTTCTAAAATTTCCATAACTATTTTTGAGTTGAATGCATGGATAAAAATCATAAACTTGAATATTTACATCATATTCAACAGCACTAGGTAGCTTGTTCCCTATATGTTCACATGCAAGTGCATAGATGAGGTAAGATGACATTGGAAATTTGTATGAATCCTTGGCTGAAACAAGCATTTCAGTAAGTCTATCACTTATAAGTTGGGCCCAATCTATACAAATATTATTTGTACCTATACATTTCACAAGGAAAAACCACCACTCTTAAAAATTTAGGGCTTCTTCACTCTCTCTAATTCTATGCAGAAGTACTAGTATATCAAGAATCTCTTTTTTAAAATCTGTTTCGTAAAGGGTTTTCGGTAACTTAGAACTGGTTGCTCTAATGGTTTCGAACCATTTTTTTGAAATTAAAGCTCACCATCATGACCTTTTCAAATAAAAATTTGACTTTGATAGAGAGAAATTCTATTCTGAATATTGGGTATGTGCAAGATCATGAGGGGCCAAACTATGCCCTTAAGTGGCAATGAAAAATCAGCAAATCAGGGTTAGTCAACTTGATGTGGAAATTTCAACTAGCTATGAACCTAATATCAAAAATATATAAGAATAGAATCTATGGAAAATTGAATGTAGTTTCTAAACTACTAGGCCTTTTTTGAAAAAAAGTTAGTATGATTGGTGAAAAGTATAGATTTCAATGCAGCAGTACAAAAATTTCAAGACAAAAATAAGTAGGTGTATGTCTGACCACTTTAATCATAATCAAATGATAAAATTTTATTATAAGATTTTATATATAAATAGTAGACTCGTGCCCAGATGTGACACATATTTTTTTGTAATTTTATTTCAAAAAAATAATTAATTATTAATTTTCTGCTACAATGTTTTCAGAATTAAAAAAATCCCATGTCTGACAACCTTAAATCATTCAAAACTTTACAAAATTCAAAAAAGAAAAAATCCTTATAGTAGGTGAAACGTAGAATGTGACGCATTTTTTGGATTTCAAAAATGTTATACCGTTTGAAATTTATAGTCATTTTTCAATCAGTATATAAATCAGCACTTTAGAGGTAGCTCAATTAGAAAATAATTAATAATTACTTACCGAATTCAAAATTTGACAGCAATTATATTGATAAAAATTTGATAATCTCCTTCAGATACCCTTTTCATTTTATCAAATTCAGGTGAAAAAAAAGTCGTCAGCTACATTGTCAAAGTTTGGAACTCAAATAAATAGGGGAAAAATACGTATTTCACATATTTCAATAGTTGACCATGTAGGTTTGGTGCACAAAGCAATACCGAGCCTAATCGGGTACCCGATATTAACCCGAATATGATGGCAAAATTTTGAATTTTCACTTTGCCTCCACTTTCTTCCTCCCATTTCTCCATCCTTCATATGATATATTATATATAAAAAACTATATATTAGTTATATATTAGATATATTAAATATTATATAATATCAATTATATATTAATGTTATATAATATATATTTTACATTAAATATTATTTAATATATATTAATATTAAAAACTATATATTAGATTATATATTATATATATTAAATATTATATAATATACATTTTACATTTTAAATATTATTTAATATGATTATGAGCATGAGCATGAGTCCCTATAGGGGCATAGTTGTGCCTTTTACAGGTGCCGAAAAACCTAGCTACACAGAAATGGAGACTTTGAAGAATAGTTCACTGGAGGTGGATTATAGAAGCAGAGGGCAAGAGAATCACTCTATTTCCACTGCCTGTGGCTATGAAATGGTATCTTTCCCTACTTTTTCAATCGGAATGCTAAATTGCAAAGGTTCTCGAAATAGATTCTGGTCACCGGACAATTGTACCATGCCTGTTGATAATTCGGCAGCTCAACAGAGTAATTGGGAGGTTAAACAAGAACAACCAGATGGATCTTTGAACCAATCAAAGATTATGGAGAGTGGGAAAGGGTTTGGTAAAATGAGTAGTTATACTAGAAATTATGCAGGCATCGTAGACCTGACTGCATTAATAAATTTAAAGAAGAGATCAGTGGCAGCACGACATTATGAGGAAAGCCTTGCCTTTTCAATGGCGCCGCCCTAATATTATGAAGAATGTCTTGCTGCTTCAATGTCAGTGCCACCTCTATCTCAAAATTTTGCCATTGCTTCTCATCAGTACCCTGAGATATGGTAGGGATTGCAGGCTTTTGCACAGCATAGTCCATCATAAATTCTCTATAAATCATCATGTGTTACAGTATTCTGCACATTTCTGAATGACTTACTCGAAGAATTTATTTTTTACCATAATTTTGGATCCATGGATTGTCATTTTGCACTCAGAGAGAAGCTGCGGATTGCAAGAATTTCATAAATTTGGTTTATCTCATTTTCTTTCTCTGTCATTTCTGAGTAATACAATTTTGTTTTTGTCTGTCGTAAATGATTTCGCCTGAAGTTAATGAATTTTTTTAGATGATTTTGTCTGAAGTTTTAATGAAATTTCTTCCATGGATGCTAATGAAATCTCTTCCATGAATGCCAATAACAAATTTAAATTCAGAGTTAATAAATTCTATAGCTTGAATGTTCTTTGTTGTAGAAGGTTATTTTCATGGTTTATGATTCATGCAATTCCTTAATAGTTTCATTCTTAACAGAATTCATAACTAGATTTTCCATAGCCAATTTTCTTCTTGATCGTTGCAATATTTTCTCCTCAACTGAACATTTTGTAATTAGTTGATATACAATCACATTTTTCTCTTGGCCAATTATGTGGGCTCACGATTGAGCCTGTAGATCCACAAAAGGGTTGAAATCTAGATCTGGTCGAAGAGTAGTATTAGCAAGAAGTCATTCACTAACATTTCATCTAGGTCATGGGGACTCCCTAGGGAGTCCCCATGACCCCTTTTGAGACATTGGAATGCTCAAGTGTGTCTGAAGGGGTCATGGGGACTCTCTAGGGGTCCTAGTATGCCTTATCATGCGTTAGGACCCCTAGGAAGTCCATGTGACCCATTTTGACACATTGGAAAGCTCAAGTGTGTCTTAAGGGGTCCTAGGACCCCTTAAGACACACTTGAGAATTCCAATGTGTCAAAAGGGGTCATGGGGACTCCCTAGGGGTCCTAATATGCCTTATTACGTGTTAGGAGCCCTAGGGAGTCCCCATGACCCCTTTTGACACAATGGAATGCTCAAGTGTGTCTTAAGGGGTCGTAGGACACCTTAAGACACACTTGAGCATTCCAATGTGTCAAAAGGGGTCATGGGGACTTCCTACGGGTCCTACTACACCTTATCATGCGTTAGGACCCCTAGGGAGTCCCCATGACACCTTTTGACACATTGGAATGCTCAAGTGTGTCTTAAGAGGTCCAAAAAGGGGTCATGGGGACTCCCTAGGGGTCCTAGTATGCCTTATCATGCGTTAGGACACCTAAGAAGTCCCCATGACACCTTTTGATAAATTGGAACGCTCAAGTGTGTCAAAAGGGGTCCTAGTACCCCTTCGGACACACTTGAGCATTCCAATGTGTCAAAAGGGATCATGGGGACTCCCTAGGGGTCCTAGTATGCCTTAGCATGTGTTAGGACCCCTAGAGAGTCCCCATGACCCCATTTGACACATTGGAATGCTCAAGTGTGTCTTAAAGGGTCCTAGGACCCCTTTGGACACACTTGACCATTCCAATGTGTCAAAAGCGGTCATGGAGACTCCCTAGGGATCCTAGTATGCCTTGTCATGCATTAGGACCCCTAGGGAGTCCCCATGACCCCTTTTGACACATTGGAATGCTCAAGTGTGTCCAAAGGGGTCCTAGGACCCCTTTGGACACACTTGAGCATTCCAATGTGTCAAAAGGGGTCATGGGGACTCCCTAGGGATCCTAGTATGCCTTATCACGCATTAGGACCCCTAGAGAGTCCCCATGACCCCTTCTGACACATAGGAACACTCAAGTGTCTCTGAAGGGGTCCTAGGACCCCTTAAGACACACTTGAGCATTCTAATGTGTCACAAGGGGTCATGAAGACTCCCTAGGGGTCTAAGTATGCCTTATCACACATTAAGACCCCTAGAGAGTCCCCATGACCCCTTCTGACACATTGGAATGCTAAAGTGTGTCTTAAGGGGTCCTAGGACCCCTTCGAACACACTTGAGCATTCTAATGTGTCAAAAGGGGTCATGGGGACTCCCTAGGGGTCCTAATACACCTTATCACATGTTAGGACCCCTAGGAAGTCCCCATGACCTCTTTTGACACATTGGAACTCACAAATGTGTCTTAAGGGGTCTTAGGACCCCTTAAGACACACTTGAGCATTCCAATGTGTCAAAAGGGGTGATGGGGACTCCCTAGAGGTCTTGGTCTGCCTTATCAGACATTAGGACCCCTAGGGAGTCCCCATCTAGGACCCCTTAAGACACACTTGAGCATTCCAATGTGTCGAAAAGGGTCATGGGGACTCTCTAGGGGTCCTAGTATGCCTTATCATGTGTTAGGACCCCTAGAAAGTTCTCATAACCCCTTCTGACACATTGGAACACTTGAGTGTGTCTTAAGAGGTCCTAGGACTCCTTAAGACACACTTGAGCATTCCAATGTGTCAGAAGTGGTCATGGGGACTCCCTAGGGGTCCTAGTATGCCTTATCACGTGTTAGGACCCCTAGAAAGTCCCCATGACCCCTTCTGACACATTGGAATGCTCAAGTGTGTCTTAAGGGGTCCTACAACCCCTTAAGACACACTTGAGCATTCTAATGTGTCAAAAGGGGTCATGGAGACTCCCTAGGGGTTCAAGTATGCCTTATCACGCGTTAGGACCCCTAGAGAGTCCCCATGACCCCTTCTGACACATTGGAATGCTCAAGTGTGTCATAAGGGGTCATAGGACCCTTAAGACACACTTGAGTGTTCCAATGTGTCAAAAGGGTTCATGGGGACTCCTTAGGGGTCCTAATATGCCTTATCACACATTAGGACCCCTAGGAAGTTTGCATGACCTCTTTTGACACATTGGAACACTCAAATGTTTCTTAAGGGGTCTTAGGACCCCTTATGACCCCTTAAAACACACTTGAGCATTCCAATGTGTCAAAATAGGTCATGGGGACTCCCTAGGGGTCTTACTACACCTTATCAAATGTTAGGACCCCTAGGGAGTCCCCATGACCCCTTTTGACACATTGGAATGCTCAAGTGTGTCTTAAGGGGTCTTAGATGACCCCTTTTGACACATTGGAATGCTCAAGTGTCTCTTAAGGGGTCTTAAGACCCATTAAGACACACTTGAGAGTTCCAATGTGTCAAAAGGGGTCATGGGGACTCCCTTGGGGTCCTAGTATGCCTTATCATGCGTTAGGACCCCTAGAGAGTCCCCATGACCCCTTCTAACACATTGGATCACTCAAGTGTGTCTTAAGGGGTTGTAGGACCCCTTAAGACACACTTGAGCATTCCAATGTGTCAAAAGGGGTCATGGGGACTCCCTTGGGGTCCTAGTATGCCTTATCACATGTTAGGACCCCTAGAGAATAGGATCTCTTAAGACACACTTGAGCATTCCAATGTGTCAAAAGGGGTCATGGGGACTCCCTAGGGGTCCTAGTATGCCTTATCACATGTTAGGATGCCTAGAGAGTCCCCATGACCCCTTATGAAACATTGGAATGCTCAAGTGTGTCTTAAGGGGTCCTATTGGAATGCTCAAGTGTGTCTTAAGGGGTCATAGGACCCCTTAAGCCACACTTGAGCATTCCAATGTGTCAAAAGGGGTCATGGGGACTCCCTAGGGGTCCTAGTACACCTTATCACATGTTAGGACCCCTAGAGAGTCCCCATGACCCCTTCTAACACATTGGAATGCTCAAGTGTGTCTTAAGGGGTCGTAGGACCCCTTAAGACACACTTTAGCATTCCAATGTGTCGAAAGGGGTCATGGGGACTCCCTAGGGGTCCTAGTATGCCTTATCATGTGTTAGGACCCTTAGAGAGTCCCCATGACCCCTTCTGACACATTGGAATACTCAAGTGTATCTTAAGGGGTCATAGGACCCCTTAAGACACACTTGAGCATTCCAATGTGTGAAAAGGGGTCATGGGGACTCCCTAAGGGTCCTAGTATGCCTTATCATGTGTTAGGACCCCTAGAGAGTCCCCATGACCCCTTCTGACACATTGGAATGCTCAAGTGTGTCTTAAGGGGTCCTAGGACCCCTTAAGACACACTTGACCATTCCAATGTGTCAAAAGTGGTCATGGGGACTCCCTATGGGTCCTAGTACACCTTATCACGTGTTAGAATCCCTAGGGAGTCCCCATGACCCCTTTTGATACATTGGAATGCTCAAGTGTGACTTAAGGGGTCCTAGGACCCCTTAAGTCACACTTGAGCATTCCAATGTGTCAAAAGGGATCATGGGGACTCCCTAGGGGTCCTAACACATGATAAGGCATACTAGGACCCCTAACGAGTCCCCATGACCCCTAGAAAGTCTCTCTCTCCGCCTCCAGTCAACTATTCTTCAAAGCCTCCATTACTGCATAGCTAGGGTTTACAACGCTTGTAAAAGGCACATTTAATACAAAGATTTAGCCGACCACCTTTAAAGACCTAATAGCAATGAGAAAAAAAATTAGGCCACAAATACATACCACATTTTTGTATGTAGTACCGTAATCTTTAACAATCCAGTCGGCTTCCTCTGCTAAGGCACGAAGAACTTCATGGTTGTATGCTATAGGAGGAAGATTATAATTTCCATATTTCTACAAGAGATTCTCCAAAATTTGTATATGTATTATATATATATATATATATATATATATATATATATATATATATATATATATATATATATATATATATATATATATATGTTAGTATATATAATACATTCATATATATATAATATATTAGTATATTTAATACATTAGTACATATAATGCATTAGTATATTATAATAGATTAGTATATATATATAATATACATTATATATATCATATGGCTCTTTTCTATATATATATTATATACATCATTATATGTAAAAGTTCAATTTATTTCATTTTCTCCCGCCCTTTTTCCATCTGCCAGGGAATATCAGGTACCCGATATGGAATCAAATACCCAATTTTTGCGAGGTAATATTTCACGAAAATATTCCCTGTCCCCATAGACCAGACAATCACAGGATTTTATACTTTTTTCGCTCGTTGCAAAAAAGAAAATGTGATTTGGGGCCCATTGTTTCATTGTTGTCAACTTGTGGTGTCACCATGGGAAGCAACAGTTGTCAAAAGGCTAAACGCAAGAGGAAGCTAACATATGAAGAAATTCAAGCATATAGGGAGAAAGATAAGGAAAATCACCAAAGAAGGAGAGAAGGTATGTTAAACATTAATCAAGGTGACCCCGTAAAGCTAGTTATAAGTGAAGAGGATGTTCAATTTGAAAATGCACGGATGGAGATTGAAAATGTAGACTTTGGGAATGAAAATGTTGCACAAGAACCACATGAACGTTATACATCTCCAAATTATATGCGAAATGAAGTCCCTTGCAATAAAGATAATCAATCTTCAAATTCGGGGCTTTCAAGAACACCTAAATGGTTAATTGAAATTGAGGAGAACATTATGAATAATTGGGAAGGAAAGAGTTCACATAGAACCGTTAGGTTGTGGGCTTCAAGACTTTATGATCAATTTTTTCGAAACAAGACATTGGTTGAGCAATGTCAAATTTTTGTCTAGTTGTTAAAGATGCAAAAGATGAGACCTATGCTTGTGAAATTCAAGATTCATGTGAACAAGAAAATGGAGAGAAATGCAATTGTTGTGAAGAATCTTTTCAATGCTCCCAATAGCATTGGGAAGACTAGCAGAGAAAAAGACAAGAGAATTGCTTGCAGTGTTATTACAACCTCCTTAGTAAGTCATCAGTTGAGAAAGGCTTGTTTGATGAGACAAACTTGTGTTGACTTCAATATAGACTGTAAAACTTTGGGTAGTCAAACAATGTTGTATAAAAAATTTTGTGAGACACATCCAACATTGAAAATATCACAAAGGTCTTTTGAATCCGTGAAGCCATTTTATTGTGTACCCCTTAAGATTCGGAATACATGTTGTTGCAAATATCATGTTGAGTTTTCAATGCATCATGAATTATTACAGTCCATTCGTTCTAATTTTCATACTAATGAAATGCTAGAGGATTGTGGTGCAAGTGGTCTTCCCAAATCATCAAGAGACTTGCTAGATCAATTTTTATGTCATAGAGATGATGGTTGTTTATTTTATAAAAAAGATTGCTTAAATGCCAAGTGCTCAGATTCTGGTGGCTTGTCCAAGTTTAGAACATGTTTTCATGAGGGTTTGGAATATAATTTTGGAAAGACACTCATCCAAAAAAAGGTATATGAAATAGTGAAATATACATTGAAGAGTGGAGGTGAAGGCTCTAGATGTGAGTTAGTTGCAAAAGAATACAATGTTGCTGATTTTATCTCAGATTTCAAGACAAATCTTTTTTACAAGTATGCAAGGCATAGTCACAGGTCTCAATGGTTGGATCAACAATTCAAGACATGTAAGGACACTTTCCCCATTGGAACTATTATATCCATTGTAGACTTTGCGGAGAACTATACATTGCAGCCCCAAAATGAGACTCAAGCTCAATATTACAATTCCATTTAGGTTGCTATTTTTGTACACATCACATATAGACATTCCCCTGATAGCACAAAAGATGAGAAAAAGATAATCAAAGAGTACCATTTTTATATGAGCGACGATAGGTCTCACCCTCATGAGCTTGTTCAACATCATTTCCAGAACTATTTTGACTTCTTGTAGCAAAATGGTATTGCTATGGATAGGCATCTCATTTGGTCGGATAATTGCACCGGTCAATTTAAGAATGCCTGAATGTTTTATTGGTTGTGTAGAATGCATGTGGAGAGAGGTGTACCTCATATTTGGATTTTTTTTGAGTCAGGGCATGGGAAAGGGGAGGATGACGGAGCAGGTGCGTGTGTGAAGAGAGCTCTAGTTAAGGAGCAATTGAGGATTTCAGGTGTTGTACTTCTTGATGCTCATACTATTGTTGATTGGTGTACTTTAGCATTGTCACAAGGGGGGACTCTTGATTCTACAGTGCGTAGATTCTTTTGGTTGGTTGAGGAGGGAACTATAAGAGATAGATTAGATTGTCAAACAGTGAAATACTCCTCAAAAATGCATTCATTCCGAAGCTCCAATAGTAGTACATGGACCATTTGGACATGAGAGTTGGCTTGTTTTTGCCCCATGTGTTTTCATTATGATTGGGATCATTGCGAGTCAAGTGAGTGGGTGGATACATCGGTTCCACAGTATCTAACTCCTTTATCTTTGACACTCTCTATAAGAAATGATGACATGGACACTTCAGTTGACTATGACCATCTTTCAGATCTTCTGAAGCCAAGAGATTTTTTTGCATTGGTTGCACCGCAGGGGAATGATGAGAGGTCAGATTATTGGTTAGCACGTTGTGTACAAGGTAAACAGAAGCTTGTACAACAAATTACATATGGTGATGGGTTCACATATCCTACTGGTTTAGTTGTTGTTGCGGGAACATGGCTGCGAACATACATGATTAGAAAGAATGGAGTTCCTGCATTTGAAGACTATGAGAAGCACAAAACTATTATCATGTATTCACACCTTGTTATAGCAACAAATGTCAAGTTGTCAAAGCATCAAGGAAGACCAAAGACAAAAGAACTTTGGACTATTAGTACTGTTGATCATGAAGCACTATTGGAGACCCTGAAGCAAAGAGATGACCCTTCAGGAACACTTGACTAGGTAATAAGTTAACTTAGTGCATTGTTTTCAAAGTTCATTAAGCTTAATTTCAATACATTAATTTGACCTTTCTTAGATTATATTTCGAGTCAATAAAGTTGGTTTTGTATGTGGATTGTAACTTGTGATGGAGCACCTATGAAGACGCCTACAGTCACCATGGATCCAATCAGAGATAGAAGGACAAAAGGATCCTTAATGATTAATTGAGATCTTTTGAAGCCTATAATGGCAATTTGTAACAATCAATTTGATTTAAAAGTTAAATGTCCTAAAACTCTTCATAAGGACTTATGACCAAAATCATGTATGGGTGGCCAATAGTGCCAAGAAGGGATCTTACATGTCATATACTTATGTCATTTGCATGGTTTGAATTCTTACATGTTTGATTGTTGTTTCTAATGCTTTAAGGATATTATTTTTTATCATTTCAAACAATCTATAAAAGTAAACCTCAAACATAATAAGCTCCACAGTTCAAATTTCACAAGCTTAATCATGATTAATTTCACAGTTCAAATTTCAAACATACCACTAACAGTCAGTTGAAAGCGGCTTAGCAACGTATCTTTCAAACTAGTAGTGATATTTTGTGGCTCGTATCTCAAACCTCGTGATAGATATCGAAAAACCATTAGGTGCTACGGGATCATGTTTCTAAGGTCTACAATAACCTCTCTCAGTTTTGGGCGATTCAACTTCATTTTCATTTGGCAAGGCAATCTCAGTCGATGCCAAAACTTGTAGTGAGGGTCAGTTGAAAGTGGCTCAGCAGCGTATCTTTCAAACCATCCAACCTGACATCAAATCACCTACTCCATCAGCTCTGGTTGGCCTGGTAAATGCCAGTGACAACCCCATTCCACCCATGGAGTCACCGGAACGTTCGCGACCAAGCTCGACCCAAGTGACCCCAAGGTGCACTAAGCACGATTGGGCAATGATCTTATGTGGCTCGTATCTCAGACATCGTGAGAGGTATCAACAAACTATTAGGGGCTACAAGATCATGTTTTTGAGGTCTACAATAACCTCTCTTAGTTTTGGGCAATTCAACTTCATTTGCATTTGGCAAGGTGATCTCAGTCGATGCCAAAACTTGCAGTGAGGGACAGTTGAAAGTGGCTCAGCAGTGTATCTTTCAAACCATCTGACATGGCATCAAACCATCTACTCCATCAGCTCTAGTTTTCCAAGTAAATGCTAGTGACAACCCCATTCTACCCACAGAGTCACTGGAACACTCGCGACCACACTCGACCCAAGTGACCCCAAGGTGCACTAAGCATGATTGGGCAGTGATCTTCTAAGGCTCGTATCTTAGACCTTGTGAGAGGTATCAAAAAACCATTAGGTGTTACGAGATCATGTTTTTGAGGTCTACAATAACCTCTCTCAGTTTTGGGCGATTTGACTTCGTTTGCATTTGGCAAGGCGATCTCAGTCGATGCCAAAACTTGTAGTGAGGGTCAATTGAAAGTGGCTCAGCAGCGTATCTTTCAAACCATCTAACATGGCATCAAACCATCTACTCCATCAGCTCTAGTTGGCCAGGTAAATGCCAGTGACAACCCCGTTCTATCCACAGAGTCACCGGAACGCTCACGACCACACTCGACCCAAGTGACCCCAAGGTGCACTAAGCATGATTGGGAAGTGATCTTCTAGGGCTCGTATCTCAAACCTCGTGAGAGGTATCAACAAACCATTAGGTGCTACAGGATCATGTTTTCAAGGTCTACAATAACCTCTCTCAGTTTTGGGCGATTCGACTTCATTTGCATTTGGCAAGGTGATCTCAGTTGATGCCAAAACTTGCAGTGAGGGTCAATTGAAAGTGGCTCAGTAGTGTATCTTTCAAACCATCTGACCTGGCATTGAACCATCTACTCCATCAGCTCCGGTTGGCTGGGTAAATGCCAGTGACAACCCCATTCTTCCCATAGAGTCACTGGAATGCTCATGACCACACTCGACCCAAGTGACCCCAAGGTGCACTAAGCACGATTGGGCAGCGATCTTTTACAGCTCGTATCTCAGACCTTGTGAGAGGTATCGACAAACTATTAGGTGCTACGAGATCATGTTTTTGAGGTCTATAATAACCTCTCTCAATTTTGGGCGATTCGACTTCATTTACATTTGGCAAGGCGATCTCAGTCGATGCCAAAACTTGTAGTGAGGGTCAGTTGAAAGTGGCTCAACAACGTATCTTTCAAACCGTCTGACATTGCATCGAACCATCTATTCCATTGACTCCGGTTGGCTGGGTAAATGCCAGTGATAGCCCCATTCTACCCACACAGTCACAGGAATGCTCTCGCGACCACGTTCAACCCACATGACCCCAAGGTGCACTAAGCATGATTAGGTAGCGATCTTCCAGGGCTAATATTTCAAACCTCATGAGAGGTATTGACAAACTGTTAGGGGCTACGAGATCATATTTTTGAGGTCTACATTAACCTCTCTCAGTTTTGGGCAATTCGATTTCATTTGCATTTGGCAAGGCGATCTCAGTCGATGCCAAAACTTGCAGTGAGGGTCAGTTGAAAGTGGCTCAGCAGCGTATCTTTCAAATTGTCTGACATTGCATTGAACCATCTACTCCATCAGCTTCAGTTGGCCGGGTAAACGCCAGTGACAACCTCATTTTGCTTGATGGAGCCTTAATGTTTTACAAAAATTAGGGCCTCCATTTGAGAAATAATGTTGGAGATTTGATAAGGTTGTCATTGATGTCATTGTTCAGGTTTTTTGGTTTCTCACAAGATATACAAACACATACTATTAAGTGGAGATAAAAACTAAGATAGATAGCAAAGACTATTGAATAAATAACATCAACAACTATGCAACTTGGCAACGTTGGAACATTAAGCATCATATCAGCATTCAAATGGAGTGAAGTATACACACTAGCAATTAATGATCAAAGTCAACCCAAATAAATTTCATTTCCTCATAGATGTTAACAACTGTAGCATATTGCAAAGATGACAATAAACATATTATTTGGAAGAATATTACAAGAGGCGGTAAAGTAAAACTCATCGTGAATGTCCAGTCAACAATAATCAACCCATGAAGCAACAACTTCATCAAATGAACTAAACACAACATGAGTTAAAGATTGATTAAACATATGCATATGAACAAATTTGAAGGAGCCATGGAGTAATAAAAAATAAATATACATAGTGTTGAGCATAGTTCGAAGGCAATATTAAAATCATTTGAAATGAACATTTGAGAGACGATATATTCAAGAGATGTGTTTTTGTAAGTTTGAGGGATATCATGTTGTGCAAGCAATCATATATTATACACAACAGAAACATGTCACATCTATCAATGGTAATATCGAAGATTGGAAATGAAGACCATAAGCTTATACGATAATGGAGATTTTTTATAGCATGAAATGAAGGCTCCTTCATACACCATGATATTGAAACATTATTGCCGGCAGTTAAAATTATTATAAGTGCGAACAAAAAGCATTGAAAATGATAATATATGAAATTAGCAATGCAAGTATGAGACTAAATGCACACACAATGAAAAATAGCGACATAATTGATGGTATAGAATTTGTATACGAAAATTCATAGAAGTGGTAAACGAAACTCTCATATTAGCAGCGATTGAAGTTTTAATTTAGTGATGAAGAGCATATGACATGGTTTTTGTTTTGTAGAGAAATGATCTTCAGTATCGGTACTGATGGCCTCATCATCATCTCAGGCACAGGGAAAGTTAAGCACCAGAAATCTAGGAAATCTATAGAAGTTAAACCTTAAACATAATAAGCTCCATGAACAGGGTATTCTAGAGTAAAGAAAAACAAATGTAACTTCAACAAGATATAATTTAAATCATAATGATAATCATAGTCAAGATATAACTTCACCATTCAATTCCATAAACATGAATAATAAATATGTATATACAAAAGATGACGCAAATATAACATATAAATGAACATTTTCTATATATGTATCAAATGTATCAAAAGTATGTCCATATAGAAATATGGCACATGCCATTTCAAAATGTCTAAAAAATCAATTTTTTAAGGTGTACAATGTGGCATATATGCCATCTCAAAATGTGCCAAGTGGCATCTCTAAATGACCACAAAACTAAAACTGCATCCTATGCTGTAGGGGGATCATCAAAATGTAGCCTCTTTGAAGAAGTGTTGGGCTCTGATTGATCCTGCATAAAAAATGAGTTCAAACCAAAGTTAGATTGCTTACTTTATATGATTTGCACACACACACACACACACACACACACACACATATATATATAATTCATAATTCAAACACTAATTTACTTAAAATTATAACTGAATACAAATATTTGTACCTGGTCTCTCGATCGCCTACCATGATCAGGTGTCCTAGCATAAGTCCTAGGTAGCGAAGGGACCATGCCAGCAATACCAACTCTGACCTATAAATATATATTTGCAATAATGAGATTAGTAGAGTGGTGCAACATAGAGTAATAAATCTACAAAATAGGATGATAGCATAATAAAATTACAAATTGATTAAACTAAAATTAAAACTTACATCTGGTGATCCCTCCTTTGGAATAGTGTACTGGGTCAACAAAGATACGAAAGATTCTTGTGGGCCCTCCCTCACAGTCAAAGTAACCTATGAGAGTAAAAAGATTGTCAATTATATATCAATGTACATCATAACAACCCTAGTTACAAAATACAAATAACAATATGTAAAAATCTACGTACAATCGGGCTATCATTCTGAATCGAGATGCCTGTAACCCTACGTTGCCGAACCGGTGTCAGGACATTATCAATAGCCACACTCTATACAATAAAGTGCAAGTAAAATATTTATTACTACACACAAGTGCCATACATATGCATGCATAATTAATCTTAAACAATTAACTACCTTTCCTTTGTTGACACCTGATGAAGGAACCCCCTCATGCCCCCCACTAACATCGGCTGTAGCTTGCAAGAACACAATAAGATGACAATATATATTAGTAAATGTATGAATTTTATTGCTCTAATTGATAGAGATTTAAGCATGTACACCAAATGATATTAAAAAAAACTAATGGGTACATAATTTATAATATATCGTATAGTCATCAAGGCCAAATGAAATGGCCGAAAGTGTGGACTCATCCACTTGTCTCACCTCCTCCTGTGTCATCGACTAAACATAAATGGAAAAAATATATACATAAGTGCATGCAATCATTAAAACTAATCTAAATAAATAAATTATTTTTAAATTAAATAACTCATGTGACAAATTTATTTATAATGTTTACTCTTACCATATCAATAGGAGTCAATGGCTCTGCGTGCACCTCCTGAGCACTCTCATGAGATGTAGTTGCTCTATGAGGTGTTGCAGCCTTTGTAGCTACGTCTCCTGTATCCTCCTCATCAATATCATGAAACTGATATGTATCAAAATCAGTAAGCGGTCTGAGGCACATATGCCTGCACATAATGCATATATGGGGTTCGCATACATGTGAACTCTAACGAGATGTCGATACGCCAGCATCATCCATAGGAGGCAACACTGACCTAGTCTGTGTGATCAACTGATCACTCAGTAAATGAATGACCCTAATAGTCTGTTCAATAGCCTCTGCAATGATATCGGGATGCTGCACTGGAGGAGGAGGTGTGACATCAGTGGGGGGGACAAAGGTAGTGGCCTTTCGGCACTGGGAAGATGGCCTAGTTTGAGGAGCTCCTCTGCCTACGCCCATGTTGGGCCTCATACTCCAATAATCAACATGGTTACCAAGCACAAACTCAAAATACAATTTTTTAATGAAATAAAATGGGACCTCCAAATTGCTATGGGGTGGTTTATCAAAAACCATCCACCAACGATCCCAAAATTTTGTGCGCATTGCATCATTTGTGCACCATTTTATTGATAATTTGGGCTTTTTGGGGTCAACTGGTATTTTGGTTTTAGGATCGAAAAAAAGGGCGGCTATATCTTCCTTACTTATATTAAGGGCCACAATCCCATCATGGTCAAGCCCGTCATCAAATTGGGCGTGCATATCATCACGCTAATGAAGAGAAGCATTATGTTGTTGCGTGAGTGTGTTAATATTTCCAACAATTGTATTTAGTGTGGCAAGCATGGGACCTAATGTAGGTATATTTTGATACGTGTTTTGGAAACCTCGTATTGTGTTCAAATTTTCTTCTATCAAATCTTGTAACAATTTAGGGTTTAGATATGGGGGATTGTTTTTGGGATTGTTATTTGGTGCGGGAGGGTCATTTTCTTCATTATTGTCAACCATGCCTTATTAAATAAAAAACAAATCTAAATTTCATATATTATTACAAATATAAATACAAAACCCTATTTCAAAAAAAAATGCTACATTTAGCATGAAAATGAAATAAAATAATAAAAATATAAAAAAAATAACTTACCGAACATGCTCAGAGTTGAATTTGTTGTTTCCAATATCAAGTACCTAAAACTAAATCAGGTATATGAAAACCGTGGGTTTTGGCAAAGAAAATCGCAGAAAGAAATGAACAAAAGGGGCTCGCAGGTTTCGGATTTATGCCACAGTTATCAATATCGGGTACCCAATTAGGCCTGTGCTTTGGTGGCAGGTTTGCCTAGGTGTACTGACACCCAAGCCTACTAAAAAGTCAACAAGCGCTTTAATGCACTTTTGGACGAGTGAAAAGTGAATATTTTTCACATCGCCACTTTTTGGCCCTTCATCTTCTTGCACATACCCTATTGTTCTCTCGAAGGCAAAACAAAGAACTTCTGAATTGACTCTCTATTCAAACAAATGACTACCTCATTGTTTTCATTCTTTATTTCTCTAGTATGTGGATCAAATCTTTTAATACATTCCACAATAAGTTCTGTACTTGAATAGCAATTGGAAATCCCGCAACTTCTATTAATCAACTATCAATGAGACTTTGTGTAATGGTATGAACTGGTTCTGATAAAATCCTTTTGTGTCGATCACTTAAATTGTAAACATAAAGGTTGGTATCTGTGATTTCTTTCCATTCTTTTTCTATTCCATCAAGATGATCGTAACTATTAATTTTGCTACCCATTTTGTACAGCATTATAGATTGGTAACCATTAGCTCTTAAAAATATATAGAATTCAAAAAATCAAATTATAAATACTGCAACTTTATGAATTTTAAAAAATAATTTAATTCATATAATAGATATAAAATGTAAAAGCAATTAATGTTCTTGTTATTTGCAAAATTTATTCTTTTCTTCTGCAATTATGACCACTGTATGTATCGGATATAGGAAACATTAATATAGATGGTACATAAAATGGCATAAGCCCTTGATTTCTTTTATATCGATTAGTGTGTTTTACCAACTATTGTCAAAACATTATTTTTTTGGCGATTCATTTATCGTTTATGATGTCATGCCCACTAAATTGAATAATTTAATACCGCACCAATAAATGAGCGAGTCCAAAGTCCTGCAAAAAGTACAAATGTACTACATCGAAGAAATGATATCATATTGCATGATTGTTCATCTATATATAATTGCAAATATTTTAATCCAATTCTTCTATTTGATATATCAACTTTACAATGCATTCACCTCAAAATCTGTAATCAACTAGCATCGGAAGTAGTAATAACAACCTTCAAAACACACTTTCATGTATTTACTGAAGAAGGCAAATGCCTTAAAACACAAAGACATAATTACCAATGAATATCATATAAATCAACTTTCTTGACTAAGAGACTCGTTGCAGTCGCTTAATCTATACTTCAAAAATAAATCATCCACCAACAATGAAATACACTATAAACAATAAATATCAACAAATAGTACATACAAATGTTTACAATATTAAAACAATCATCTACAAATAACGAACACAATAAGAAACAAACACCTCTCAACAGCTGGCACCAGACCCACCTTTTTCAAATGTCTACTAATAAACTAAGATAGACAGTCATCGCATGCTCGGAACATCTAAAGAGTTTCATTGCAAACACACGACAACTGTTGATTCTCTACATAATCACAGTCCTGTGAAAATAAAAAAAATTGGACAAATACGCTAACTTGTGATTCACCAATACTTTTTTAATTCACGACATGTTTGCGACTACAACAACTTAATTGCGACATTTCCAGACCAACATTATCTCCAATTTTCCATATGTGTTCTTTAATCGCTATAATATATTAAAATTCACCAACAACAATCATCATCAGATCTCTAACTGTGTCTTCTACATAGAATTGATATATATGAAATCTACGATATCAGGAAAAATAAAATCATTGACAATTACGTATATTTCACTCGAAACACTGAATACCATTTTTACATTTCTTAAACATTTCTAATTCAGTAAAAAAAATTCATATACGCAAATGTATATTCTTATACAATAACATTTATACAAAACATTTAAATGTAAACCAAATAATTTAACAACAACATACTTTCCTGCAAATATGAACCTGTCATATAAAATTCAAACTCTTTTCTCCTACTTATCTTACTTTCCAAAACTATAATCTTTAGGCTACCTGAATTAAAACATACAAAAAATAGATAAAAATGACCAAAATTAATGTTATGGTATTAAAAGTTTTCTAAGATATAAATATTATAGAAATTACCTTGGTTCTTGATCAGCTTTCAAAATTGTCAACTATCCTTCGTCTTACTTGACGAAAACTATGATGGCGTTTCAGAAAGATGATTGACATCTTCAATGGAACTTGATTAGCTATAAAAACTTGATTATTTCAATGTTTGTTTTTTATTTGTACATAGACAGATCGTGCATATTGTGGAAATACAACTGGAAATATTAAACCACCTTCCAATTGTTTATAATGCCTGATTTCTTTACATAGCTTTACCCATTCATTTTCGATATCTTATTTGTAAATCTCTTTGTCTATTGCCATTGGCCATCACACAAATGGAAAAATACAATTCTTTTCAATCTCTAATTTATTTACAAAACAGTTGTTGTAGTCAAAACCTTTACCTGGTTGTGCATATTATAACAAAAAATTAAGTTTGTCAATCAAAACTTTAGGAAAAAGAGAAATCATGACAAAATGAACAGTCTCAACATTTTCTCCAACTTCTAAACCCCAATCCATTAACATAGTGGCAATATCAGTATTCGTTTTCCATCGATGCATAGAATTATGAAATTCTTCGCCTAATGTCCATTGAACTACTTCCACAACAGACCTACTCCTACAGAGTACTAAATTTTCTAAATATGAATGCTCTACTCTCCCAAAGAAAGCAATTTGCTTTGAACTTGTTTGAAAAGAAAATGTAGCTTCCATTACTAATACTTGATTTCTAGTAATGAATATTATCTGCTCCAAAAATCTTTACACCAAAATCATTTTCTTCTTCATCCATTTATAGTAACATTAGGTTCTACACATATAAAACTTTCTATAAGATTTTCAACATTATTAATTAACGAAATCTTTAGTAGATTTCCTACGGATGAGCTGTAATTATTAAAGACTGATGTAACTTAATTAAATGACTTATATCAATGTCATATTAAGTTAAATCTGACACAGTTAAGTTATGTTATACGCAAAACACTTCAGATTTCATATCAGATGTGACATCTTCAAAAATTTCAAAAACAATTTAATATTATTTTATAACAAAAACTTTATTACATTTCGTACGGATGAACTTTAAATCTTCTCACAGTTGTCTCAAAGAATAATATAAAATATCAATGTCATCAAATGCAAATTCTTCAAATTCTTTTAATTTATCAATTTTGTTTCATTTAAAATTCTTCTTGTTCTGCTATCGGTATTCATTGTTCCTGACCACTAAAATCAGAGTTACTAATATCTGCCATATAAATCCGATTATCAAAACCAGAACATTTAAAACAAATTTTTTACTTTCTAGCCCATTTCAAAAAGTACTAATTAACAAAATCTTTATAAGATTTCTCACATATGTCCATTAAATGTTCTGACTCTCCTCACCTAATATTATCTATCATATCAATTTTTCTAATGTGAAACCTGGCACTCTTAATTTCTATCATATATGCTACGATCTGATCATGGTCGTATCTTAGCAATGACGGTAATCGTCCATTGCGAACATGCACCAGATCGACAATTGACAAGTTGGTTTTGTGTGAAACGAGATACAATCAGTGTCCGGATAGAGCTCCTAGAAAATCAGTGACTGACAAGTCATACGAACAGTATAAGAGCACTTATGTTGCATTAAATGTTTTGATTCTCCTCACCTATTATTATTTGTATATCGATATGTCTAATGCAAAACCTACCCCTCTATATTTCTATGATATATGAAAAAATCGGTTGGTGGTCGTATCTTCGTAAAGAAGGGAGCGCCCATTGCCAATATGCAAGAGCATGACAAGTGGCAGCGTGGTGACATTTTCAAGGACATACAATCAGTAACCCGATCAACATTCCAATGAATCATTGATTGGCAAGTCCTAAGAGCAATCATCTTGCATTAAATATTATGACTATTCAAATCCATAAATTAATATAATCACATTTAGTAATTACCATCTTCAAACCCCTTTTTTCAACCATTAAATGTTTTTTAAAAATTTTGGATTTATCTCTCCACATCTTCTAAATCAGAATTTATATTTTTTCACTTCTCCTCCTAAAGTGTACAAATAAGTTGTATAAAAATGTAAATTATAAACCTACACATAAAAATTTTGGATACTTATTCTTCGCGTATAAATCTGATCCTTAAATATAGTAATTAATACCATAAAAATGCCACTTTCACCCATTCATTATTTTTTGCCCAATTTGGATATAACTGTTCACGCCTCCAAAATCCGAAAAAAAATTTATTTAACTCTAGTCAGAAAGTTTCCAAATAAGTTCTTAAAAGAAACAAAAAAAAAACCTACACATTACAATGTCGGATACAGTTGCAAATGCCATATAAATCTGACACTTTAATAATCTATTCAAATCAATAATTTATTTTTTATACGACTAAAATTCGTCAGAAGTTGTACTTCCTTTCCGTATCGCGAATGGGAGGAAAATGACTGAATGACAGATAGGCGCTTGCGTCAAATGATGATGTGTCAGCTGGCACAGTTTCCAGTAACTTATGGGATCAACAGCGAATGACAGATCTAACAATTCTCGTGTCTTCGCAAAGCATCTTAGCAACCCTTGCAATCATGCGGTGACCATTAATATGTTTGCAATGAATAATCAAATCAATTCTATATACAAAACAAAAACAAAATTGGAAAAAAAAAAAACATAACATCTATTTAGCATAAAAATTACATACCGAATTGCAATTACTAATTTATTTACTAATAATTGGTTCGTAAACCATATTGACTAAAAGTAACATGTGCAATAAATGTGATTAATACCACGTTTTTTCCGCGTAAAAATGAAAAAACGTACAAAGAGACTGATACTTATGCGATGAGAAAAGGCTTTCCGGACCAAAAAGTCCACAAAAATCGGCTACTTAGCTATCGGTTAATAAATGACACTAGAAAATATTGGTAATATCGTGTTGAACTCGTACGGTTCAAAGAACGGGCCTCTTTCTCAGTTATGAGAGCACTGCAAATTTTATCTTTAGTCTTTGCAGAAGCGGCAAAGAAAACGTGCAGGAGTTTTTAATGGAGATTGAAAAAGTGTGGAATTTTCTTTTTCTTGTGTGAATCCTTGTGACCTTGCCCAGCGTCGACTTCTGACCATCGCACGTAGAATTTGGGAATTAGCCTGTAGACAAAACACGAGACTTCGAAAGCTTTTTCTTGGTTATAATCATCACATCCCACTAAGAAGATTGGGTTGATTTAAATGGCTTGCGCAGGACGAGATTGAGAGAAATGAGATTTGAGTATGGCATACGCAGGAACAATGAATTATAAAATCTTTGGATTGTCAAACATGCACGCATACCTCTTTTACATTGTCTTCAAAATTTTGAATTGTCAAGCACGCACATTAGGAAAATGAACCATAAATAAATTAGAAAGTTTTTCTAAACAAACAACAGATTTAGAAATTTAGAACCAAGTTGATGCCCCTTGATTTGTATGGTATATTGGAGAAATTCAAAGAACAAGGAAGATGAAAAGACATTGATATATAGAAGTACGATGAAAATCTATTTTTACTGATTATTAGATAATTTATATCTACATATTGTTTCCTTTCTTTCAGTTGTACTTCTTTTAAGTGGAAGTGTGTTGCCCTCCACACTCTTTTCCTACGTTACCATTACTTTTTCTTTTTTTAATACTAGTAACTAGTAAGTATAACACCATCCCACCTCATTATTATATATAGATTACTTTCCTAGACCTAAATATAGTCTTATTTCCTTACCTTTATCATTATGTTAAAAAAAACTGCCATTTCAAGTTTCTTATGTCATAGTGTTCCTCCCAAAATTTATAATGAAAATATTGATTTGCAACAAATACCAATCTTCACTATATACAAAGCATAACTATCAATCTTAACAAATAATAGCGATTATCATACTCAAAGCATAGATCAATTAGCTAGTCAACACATAACACATAAACAAAAAGAATTAAAATCTAACAACAATCGATATCTATTATGACTATATCTCTACAACCAAATGAGTGTTATGCTAGTTATTACATTAACAAACAACACTTATTAGTGTGTAACAACAACGCACTTATAGAAAGACTGAACTGTGTTGTAAACTTAAAACTCCAATGCACTCTTTGAGTGATAATGCTCTCAAGAACTAAAGGGTTTTTTTTTATCCTGTGATCACTTGAACAAAAAGTTCCTAGAAGATACAATAGCATAACATGGGTACTTACAATTGAAATGTCTACCTATTTTTGTAGGCTTCCCACACAAAAGATATACTCGTTAGAGAGTCATATTTGTTTCTTCCTTCTAACTTTGTATGTGTCAAGATATAACTCGATCCTTGACCTTTGAGAGGTCCTTGGTATGTGTCAAGTGAATCCTCGTGACATTTCCCATCTTCGAATTCTGACCATTGTATGTGGAACTCGGGGAGCTTGCAGAAAAAATATAAGACTTCGAAAGATTTTTCTTGGTTGTAATCATCACATCCCTCTAAGAATATTGAGTAGATTTGAATGACTTAGGCAGGAGGAGATTGACAATGAAAAGATTTGAATATGGCATACAGGAATATTGAATTACATAAAATATTTGGATTGTCGAGAACACACACATACTCCTTTTATATTGTCTACAAAATTGTGAAATGTCAAGCGTGCACACATTAAAAGTAAATTAGACTAAGAAAAAGAACCATAGAAACTTAGAAAGCAATTCTAGATAAACGAAATATTTAGAAATTTAGAAGGAAGTTGATGATCTTTGATCTGTATGGTTATATTGGAGAAAATTAAATAACAAGGAAGATGAAAAGACTTTGAAATAGATAGAACTAAGATGAAAATATATTTTTATTGAACATAAGGTAAATTAAAAATTAGAAAATACATAATAAATTGCGGTTGAGAAGTTTAGTTTTAGACTTTATATTTAAATAATTCTAGTGAAATGCTGAATTTTGTATACTTATATTAATTTTTATTTAATTTAATGTAAATTAGGACTTATTATCTTAGCCTTTATTAGTCTCATTTACATGCACTCGCATATATCTATTGGCACCTCATCTATTTTTATATACCTTCTCATACATATTGCATTTACTATGTTCTTAATGAATAGATGTTTATTCCCACATAATTTTTATTGCTTTATTATCTAAAGTCATCTTTATGGCTATTAGAGTGATCCCAAGTTCATGGATTCAATTCATGAATTTCTAAAATATAAATTCAAAATTGGTCAAATTTTGTCCATTTCACTATTTTTTGTGAACTTGTCAAGCACATATTTGCCCTAAAATTTTGCTCATATGCGCAAGGGAAATAGACATAAGCACCACTCTACAAATGTATGCACAACTAATTGAGGTGAATGTGCAGGAATTCATGGTATATGCATAGAAGCATAATAAAACTAGGAAGCTTAAGGTTTCAGGGTTCTAACTCCTATGTTCGGTCTTTGTGACATCATTTACCATTCTGGGAGGTACTAGGAGCATACAAGGAATCACATAAACATCAAATAAGATCCATACATCCTAATTACATCACTTTATAAGCATGAAATTACATCACTCAGTGTAAAGGCCAAATCCAATATACAAGATTACATGGAAACATCAACATGAAACTATCAAGTCCTAAAAGATGAATACATACATGTAATGCCCAAAAATTTACGCTTAAGTAAAAATTCAATTAACAATTTTTTTTCTCCTTCTTGTTGTTTTAATGTACTGTAACAACTCCCATCTTTCTTAACTATGAGAATAGCACTTAACTTTTGGTCTTTAAATAAACTAAAATGGCCATTTATTATTAAATTATATTTTATTATAAATCATTGTTCAATACTAAAATTAAAAAGATTTTAATTGTATAAAGAAATAATATTTTATTCTACAACTTATTCACTAGATACTTTAACATTGAATATTTAAAGTCTTATTTACAAGAAGTTAAGTTAAATTTTAGATCAATAAATGATATTAACCTTGACAGTTACACATTTTAGATTTCATATAAACATGATTGGAATAAATAACAAACTAAAAAGAAATGATATTATAATGTTTGGATGATTTCATTATCACTTTCTCACTATCTAATAGGATTAATTAAAATAAATCGTCATTTTATAAAACCACAGTCTATCATGGAAACGATTTATTTATTTCTCCTTATTACTTCCTAAGTATTGTAAAACGTAGATTTTTTTATATATATTCTACAAAATTACATTCTAATAAGGAAAACAATTTTGTATCGCTTCGTAAAACTTTTATAGAGTTAAATAAGAAATCTATTATTCTATATTCTTTAAAACATAAATCATAATATTGATAAGATTTTATGATCACTAAAGTATAGGATAAAATGAAACAAGACAAACTTTATTCCATATTTATGAAAAACATAATAATTAAAAAAAATTAAAACATTTCTATTACCACTTCTTAATTGATTTGTAGGATAAAATGAAACAAACTAATATTCATTCTATTTTTAATGAGAAAAAAATCACACTACAAATAGAAATATTTCTAACATTACTTTTGATTAATTTAAATAGTAGAATAATATACAATGAATATTTATTCTATTATTAATTAGTGTAATCACCTAAAACTGGTCAAGATCAAATCAAATGAGCAATCAAGCCAAAATCCAATATTAATTAAAAATTGAAAGTTAAATAAATCAATAGAATCAAATAAATCAATTAATTGTGCAATTAATCTAATTAATTGTATAGTTCAATTTAAATCAAATCAACCCATTTAAGGGGTACACATGGCTAAAAAAATCAATCAAATTCAATTATTTAATTCCGTTTTTCCCTCATCCACCACATGGGAGGAAAATACCTCAACTAATAGAAATTAAGGATTGGACTCACATGGATCAAGCCAAGATTGAATCTCATGTTGGCAATTTGGCTGAGTTAGATACTTAGATGTTGTCATTATGGCAACATATGTTCTACATGAAGATTGCATAGGACAGAGAGCAAGTATGACAGAGCGCAAAGCAAAATTGTCTAAGTATGAGACAGTGTTTTTGTCAATGTACCCAGAGATAGTTTTTATTAGCAATGACAATTGGAGTAAGTTCAGTGCTTGCACACTTGAACATAGATACTATGGTGACTATAGAAGACTCACCTGAGAGTGCAAGTCAGTACGGCATGTACGGAAGAAGTTATGATAGTTTTACTGAAGACAGTGTTAAGCCGACATGACAGAATATGAAGACAGAATTGGTAAAGAGTTAAGGGATTATTTTGTTTATCAAAATAATGTCTTAACAATATAAAGGGGTGACATCCTAGATGTTAACCCTTGGGTAAAGATATATTTTTTATAAAGCTTATGACAAGCTGACTGTAAGAGTTATTAGTGTTAATAACTTGTATAAAGAGATGTAATGATGTAATTGTAATTGGACAAGCACATAGAAGTAAGAGCAATAGCAATAGTGTAAAAGCAAGCGAAGAGATATTGATGCAAAGTTGCAAGTAGTATAAGGTTATGTACCTTGACTTATTTTGTAATCTGTAACTATTGTATATTACTTGTTTGGGTAGTGGGCTCATCTAGTAATTATATTTTGTACTACCAACTCTTAACAAGGTTGAGGCTTCTAACAAGGCCTAAAGTCCCTTAATCAGGACTGAGACACTATATGCATGTAATAGGCTCCTAACAGGGTCAACATCCTTAACAAGATACTTTTGATTAATGGATCTTTGTGGGTACCATCCCCACTAGGGTTTATCCTTGGCCAGGGTTTCCTCGAGAACAAATAATGTGTTATGAGTTCATTTGTTTTATAGCTATGCATGTTCTTTAGTTTACTATGTTATGCATGCATTAAGATAATCTGTTATATCCATAATTGGGAAAAGGAAAAAGTTTGTAGAATACTTGATTCACCCCCCCCCCCCTCTCAGTATTCCCTATTTCTAACAATTGGTATCAGAGAAAAGTTACTTGGAAAATGATCATTCAAGAAAAGTCTAGCAGCTTGAGTAAGATCTCTATGGATATGGATCAGCTATAGAAGAATCTTGAAGAAGCTCTTGAACAAATTGATATGCTTACTAAAGAAAGAGACACTCTGAAAGGAAAATATGATGATGCAAAGAACCTCATTGAGAAACCAAAAAATAAGTTGGAAGATCTGAAATCAGAAAAGGAATCTGAAATTCAAATTGAAGATTGTGATGACAATCTGGAAAAAGAAAATGAGATCCTTAAACATGAATTGAAGATAGAAAATCTGAAGTTAAGTTTGAAAGATGGAAATAGCAAGAATGAATCAAATCTAAAATCTGAGAATGAAAATCTAAAGCTTGAGAAAGAAGATCTAAAATCTAAGATTGGTAAAGTAACATCGGAACTTGAGAAAGTCAATTTGCAGTATGCTGAACTTGAGAAATACAATACAATTGTGAAAGGTGAACTGGCTCAATCTAAGCAACAACTTGAGAGATTATACTCAACTAGTGAAAAGATTGATGAATAAATGTCTTATCAAAAATGATTCTATGATAAAACTGGTCTTGGATTCAACTCATCTAAAGCAAGTAAAGAAAGCAAGAAACCAGATCTGAAAGTATCTGAAAGTATAGATGAAAAGAAGTCTAATGAAATTGATAAATTTGAAGATGCACCTAAAGAAGAAGAACCACCTAAGCAAGAGGAGTCACCTAAAGGTACACAAAGAGAATTTAAAGGTAGATGCTTTGTTTGTAATACTTTTGGTCATATGAAGAAAGATTGCGCAGGTAAGCAATTTAAACCCCTTAATGGTTATTGTTATAATTGTCATGGTTTTGGACATAGAGCTACGGAATGTAGAAAACTTAAATTTGTTGAGAATAATAATAGTAGTAGAACATTTAGAAATACTAACCATGCAGATAAGAGACCTACCAAAGATATGAATAGAAGAAGTGGAGTAGTATGTTATAGATGCAACAAAGTTGGACACATTGCTAGAAATTATAGATCACAAATCAATCAGTCTGGACCAAGATATGGAAACAATGGAATAGTTTGTCAGATATGTAACAAAATTGGACATACAACAAGATTTTGTAGAATGAACAATAGAGTTTTTCATCCTAATCCTAACCTTAGAAGTCATACAAGGAGAAATGAAAATGCAAGTAACAGTCGGAAAGGATGCTGTAGTAATGAAGAAGAAGTGAAGTTTGTCAAAGCCACAAATCAAGAAGACATATTCAACACTGAAGGTAATTAGAAAGGTGAAGTACCAAGTGGTAAGAATGAATCTCTACCTAACCCATCTCAAAGTACTTAATTCATGAAAAATACAGTAGAATAGGAACTTAGAATAGTGTAGAAGTTGATATATGATGAATTGAGTCTTGCGCAGTTAATGCAAGGTAGTATATGATATATTGATGCTATGGTTAATATCGCATAGAAAACTATTGTGTTTTGCGAGATCGCAAGAAGTTTTAAGTTTTGCAAGTAAGCAGAAATAGCTTTTTAGATAGAAGCGGCAAAGGAATTGAATACAATGTCAAATTTATGTGAGATTGAAAGGTTAAAAGGCTATGATCAGTATTATTTGATCATTAAGGAAAACATAAGTGCTAAGGAGATCAAAGAGCAGTGATTGAAAGAATTTTTGCAAGGATTTGGTGAAGGATTTTCGTGTTGAATCTAAGCAAGCCCTAAATCATGGAATCAAGGTATTTTACTTGGCAGATCTCTAATCAATTAAAGAATTTGCAGAATTCATGGATGTTTCATTGATTCATAATGTTAGAGATAAGAACAGACCTAGAATCAAAAGAGAACCAATAGAACCCTTGGAGGAAGACCCTAAGTTAGCTTTATCATTCGTACGAGATCGAGTTTTACACTTAGAAAATGTTAGAAGTTATTTGGGATGCAAACTTGAGACTCTCAGAGATAGTGATTTTATAGAAGAATATCAAAAGATTTACAATTAAGATATGTCATTGAAAGTAGGGTTTGAACATTTGAAAGATAATTAGATCACTAAGTATTCTTTACAATATGAGTTTGATGATGAAGAATGTACCAAGATAATCTTAAGTAGAATTCACAATGGGAAGTTTTGGTTAGATGACAGAGTGATAGATATCATAGCTGACCTAATTCATAAGGTAACTGGTCTATCTAAATCTAGAGCCATACCTTTGAATGAGAAAAATAGTTATAGACAACACTAAATCATCTTACAATGGCAGAGGAATAGTAATTAGCAAGATACAGCAAGATGATGTTAGATATTTGTGCAAGGTCCTTACAGCTAAGTTTTGTGCAAACTCAAGAGAAGATGACATGGTAGCTGGAATGATACATGTAGCATATTTAATGTGTGTAGACAAAGTTCAAGTTGACATGTGTAAAATTTTGAGAATTTAGTTGTTTGAAAAATTGGAAAAGATTAAGAAGACTAAGTACTCTCAGTTTAGATTCTCATCATTGATCACTTATATGTTTTTCCATTTGTTGAGAAGATTTCCTTACACTATTGGTAATGATTGGAATGATGGTAAAACTACAATGGAAAGGATTAACAAAGTATACATGAGACATCTTATTGAAAAGGTCAATGAGAGTGCAGTGTTGGTAATCAAAACATTTCAAATTTTGATAACGAGCAGATCAAGGATCCCTTAGTCTTTAGAAGAGAAGTATAAGAATGAGATATGCTTTATGGTTGATACTGATTTTACATTTATTGAAGTAGTAGAACCTAGAGTAGAATTCATAGACCCTCTTGGCTATGAAATTTCTGAAATAGAGACAAAAGAGTATGTGAGCAAATTGCTTAAAAGAAAGTTGGACATTCATAGCAACAGATTTGGAACCTTGAGGAGAACTTCAACTTCACAAAGACTATCTTAGAAGAAAAATAGTCTAAGAAGAGAGTAGATAGTACACTCAAGAAAATATTGAAAGACACAAGGATGACTGAACAAGAATTTTTGATAGCAAAACAGACAGCTGCAGCAATAAGAGACATAGGACAAAAGGAAGTTTTGTCTATTCCACCTCTATCATCAGTTGTAGTACAGCAAGTAGACATAAAGATCAAAGTGAAAGTAGAAGAAGCTTAGAAAGATCAAGAAGCCAAAATGTCCACTAGATCATCCTCTTCTACACCTAGTAAAAGAGTGAAAGAGATTGCTACTGGACCGGGCAAAAGACAGAAAACTCTAGTGCCACTAGTTCAAAGGAAAATTGCAGAGATAAAAGATGATGAAGAGACCCCAGTAAAGAAGAGAACTTGGAAACCTAAGATAGAAAAAGTGAATGAACAGATTATACAAGATGGAGACTTTTCGAAGATGAATAAGTATTATGATTTCTATGATTATTTAGAGAGATTGAACCTTGAAAATGCAGTTGTAAAACACATGATACTATCTGATAAAAAGTTTGCACAATTCAGGGCAAGATACCTGATGTTTTGTATGAAAAGTTAATGAACAAGAAGAAAAGAGCAATAGAAGAAGACAACAATATCAGAGAAAATCTTGTTAGGAAGCTATGTGATGTGAGAGATGAAGAACACTTCAAGAAGATCATGAAAGATCTAAACACCCATTTGAGAACAAATAAAAGAACAATTCAGATTATGGGAGGTAACTATAAAGAAATCAACAAGGAAACAGAACAAGCAATAGTTAAAGTGATGACAAAAAATGTTGGAAAATAATCAGATGTAGCAAAACCTACAGAGCAAGAAAAGGAAGCAGAACAGCTGAGAATTCCGTCTCCACTAGCTATTAACATCGAAGATGATACAATGAATGTAGAAGGAACCAAAATCACTTTAGATAGTGATGATAATCTTTTTAAGAACCTTGAAAACATTGTTGACAATTCGGCTTTTGAAGAGCAGGATAGTGCTAGAGGAGAAGAACAGAGAGACACAAGAATTGAAGAGACTAAGGAGTCAGAAAAGAAAGAAGTAGCCCCTAGTCTAAAAGAAATCAGTCTAACTCCTGAGACTAGTAAGAAGACACAAATTGGATCTATATTTGAAAGCTTGGGAAAAGAAGTAGATGATGATGATCAAATGGAATGGATCGCATCTCTGAATAAGATTATTGGGAAGAATAAGAAGGTAAAAAGCCTTGAAGGATGCCTAAAGGAATTAACATAGAAGTTACAAAGTATTGTAACTACACAAATTGCAGAGGCATACCCACTTGAAAGAGAAAAGAAAGTAATGAATACATTTGATGATGAGTTTACCAACTTTTCTGATATAGCTAAAGTGAAGGCACAAGCAGCCTATGAGGCCAAACTACTTCTGGACATAAGTCAGAATATCAGGAATGATATCAACAGTCTTGATATCTGTATAAAAGACTTGAGAAGGAACTTGGACAGAGGTAAAACTTTGTACATTTAGTATACAAAATCTGAGAACCTTATATCAGAAGAAACTCAGAAGATTAAGATGAAAGAAGCAAAAATTAAAACAGAGGTAAATTTTCTTGCCAACCCCAATATGAAGATATTGGACATTGAGAAGCAAATTTGCAAAATTAATGATGAAATAAGGATTCTACATGATGACAAGGATAGGAAGCTGAAAAGATTCGCTCTTCTAAGAGAGCATATTTCTATTCAATTGAGCATTGTTGAAGGGCAATTGGAAGAATGTCTTTCATCAAAGATATCTTTTTAGAAATTTAGTTTTGTAAACCTTCAAGCATGTGAGATAGCATCTTATGGATTATGTGCACTACTCAGTGTTGCAAATTCCATTAAGAAGGCATGGGAGAAAGAGATAGAGACCATGAAGATAAACTTTGTAGAGAAACATTTTTTTTTTTGAACAAAGTTTTGACACCCTCCTTACCTTTTTTGTCATTGTTGTCAAAGGGGGAGAGATATATAGAGTAGAAAATTGTTAAATATGATAAGGATGTATACTCTTAGGGGGAGTACAGTATATAGATAAGATATATGGAGTTATAAGGAAAGTATATACATATTTTTGTTATGGCCATAATTTTGAGATTTTGAAGTCTTTTGACTTAGCCAATTTTCTCATATGTTGCCACCAATGATAAAGGGGGAGATTGTTGGCAATTTGGCTGAGTTAGATACTTAGATGTTGTCATTATGGCAACATATGTTCTACATGAAGATCGCACAAGACAGAGAGCAAGTACGATAGAGTACAAAGCAAAATTGTCTAAGTATGAGATAGTATTTTTGCCAGTGTACCCAGACATAGTTTTGATTAGTGATGATGATTGGAGTAAGTTTAGTGGTTGCGCACTTGAACATAGATACTATGGTGACTATAGAAGACTCACTTGAGAGCACAAGTCATTATGACATGTACGAAAGAAGTTATGACAGTTTTACTGAAGACAGTGTTAAGTCGACAAGATAGAATATGAAGACAGAATTGGTAAAGAGTTAAGGGATTATTTTGTTTATCAAAATAATGTCTTAACAATATAAAGGGATGACATCCTAGATGTTAACCCTTGGCTAAAGAGATATTTTTTATAAAGCTTATGACAAGCCAACTATAAGATTTATTAGTGTTAATAACTTGTATAAAGAGATGTAATGATGTAATTGTAATTGGACAAGCACATAGAAGTAAGAGCAATAGCGATAGTGAAAAAGCAAGCGAAGAGATATTGATGCAAAGTTGCAAGCAGTATAAGGTTATGTACCTTGACTTATTTTGTAATTTGTAACTATTGTATATTACTTGTTTGGGCAATGGGCTCATCTAGTAATCATATTTTTTACTACCAACTCTTGGGAGGGTTGAGGCTTCTAACAAGGCCTAAAGTCCCTTAATCAGGACTGAGACACTATATGCATGTAATAGGATCCTAACAAGGTCAACATCCTTAACAAGATACTTTTGATTAATGGATCTTTGTGGGTACCATCCCCACCGGGTTTTTCCCTTGGCTAGGGTTTCCTCAAGAACAAATAATGTGTTATGAGCTCATTTGTTTTATTGCTATGCATGTTCTTTAGTTTACTATTTTATCATCTTAAAATGGAAGCACTTCAATGATAAGAGTGTTTAGCCCTCCAAGTATGTGGTTTGGGGTCATATTAAGTGCCTTGATCGAGTCTTTGCATATATTTAGCTTTTTCCCCTCTTTCCACTTCTTCCCTGCACTTGATTTCTTCATTCTAGGTAAAATTAGGGTTAGGATCCCAAGGATTCTCCTTAATTTACCTCTTCCATGGCTCTATTTTCTAGGTAGGATTTAGAAATAGGTCCTCCTGGCCTTCATCATAGTAATCATAGGATTTTATGTCTATCCCTAGCATTCTATCCTGTTCTGATATCATTCTAGGTTTCTGGGCATCCCCGGGACCTCCTGACCTAGTTCTGACTGAATATGGGCCCAGGGTCAAATTTGAAGTTGATCCTGACTAGGTCAGGATCAAGCTCGAACTTGACTAGGTCAGGTCCAACCTCAATTTTTCCCCCCTCATTCAAATTTTCAATTTCCTTGATTTCTGAGCATCGGGCTTTCAGGATATTTATTTTCCCACCTCCGGGTCGGCCATTTCGTGTTTCAGAATGGTAAATCCTTTAATTGCATTTAATCTAGGTATATTTTCTAAAAGTTAGGAGCTAATTGGGATTTAATTCACCAAGGTGGCCCCTCTAGAGGAGTGTGCCCTACTTCACTATAAAAGGAGGCCTTCCTCTCTCATTTTCTCATCCATTTTTATTCATCTCATCTCAAGCAATTTCATGAGCAAACTCTCAAGTGCAAGCAAATGAATTCAAGCCTTCAAGCATTCAAGTGTTCAAGCATTCCTCCATCAAGGAGATCCATTGTTAGCTATTGAAGGATTCAATCTCTTTGGAGCCCCCTTGAAGATCCATCCTTCTCCATTCATTCAAGCCTTCTCATATGCAAAGATCAAGTCAAGATTGGTGTTGAAGATCAAATGCCATTGATTAGAGACATCCTACATTCATTCTACATCCATTGAAGCATTCCTACTTGTGGATTTTAGGATTCGAATCCTCTACAAGGACTTCAACATAAGCGAGGTGATTTGTTTCAATTACCTTGTTCATGCATACTATATTTCAATTCAATTTCAAGGTTAATTCATAAATTGGGGTTTGACCAAGCCAAACCCCCCATACAACAAAAACCCCCATTTTCTTGTAGGTACAGGTGCGGAATTTTAGATCTGAGAGAGAATTTGGATACCCTTTTCGGAAAACTTTCGAGATCTGCGAACAGAATCAAAATTGGACTTCAAATAAAGAATGTAGTATTTGACTTTTTATGAGGGTCAAACCCAACCTGAGCTCATCTTGGAGAAAGATTTCTAGGTTTTCTCTGTCTTGGCATTTCCAGTCCGAAGCAAGTTACATAATTGCCCTAAAGTATACACAGACATCAGAATTTGACATTTTCTAGATCTGCCCTAATTTGAGGTTAGTATTTGTATTTCAATTATTTCATATTTCAAGCATAAATATCTTTTATAGGGAAATATTAGATTTTCTCTCTCTCTCTCTCTCTCTCTCTCTCTCTCTCTCTCTCTCTCTTCCATATTCTTTATAAATTGATTCAATTGTGTATTAACCTCTTGGTTGATCAAATTGGATCTCTTCTTTGGGAATTTGGGTTTGAGAATAGATCTCATATTTCCCCCTTTACATTTGAATAGAGTTGAATCCATTTTAACCATATTCATTTTGGTGAACCCAACATACTTACCCCTTTTCTTTTGTGGATTTAGATGCCCTATTGTGTTAGATCTCTCTTTGCATTATCTTGTGTGTTCACCTTCAATATTCATTTTGGTGAACCCGACATACTTACCCCTTTTCTTTTGTGGATTTAGATGCCCTATTGTGTTAGATCTCTCTTTTCATTATCTTGTGTGTTCACCTTCAATATTCATTTTGGTGACCCTGACATACTTTCTCTCTTTTATTTTGTGGAATTGGATGCCTTATTGTGCTTTCCTTTTATCTTGTTAGTATTAGATTTTTCCTTTGTGTTAGATCTTGCATACTAATTAGACTTCATATTCATGCTTTATATGTTCTTAGTTTAGTTCATTTGCATTACATTGGTTTATGAGCTTTACTACCACTAGTCCTACTTATAACATTCCAATTAGACGAATTCATAGACTCATGGGTGCCTTTGATCTTGAATCTTCTTCTCCTTTCCTTAGAATCCAGGAATATAATTTGATTCTTCATGATTCCAATCCTACTATGGAGAAAAAATCTTCTCACTCATCTCATGATGAGGATGATGCTTTAAGAGTTCCTCCTAAACAAGTCCAAAAACTTTCCACTAAACTTGATAAAATGGGTAATTGGCTTCTTCAAGAAAACCATAATCAAGATTCCATTCAAGCTATAGAGGCTCTTAAGAAAGTTCTCTGTGATAGTGATCAAGGTGTGAACCTCTTGCGTGGTATTACTCACCTTGTGCATTCAAATGTTAAACCTTTAGTTCAAGAAGCTCAATATTTAGGGTTGATTCCTCCTATCACTAGTGTTGAACCTCCTTCTAATCCTTTACCTAGTATTCCTATCTATACTCCTTCTTTGGTGACTATGATAGTTCCCTCTGTTCCTATGAGTGTTCCTCTTGTTTCCCTTCCTACATCACAACCTTCATATCATAATGTTCCTTTCACTTATTCCAATCCGCTTCCAACTATAGTTCCTAGTGTTCCTCCAGTTGTGTCTTCTATTCCTGCAGCTTCTTACACTTTACCTAGTGTGTCTAATGTTGCTACTCCTCCCATTTCCTCTAATGATTCAACTATCATTAGTTTGGCTCAAACTGTATCATCCTTACAACAACAACTTGCTTCCTTAACTCAAAACAAGTTTAGTATTCCTACATGTGACATGGGAAGTCCCTTGTCCCGTGACATCATTCGTACTCCTATTCCTTAGCAAGGTGAGATGCCTCATCTTGAGAATTATAATGGAAAATGTGATCATGTTCATCATGTTAAAACATTCCAAATCCTTTATAGTGATTATGCTCATGGCCATAGGATTTTAGCTAAACTGTTTGCTAGAACCTTTCATGACAAGGCCTTACAATGGTATTGTTCCTTGCCTCCTTATTCAATTGATTCCTTTCCACAACTTGCTAATGCCTTTATTCAACAATTTCAAAACAATATTGGCCCCCAAGTGTCTTTGACTGATTTGATGCATTGTAAACAAAGTACTAAAGAAAAATTGATTGAATTTATTGGTAGATTTAAGCATTTGCATGCTCAGATTTCCTATCATGTTCCCGATATTGATATTCAACATATGTTTATTTCAAATTTGCAAAAGGATATTAGAGATAAGATTCTGCTTACTGAATTTACCTCTTTTCAACAAGTTTGTGTAGCGCTTCATCATTATCAATTACAAGTGAGTCAATTTGAGATTCCAGTTGATAAGAGTGATGCTGCTCCTAATCCAAACAAGTTTCAAAAATTCAACAACTATGTCAAGATAAACAAACAAGTGAATGCAGTTGATGATCAAGTTGTTGTTGCATCTCATAATGCCACTTCTGCATCCACTACTTTTCGATTAAATCATACATTTACTCCTCTTTCTAAATCTTTACATGGTATTATGAATAGTTTGTTAGCTGTTAATATGACTACTTTACCTCCTATTCAATCTCGTTTACCTACTATGATTGCATCTAAATCTTTTGATCAAAATTCTTTTTGTCAATATCATCGTCAGAATGGTCATGATACTGAGAAATGTTATTCTTTAAAACATAAGGTTCAAGATCTAATTGATTCTAAGGCTTTATCTATTGATAATCTGGATAGTAGTGGGAATAAATTTGTCTCTCCTCCTAATCAAAACCTTCAAATCTATATGAACCCTTTACCTACACATGATACTAATACTATTGTTCAACCATCTGCTATGGAAATTGTGTATGATTCAAAGATGGATGATCTCAATCATGTTGTTAATCAAGTGCAGCATGTTGATCAATCTATATCTCCACCTCAACCTCAACCTCAACTTTAACCTCAACCTCAGATTCAACCTTAAGTTCAATCTCAACCTCGACCAAAACCTAAACCTAAAATGAAAACTCAACCTAAACCTCGACAACAATTTAAGAATAAAAGATCTCGGAACTTTTGATTACCTTTGATGACTCTGAGACTATTAAAGCTCCTAATGGTCCCCTTTACATTGCTGCTAGGATTGCTCAGAAACCTACTCGTGGTTGTCTTGTTGATCCTACATCCTTAGTCATTGTTATCACTAAAGAAAATCCTTTTATGAAAAGCTTACAATGTGACTTTTATGATACATCGAATGTTTGGATTCAAACTTGCAATGGTTTTCTTTATCCATCATTTGGTTCTATTACTTTACCGGTTGAACTTTGTGGAAAAATTGTGAACACTACCTTTGTTGTGGTTCCTACTTCTGATCAGTTTCAAGTTAAGCTAGTTTTGCCTTGGTTGACTACCATGCATGTTGTTACTTCACCTATCCATAAGTGTCTTAAGTTCATTCATGATGAAGAAGTGAAGATGATTAATCATAGTCTATATCAACCTTCCAGGCCTAGAGATTGTGCTGCTTTTGATTTCTTTTGGCCTTCATTACCTAATTCATGTCCTCCTCGACCTGATAATCTTTTTCGATCATATCAAGCTTATAAACATCGTAAAATTCTTGAATTAAGTTAACCTCTAGAGATCTTAATCATGGTCTTTTACCTACACCCTCGATACCTCCTTTAACTATGGCTTCTAGGTCTATTAATCAAGTTCCTTATAGCAAACCTATCAAAGATCCTATGATTAGTTTCCCTATGGATAATAATCATATTGATCTTCCTAAAGAACCTATGAAGGATCCTATGATTGTTCCTCCTAGTTCTCAACCTATTTCAAATAAATCAAAACATAATCAATCTGCTAATGAACGTCGTAAAAAGCATCGTGCTCATGCTAAAGCTCAAAGATCTCTACCTTCTTTAGATAAACCTATGCATAATGTGTTAGAAGAGATTGCTACTAATAATGATGTTCACATGCATGATTATGATGATTCTATTCATATCTCAGATCCTATTTTGATTAATTTGGATGAAGAAGATACTCTTGATGATACTGATGATGTTAATGATGAATATGAGACTATTGACATTGACATTGATTTACCTAATAGGCTTTCATCACAATTAACTCTTACACCTAGTGTCAACCATTGTGATTCTCAAGAGGATCCTTGTTTGGAATTGGCTATCATTCCTACTGTGTTGGATATAGTCCCTCTTGTGATTTACCCACCTTCCCTAAATGATATACAACAAGATGGGGAAAGTAGGTGGCACGCTTGATCGGCTTGTCCTTCGTGGTAGCTTTCTTGTGTGTTTGCCTGCTGTATTGTGCTTCTCCCATAATGTGTTTGCTAAATGTTGTTAGATTCTTTTATACAATCCTTATTACTTAGTTGGTACAAGGTGATGAAAGAATCGAAACTACTGTTCAACTTCTTCTATGTGTATCTCTATTCTTCTATGCATTGTTCAATGTTATGTTGTAATTGTGCTATTATTCATAAATGTTTCCTTATGTAATCTGCTTGGATTTGAGATATGGTAGCACTAATTCTTTTTGGTCTCCATATCATGGTCGGAAAAGATTCTCCTTCATAAATCTTATGTGATCTTTCCTCCTTTGTGATCGTAGTTCTACTTTCCTTGGGGAATGATGTCAATTCATTTGCAATAATATCATATATATATTATCTTATGATCATATTGACCCCACAGTAAGTAGATCCCTTTTGTGTTCTCTATATGTTTATGAGATATTTCCCTTGATTTGTCTTTGTCTAGGGCCATCTCGACGTGGCAACGTAATCAGTGGAGTTGTTTATGTTTCTGTTAAAGCCATTGCTCCTGTTAAAGTGTCAACAATGACTTTAACGTGGGGGCATACACTCTTCTCACCTATTGCACACACGCACTTTTCGATATGCATATATTTTTCAAGATACTTCTATTCCCTTTTTGGATTAATAACTAATCCTTAAAGTATAGATTTATATTTTAGGATCTCTTGATCCCTCTAGTTTCAAATGTGCATATATTTTGATCCCTTAAGGTCGGAGGTGTCCTTAAGACTAGATCTCTTTTGCTTTTATTTTTTGGTTTTATTCTTATGGAATAGAATATTCCTAAGGATGAATCCTTGATGGGTTGACTAGTGAGTAACCACATTCACTAGGCGGTTCAATTCCATCTTTCCAATTGCGCCACTTTCCTGTGTGGTTCACAATGGGACATAAGTTCTCATTGGGCGAGGTAATCACACCTTCTTTCTCTCTCTAGAGATGTTTCTCTTATTGTGATCTAGGAGTTGACGAAGACTTGAGTCCCTGGGGGCTTAAGGTTTCTCTTTGTCCCTTGGATTATGATAAGATTATATTTTCATTCTAATCTCCTTTACCAAGAGTTTGCATCGAGTCCATACTCTTGCTAAAGTGGGGGCTTAATGTATCATCTTAAAATGGAAGCACTTCAATGATAAGAGCATTTATCCCTTCAAGTAAGTGGTTTTGGGTCATGTTAAGTGCCTTGATCGAGTCTTTGCATATATTTGTCTTTCTCCCCTCTTTCCACTTATTCCCTGCACTTGATTTCTTCATTCTAGGTGAAATTAGGGTTAGGATCCTGAGGATTCTCCTTAATTTCCCTCTTCCATGGCTCTATTTTCTAGGTAGGATTTAGAAATAGGTCATCCTGGCCTTCATCATAGTAATCATAGGATTTTATGTCTATCCCTGGCATTCTGTCCTGTTCTGATATCATTTCTAGGTTTCTAGGCATCCCCAGGACCTCCTAACCTAGTTCTGACTGAATCTAGGCCTAGGGTCAAATTCGAAGTTGATCCTGACTAGTTCAGGATCAAACTCGAACCTGACTAGGTCAGGTCCAACCTTGATTTTTCCCCCCTCATCCAAATTTCCAATTTCCCCTATTTCTAGGCATCGGGCTTTCAGGATATTTGTTTTCCCGACTCCAGTTTAGCTATTTTGGGTTTTGAAATGGTAAATCCTTTAATTGCATTTAATATAGGTATATTTTCTAAAGGTTAGGACCTAATTGAGATTTAATTCTCCAAGGTGGCCCCTCTAGAGGAGTGTGCCCTAGTTCACTATAAAAGGAGGCCTTCCTCTCTCATTTTCTCATCCATTTTTATTCATCTCATCTCAAGCAATTTCATGAGCAAGCTCTCAAGTGCAAGCAAGTGAATTCAAGCCTTCAAACATTCAAGTGTTCAAGCATTCATCCATCAAGGAGATCCATTATTAGCCATTGAAGGATTCAATCTTTTTGGAGCCCCCTTGAAGATCCATCCTTCTCCATTCATTCAAGCCTTCTCATATGCAAAGATCAAGTCAAGATTGGTGTTGAAGATCAAATGCCATTGATTAGAGACATCCAACATTCATTCTACATCCATTGAAGCATTCCTACTTGTGGATTTGAGGATTTGAATCCTCTACAAAGACTTCAACATAAGCGAGGTGATTTATTTCAATTACTTTGTTCATGCATACTATATTTCAATTCAATTTCAAGGTTAATTCCTAAATTGGGGTTTGACCAAGGCAAACCCCCCATACAACAAAAGCCCCCATTTTTTTGTAGGTACAAGTGCGAAGTTTTGAATTTGAGAGTGAATTTGGATACCCTTTTTAACAAACTTTTGAGATCTGCGAACAGAATCAGAATCAGACTTCAAATAAAGAATGTAGTATTTGACCTTTTATGAGGGTCAAACCTAACCTAAGCTCATCTTGGACAAAGCTTTCTGGGTTTTCTCTGTCTCAGCATTTCTAGTCTAGAGCAAGTTACAGAATTGCCCTAAAGTATACATAGACATCAGAATTTGACATTTTCCAGATCTTCCCTAATTTGAGGTTAGTATTTGTATTTCAATTATTCCACATTTCAAGCATAAATATCCTTTATGGGGAAATATTGGCTTTTCTCTCTCTCTCTCTTCCATATTCTTTATAAATTGATTCGATTGTGTATTAACCTCTTGGTTGATCAAATTAGATCTCTTCTTTGGGAATTTGGGTTTGAGAATAGATCTCATATTTCCCCCTTTACATTTGAATAGAGTTGAATCCATTTTAACAATATTCAACTATGTTATGCATGCATTAAGATAATCTGTTATATCCATAATTGGGCAAAAGAAAAATTTTATAGAATACTGATCCCCGCCCCCCCTCTCAATATTCCCTATTTCTAACATCTCAATCACTCATAAGGTGAGAGCATCTTGACCACTCATTTTGTCTCATTGTCCCAAGCTTTGAGGACAAACCATTTAAATTGTCCCCAAATTTGAAACCATGGACTAAACCTTGACCTAACTATGATTAACTTAACTCCACCCCCTATGCTTGCAAAAATCTATAAAAGTAAGGCTAAAATCAAGAGAATGGATACACCTATCTGAGAATTGCATCAAACCTGTTGAGAATTGCATCAAACCTATTGATAATTTTAGCTATAAAGGCAATTTTAGCATAATTTGAGCATTGTTTTGAGTAAAATAGACTTTAGTTATGTTGATCTTTATCATTTTCTTGTTAGAAATAGGAAATTCTGAGAGGGGGGTGAATCGGTATTCTACAAACTTTAACTTTTGCCCAATTATAGATATAACAGATTATCTTTACACATGCATAACATAAGAAGCTAAACAACATGCATAGCAATAAAACTAAAGAACTCATAACACATGATTTGTTCTCGTGGAAACCCTGGCCAAGGGAAAACCTCGGTGGGGATGGTACCCACAAAGATCCACTAATCAAAAGTATCATGTTAAGGATGTTGACCTTGTTAGGAGTCTATTACAAGCATATAGTGTATCAGTCCTGATTAAGGGACTATAGGCCTTGTTAGAAGCCTCAACCCTGTTTGGAGTTGGTAGTACAAAATGTGATTACCAGTTGAGCCCACTACCCAAACAAGTAATGTACAATATACACTGATTACAAAATGAGGTCAAGGTACATAACCTTATACTTCTTACATCAATATCACTTCACTGTTCTTTCACTATCGCTATCATATATCTCGCATATTACATCATCTCTACTCTTCCTTCTTACAATTTACAATTACATTTATACAAGTTATCAAGGCTAATAACTTTACATGGTCAGCTGCCATATTACAAAATAACTTTATCTAAGGGTAAAAATCTAGGATGTCATCCCTTTATATTTTTAAGACATTATTTTGATAAACAAAATAATCCCTTAACTCTTTAGCAATTATGTCTTCATATTTTGTCCTGTTGGCTTCACACTGTCTTCGGCAAAACTGCCATAACTCTTTCCGTACATGCCATACTAACTTGCACTTTGAGATGGCTCATCATTAGTCATCATAGATTCTATGTTCAAGTGTGCAAGCATTGAACTTACTCCAGTCAATGTCGCAAACAAAAACTATGTCTAGGTGCACTGGTGAAAACACTATCTCACACTTAGACAATTTGTAATGCACTTTGCTATACTTTCTTTCTGACCTTTGCGCTCTTCATGTGGATCATATGTTTCCATAATGACAACATCTATGAACTCAACTCAGCCAAATTTCCAACAATCTCCCCCTTTGTCATTGGTGGCAACATATGAGAAAATTGGCTAAGTGTACAAGTCAAAATCTCAAAATTATGGCCATAGTATAAGATACATATAGTATCCTTATAACTCCTCAAAATATAATCTCTAATAAAATACTCCCCCTAAGAGTATCAATCCTTATATATATACTATCAATTTTCTGCTATATCTCTCCCCCTTTGACAACAATGACAAAATAAAGTAGGGAGGGCTACAAAATTGTATCACAAAAAGATTATGCCTTAATTTCATTATTGCAAAGTAGGTAGGCTTGCAACACAATCTGTAAAATCAATCTTCATAGCTTCTATCTCCTTCTCCCATGATTTCTTAATGGAATCTGCCACATTGAGTAGTGTGCTCAATCCATAAGCTGCTATTTGGCATGCTTGAAGGTTCTCAAAGTTAAACTATTGAAAAGATGTCTTCGCTAAAAGACATTCTTCCAACTGCTCTTCAATAACGCTTAACTTCATAGAAGTGTGCTCTCTCAAAAGAGTAAATCTCCTCATTTTTCTATTCCTCTCATCTTGCAAAACTCTTATTTCATCATAAAGCTTTTGAACTTTCTTCTCAATATCACAAACATTCACATTAGGGCTAGAAAGAAGGTTAGATTCATTCTGAATCTCTGTTTCCTTCAACTTCGTCTTCTGATCTTCTTCGGCTATCAAAGTCTCTGATTTTGTACACTGTATGTACAAATATTTTCCTATTCCCAAATGATTCCTCAAGTCCTTGATACATATATCAAGACTATTAATATCATTTCTGATATTCTGACTGATGTTCAAAAGCATTTCTGCTTCATAAGTTGCTTGTGCTCTTACTTTTGCAATATCAAATAGATTAGGAAATTCATTGTCAAAAGTGCACATTACCTTCTTTGCTTTCTCCAGAGGGTCTGCCTCTACAATCTGTGTAGTTACAATGCTTTGTAACTTCTCAATTAATTCCTTTAGACTCCCTTCAAGATTCTTTACTTTCTTGTTTTTGCCAATGATTTTATTCAGGGATGTGATCAATTCCAACTGATCATCATCATCAACTTCTTTTCCTAAATCTTCAAACAAAGATCCAAATTCCTTCTTCTTTCCAATCTCAGGAGTAAGACTGATGTCTTCTTTGGTAGGAAGGGGTGCTTGAATCTCAGTCTCTATCTCTTTAGGTTCTTCACTGATAGTTTGGGTCTATTCTGCTTATGTGTTTGATTCATCAAGAGCCGAATTGTCAACAATGTTCTCTAAATTCTTGAATACATTGTCATCAGTATCCAAGGTGACCTTTTTTCCTTCAATATCCATGGTTTCATCTTCAATGTTAATAGCTGGAGGAGAGGGAATATCCTCTTGTTCTGCTTCACCTGCTTTCTCTGCTACAACTGATGGCTCTCCAACAATTTTTGCCATGACCTTGATTATTGCCTGCTCTGTATCAGAATTAACTTCTTCATATCTACCGCCCATAACTAGAATGGTTCTCCTTTTAGTTCTTAGATGGGTACTTAAGGCCTTCAATATCTGCTTCAGGTGTACATCATATCTCACATCACAAAGCTTTCTTACAAGATTATCTTTGATAGTAGTGTCTTCTTCAATTGCTCTCTACTTCCTTTTTACAAGTTTGTTGTACAAATCATCAAGTATCTGACCTTGAATAGTATCAAACTTCTTATCTACCAAGATCATATGCTTTACAATTGCATTCACCAAATTAATTCTATCTGAATAGTCATAAAGATTATAGTACTTATTCATTCTTGCAAAGTCTCCATCTTTTATAATCTCTTCATTCACTCTCTCAACTCTAGGTTTCCATGCTTTCTTCTTAACCAAAGTAGTGTCATTATCTTTAATTACTACAACTTTTCTAGGAACTAGTGGCACCAAGGTTTTCTGCCTTTTACCAGGTCCAGTGGCAATTTCTTTCATTCTCTTGCTAGGAGTGGAGGAGGTAGACCTAGTAGGTCTGCTTGCTTCTTGTTCTATCTCTAGTTCCTCTACTTTCACCTTGACTTGTGTAGCTTCATGTTGTACTGCAATTGATGACAAGGGTGGTACAGACAAGACCTCTTTCTGTCCTATATCTCTAATTGATGTTGTTGTCTTCTTTGCTATCTCAAACTCATGTTGTGTCAATCCTGAATCTTTCAATATTCTCTTAATAGTGTTGTCAACTCTCTTCTTAGACTGCTTCTCTTCAATTATAGCTTTTGCAGAGTTGAAATTCTCTTCAAATGTTCCAAATCTGTTACACTGAGTGTCCAACTTACACTTAAGTAACCTGTTAATATATTCTTTTGCTTCTGCCTCAGATATCTCATAGCCAAGAGGGTCTATGAACTCAATTCTAGGCTTCACTACTTCAATATAGGTAAAGTCAGTGTCAACCATGAAACAAATGTCATCTTTATACTTCTCCACAATAGACTGTGGGATCCTTGATCTGCTATTTACCAATTTCTGAAATGTCTTCATCACTAACATAGCACTCTCATTCACTTTGACAATGACATGTCTCATTTATACTTTATTTATCCTTTCCATAGTAGATTGTTCACCATTCCAATCATTTGCAATGGTGTAAGGAAATCTTCTCAATAATTGGAAAAATAAGTATGTGATTAAGGATGAGAACCTAAACTGTGCATACTTTGTTTTCTTGATCTTCTCCAAGTTTTCAAACAACTGTATTCTTAGAATTTCACACATATCAACTGGTACCTTATCAACACACATCAAATAGGCTATGTGTACCATTCCTGCTACCATGTCATCTTCTCTTGAATTAGCACAAAACTTAGTGGTTAGAAACTTGCATAAGTATCTAACATCATGTTGTTTGATCTTGCTAATCATAATTCCTCTACCATTATAGGATGATCCTGTGTTGTCCATGACTATTTTCCTCATGTTCTTTTCATTTAAAGGGATAGCACTAGTTTTAGACAAACCAGTGACTTCATGAATCAAATCAGCTGTAATGTCTATCACTCTATCTTCTAGCCAAAACTTTCCATTATGAATTCTGCTCAAGATAATCTTAGTGCATTCTTCATTATCAAATTCATATTGCAATGCATACTTAACAATCTCATTGTCTTTCAAATGATCATATCCTTGTTTCAGTGACATATCCTAGTTGTAAATCTTCTAATACTCATTGGTGAAATCACTATCACTAATGGTTTCTAACTTGCATCCTAGATAACTTCTCACATTTTCCAAATGCAAAACTTCATCTAGTACGGATGATAATGCTAAACTAGGGTCTTCTTCTTTCAAGGGTTTTATTGGTTCCCTCTTCATTCTAGGTCTATTTTTGTCTCTGACATTGTGAATTAAAGATATATCCATGATTTCTTCTAATCCCTTATACCGATTCAAAGATCTATCAAGAAAAATACCTCAAATTCATGATTCTAGGGCTTGTGTAAAGGTCAAATCCTTCACCAAATCATTGCAAAATTCTTCCAATCACTGCTCTTTGATCTCCTTAACACTTCAATTCACTTTGATGATCAAATAATACCAATTATAACCTTATATTACTTCAATCTCACTTAGATCTAACATCGCATTCAATTCTTTTTCCGCTTCTTTCCAAAAAGTTGTTTCTACTAACCTACAAAACTTAAAACTTCTTGCGATCTCGCAAAACATAATATTTTTCTTTGCGCTCTTAACCATAGCATCATTACATCATAAACTACCTTACATTAATTGCGCAAGACTTAACTCATCATAAATCTACTTCTACACTAATCTAAGTTCCTAATCTACTGTAATTTTCATAAATTAAGTGCTTCCAGATAGGTTAGGTAATGATTCATTCTTACCACTTGATACTTCACCTCTCTGATTACCTTCAGTGTTGAATATGTCTTCTTGATCTGTGCCTTTAACAAACTTCACTTCATCTACATTACTACAGCAACCTTTCTATCTGTTTCCTACATCTTCATTTCTTCTTTCATGATTTCTAGGGTTAGGGTTAGGATGAAAAACTCCATTGTTCATTCTACAAAATCTTGTTGTATGTCCAATCTTGTTGCATATCTAACAAACAATTTCATTGTTCCCATATCTTGGTCCAAGTGGATTAATCTATGATCTGCGGTTTCTAGCAATATGCCTAGCCTTGTTGCATCTATAACATACTACTCCATTTCTTCTGTTCATATCATTAGTAGGCTTCTTATATGCATTTTTAGTATTCCTAAACATTCTACTATTATTGTTATTCTCAATAAATTTAGGTTTTCTACATTCAATAGCTCTATGTCCAAATCCATGACAATTATAACAATAACCATTAAGAGGTTTAAATTGCTTACCTGTGCAATCTCTCTTCATATGACCAATAGTGTTACAAGCAAAACATCTACCTTTTAATTCTCTTTGCATACCTTTGGGTGATTCTTCTTGCTTAGGTGGTTCTTCTTCTTTAGGTGTGTCTTCAGATTTGTTGATCTCATCAGACTTCTTCTCATCTATGCTTTCAGATACTTTTAGATCTGGTTCCTTGCTTTCATCATTTTCTTTAAGAGTGCTAAATCCAAGACCAGTCTTATCATAAAATGGTTTCTGAAAAGATGCTTGTTCATCAATCTTCTCACTAGTTGAATATAGCCTTTCAAGTTGTTGCTTGGATTGAGTCAATTCACCTTTCACAATCTTGTTGTACTTCTCAAGTTCAACATACTACAAATTGACTTTCTCAAGTTCAAATGTTACATTTCCAAGTTTAGATTTCAGTCCTTCATTTTCAATCTTCAACCTTTCATTCTTAGATCTCAGATTTTCATCATTCTTGCTATTTCCATCCTTCAAACTAAACTTCAAATTTTCTATCTTCAATTCATGCTTAAGGATCTCATTTTCTTTTTCTAAATTGTCATCACAATCTTCAATAAGAATTTTGGATTCCTTTTTAGACTTCAGATCTTCCAACTTCTTTTTTAGTTTCTCAATGAGGTTCTTTGCATCATCATATTTCCCTTTCAGAGTGTCTCTTTCATTAGTAAGCATGTCAATCTATTTAAGAGCTTCTTCAAGATTCTTCTGTAGCTGATCCATATCCATAGAGATCTTACTCAAGCTGCTAGGCTTTCCTTGAATGATTCTTCTCCGAGTAACTAAGCTCTAGTACCAATTGTTAGAAATAGGGAATACTGAGAGGTGGGGGTGAATCGGTATTCTACAAACTTTAACTTTTGCCCAATTATGGATATAAGAGATTATCTTTACACATGCATAACATAAGAAGCTAAACAACATGCATAGCAATAAAACTAAAGAACTCATAACACATGATTTGTTCTCGTGGAAACCCTGGCCAAGGGAAAACCCTGGTGGGGATGGTACCCACAAAGATCCACTAATCAAAAGTATCTTTTTAAAGATGTTGACCTTGTTAGGAGTCTATTACAAGCATATAGTGTATCAGTCCTAATTAAGGGACTATAGGCCTTGTTAGAAGCCTCAACCCTGTTAGGAGTTGGTAGTACAAAATGTGATTACCAGCTGAGCCCACTGCCCAAACAAGTAATGTACAATATACACTGATTACAAAATGAGGTCAAGGTACATAACCTTATACTTCTTGCATCAATATCACTTTGCTGCTCTTTCACTATTGTTATCATATATCTTGCATATTACATCATCTCTACTCTTCCTTCTTACAATTTACAATTACATTTATACAAGTTATCAAGGCTAATAACTTTACATGGTCGGTTGCCATATTAAAAAATAAATTTATCTAAGGGTAAACATCTAGGATGTCATCCCTTTATATTGTTAAGACATTATTTTGATAAAAAAAATAATCCCTTAACTCTATACCAATTCTGTCTTCATATTTTGTCTTATCGGCTTCACACTGTCTTCGGTAAAACTACCATAACTCTTTCCGTACATGTTGTACTAACTTGCACTCTGAGATGGGCCATCATTAGTCATCATAGAGTCTATGTTCAAGTGTGCAAGCACTGAACTTACTCCAGTCAATGTCACAAACAAAAACTATGTTCGGGTGCACTGGTGAAAACATTGTCTCACACTTAGACAATTTGCAATGCGCTCTGCTATACTTGCTTTCCGACCTTTGCGCTCTTCATGTGGATCATATGTTGCCATAATGACAACATCTATGAACTCAACTCAACCAAATTACCAACAATTCTCAGCTTAGGACTGTCACTAATAGAAGCTTGCTAAGAGCTTTTCATTAGCATTCTTAATTAGAGATCCATAGAGTGCTTATTGACATTATTTGCATTAAATAGCTCACAAATTGTGGTAATTTAGTTTATTTTGTTCATTTATTGTCAAACTAACCCTATGAAGGTACTTGCCTAGTACACAAAATAGCGCCCACCATGGGGTATTAGGCCTCATTTATCTAAATTTTGGAAAATTTGCTAGAAATTTAGGATTTTATACTTAATATCTCTATTTTACAAGTAAAGTAGTGCATCTAAGCATTCTAGCAGCACATCTAAGCATTTTAGCAACACATTTGAGGTCTGAAACAACACATTCAAAGAAAAGCCTTGTGCATTTACATAGCAAAGCAACACATTTAACACTTTGTGTCTTCTGTCTAACATTCTTTCAGCGCGTATGCCCTGACTCCGGAGCGCATCTAAAACTTCTTGCAAAACTGTTGATGTTTTCTTTATGCGCATTTAATTTTTGTTTCAGCGCATTCAATTTCTCCTGTAGCGCATTTAATCATTTATGTTGTGCTTTTGACTGTTTTGCAAATTTGATAAATCTGACAGTCAAAAATGTTTTCTCTATATTTTTCTCATGGTAGGACATAAAAAAGTAAAAAAACCAGAGACACAGAATAACAGAGAGGACAAGGCCATTGTGAAAAGGATCAACAAATAGAACATAATCCACGTAAAAAACTTTTTGGAGGATTCCAAGTAGGAAGGTAAGGATTACGAATGATATTTGCAAATAATTGAATCTTATAAATCAAAATTTGTATCCTTAAATTGGATTTTCATGCCTTGATAATTTTTGTTAAAATTGAAGAAGAGAGGCTTAAAGTTCAATTTTTCTTGATTTTCTTCACTTTTCTTGGTTGTGTTGGACTAACGATTTCGAAGGGGATGCAAAGGAGATGGAACAATCGCCACTAGGTGAGTAAATTGATAAAAACTCAATCAAAAATGTCCCTAGCCTTTTGCTAGCTTCGAAATAAGGTAAGCCTTCATCCTTTTGTGAATTTTTTCTTAAATTGTGGCATTTTGACTTTGAATCTAGTAATTACAAGCCTATTATTGTTTGAGAAATTTGGTAGTAGGCCTATGCTCTTCACTTTTTAAGTGAATCAAAATGCCAAACCTACTAGCTTTCTTGATTAAAAGAAAGGCTAAGGAATAAACAAGCACTAAATTTAAAGCCTATTATTTGTGGAGAGTAGAAATACTCAATTCCCATTAGATTATAAGGCTTGGTAAATTGAACATTGTTAATTGTGCTTGGGAGTGAAGAATATTAGGGATATGTTCTTCACCTTTTGGTGAATCAAACTCCTATACCTATTGTTGGCTCTTTTCCTTGCAGGACCAAACTTGACTCAAATAGTTGGGCTTAAAACACTGGTTATGCACTCAAGCTCGACAAGAAAAACAAACCAATTGATGAGGATAAAGAGAAATTCTCCTTCTTCTTTGAGCTCCGCATTCACTCAGGCAGGTATTGCCTTATCTGCACACTCATGTCATCCTTTTGGTGAATAAAAGGCCTGCAGACAGATTAGTGTGGAATAGCCTTCAAACCCCTTCAGGTAACCTGTACCCCAATGAAGCCAATTCATATACAAATAGCCCTATTTGCACAGAATAAGTCTGAAGACTAGAAAGGAACTCCTACTACTACCACCAACATGAAAGGGAAAGTTAATTGATTTAATGCTCTCTACAGATTGTAAACAATCATGCAACACATGTATCAGCACAAGGGATACTAGCTTATGATCAGTGCCTTATCCATTGGGCATCATACCTAAAGCAGACTTGGAATACAAGAACAACTACTAGATTCATCTGAGAAACCAAGCCCTAAACATAGTCAAACATCTCTTACACTGCTTACAGATATCCTTCTTGACTGAACCCAATAAATCTATGCTTTACTCAGAGGCTTTTAACCTAATCCTAGATCAGGGCTGAGAGACAAAACACATACACCAATAACCTAATGCAATGAGTTAGAAAACTCAAAATTCATCAAGAACAACTAAAGGAGAGATCCAAGAATGAGAAACTATATTAAGTGTGTGGGTTCAAATCCCTGTATTACAAACTGATTCAGTGATACCATAGACAATATGCAAAAGATACATAAGTTTTATTCCTAACATTGATACAGAAGCAAAAAAGTTACAACCTGGACTGAGGATGCACACTTGGCTTTTTAGCTTCTTGTGTCAAGAATTTCCAGCCAGCCCTTTGAAATGATTACAAAATTCCCTTTATACCAGGGTTACAATGCAAGTGTGATCATTTCAAATTTAAAATCCACCTAACCCCTTCAAGGAGTAAACACAAACAAGATAGGGACTGAACCACAGCATGCAAGCTCAAATAGTCAAATCCACTAGCTGCAAACACTTCTCAAGCTCAAAACCACACAGCACCAGGTATAAAATCACCTCTGCAAACAACCGCCAAGTACCCTGGACCACACTGCAAATAGCTTGCCACCAAACAGGGTCTTTTCTGCATTCAATTCCACAAACACGGTACCCCCTATCGCTCAAAAAGTCAAACTTCAAACTGCAACGGCTACATGCATTTGGCGGGATCTATGTTCTCAAACTACCTTGCCCCCAGTCGCGCAACCGCACTGTCATGAATTTCACCGCCACAGGAATCTGAGCAATAAATCATGCTTGGTTGCATGATCGCATGGCCAAAAGATAGCCCTTGCGATCATGCGACCGTGGACTCTTAACCGTAGTCGACAATCAGGCCCAAATCTTCTGCAAAGTCTCCAACCATATCACCCCCACAACTGCGACAAACAGACGGTTAGTCACATGATCGCATAGCCTGGGGACAGGCTATGCGAACATGCAACAACCTGCAGATCTTAATCCTGCTACAACTGCCACCGCTAAGACCATTGTCGCATGATCGCATAACCTAGAAATGGGCTATGTGAACATGTGACAACCCATAAACATTAGCTGCCACCGGTTAACAACACCGCAACCGTTACCACAACCGGTTTGTCGCATGGTCACATAACCCAAAAATGGGCTATGCGAACATGTGATAACCCACCCTTTAACCACCAGCAAAACCGCAAGGGGTACCGCAACCACCACCGCACTGCCAAGGACACATGTCACCTGGCCGCATGATCGCATAGCCGAGAGAAAGTCTATGCGATCATGTGACAGCCAATAGGAAGCTGCCACATCACCGCACTTGACCACCAAACTGCAACCACCCTGCCGATGGGCCCCGAGGACATGTGGCAAGCGGTCACATGATCGCATAGCCTAGAAATAGGTTATGTGACCATGCGACAGCCAATCACAGGCTGCCACATGTTGGCCTCTGGGACCATCACCGCAAGAAGCCTCACCCCTTCGGAGGATCAGACGGTTGTCACAAAAGCGCATGGCCCTGACACATCCTTCACGCTTTAATGACAACTATTGATCTTCTGACACGTCGGGACCCTCTGCCAAATCCAGAAACCAAGTCCCACCACCATCGCACTTGCGCAATTAAGCAAAGTTGAAAACACACAAAATTTTCAGCATCAAAAGACAGGTGCATAAAGCTTGAAGGCAAAGGGTTGAAAACAATGAAGGTTTTCGGCAAAGGATCGAAAACACACAAGAATAGCGACATACCAAAAGGTAGCAGGGAAGCTAAAAATAACACAGGTTTTTGAAAACACTGTGGGTTTTCGACACTGTGGTAGAATTTTTAAAACTGTCTCCCATAGACTGCAAAATTTTAAAAACTTTCTGGGCTTTTCACATTAGGAGACATGACTTGGGCTGAAGCAAGGTGACACATGAAACATATAGGGCAAGACATGCACAGCAAACTTGCAAAGAAAGAAGCCATTTTCAAAGGATTTTCGCTATGGCAGAAAACTGGCCTAATAGTGGCTCTTTCTGGGGACATGTATCTCTTGCAGATACAATGAGGAAATAGAATCTATTGGAAGAGCAGACCACCAACTAGACAAAAATAGGGAACCCAAAAAATGAAATTGAACAAGGAAAGGAAACACACAGCAGAAAAGGGAAAGACTATACAAAGAATGTACATTTTTACAAAAGAACTTTAATCAGGGACCCTCCTGAATCAAAAGTCTGATTCTCATCAACATACGTGACCCACCACCTAAAAATTTTATGATCATCCTACTGTAAATGTATGTGAATAACCATGGGCTGAAAAATGAAACTATAATGATAACTGCCCATGTCTTTCCAGTCACAACCACCATATTCATATTCAAATTCCAAGATGTAAGGAACATCATTTACTTCTTCCTGCTGACTGGAAAGAATAAAAAGCTCACCTTGTAATGCATCATAAAATAAAACATACTGAGCATCATGTAGTTCATCAGAATTACCTGGCTGAAGAGGACCTGAATCCTTTGATATACCTTCATGTATTTCCTCAGCCACTGAGCAACCTGGTTCATCAATGACATCCTCATGAATTGGATCATGAACCAAGTGAAGGTCCACATCAAAACTTTGGTGACAGGGGAGCACTGCATCATCATTATTTTCACCAAAAAGAAATCTGTCCCAACTACTGAAGACTAAGTCCTCAATACTGTCACACTCAGTATCATATTTAGTAGAAACAAGAAAAGGGTTTGAACAAGAAATTTGTTCATCACTATAATCTTGATGACAGGGAAACACACTGTCATGTCCTTCTACTTCTCTTTTTGCAGAGTCATTACATGAGGGGATATTTGGTGAAAAAGGATCATCACTGTCACTTTGAACATTGGCCTCATTATCAGTGTCAAAGGATACATCATAGGGGAGCTGCAAATCAAAATCTAAAGCAGGGGCATACCTTTGAAATTCTTCAGCCAAGAGTGTTGAAATCCTTTCACTGCTTAATGGACTTTGGGCTTTGTTTTCCTCTTCATCAGCTACATCCCTGTCAGGAACAAGAACCAAGAACTCTGGCCTCAAATCATCTTGTGCGAAGCAATCTATGTAGGAATCATCATCTGCATCATACTCAATACTCTGCCCTTCACACAAAACATCATCAAACCGGGACAACAAAGTTACCCTCTGATATTAAATAGAAGAAAAATCTACACACAAACTGGAAATATTATCAAACTCAGATCCATCTTCAGCACTCTCATATGAACTGACCTCCACATCAGCTTCGTAATCAACACTCTCTGCATAATGAGAAACAACATTAGAACAACTGGTCTCCTCGTGATCATCATCAGGAACCACTAGTCCTAGCAACCTCTTGTCCTCCTCTAACTGCCAGATCTCAGCATTGCTCTCTACAATCCTCTTCTTAAGAGTAGCAATCTTGATGAGAAGATTCTCATAATCAATATCACTCATGATAGGATCAACAGAGAACTGCCCACTAATACTCATCCCTTTATGCAATGCAAAACACTTGATAGGGAAACATTTTTAATCATAAATACCTAGAACTTTGCAGCAGAGACTTTGTTGATTGAAAGGCAGGGTAGATCTTGAGCTCACCATGGGACTCCATGAGATAACTTTGTCATACAGAGCCACCACCTCCTTAGAGAGGAAATATTTCACTATTTCTTTTTCCAACCAACATAAAACTATACCAGGATTTACATGCACTATTTATCAGAAGATGCACTAATCAAACAGAGACAAATCAGAGCCGCCACACACAACTAGGTGAGAAGATATTACAAATGAATTTTTATACCAGACTCTCTAACTATGATCTTCAACCGAGACTCTGGGATGATCCAGCCAAGCAGAAAAACTTGTTGTCTTTTACTTCTTCCCCAGCAGAGTCTCCATCTTGTTAGCTCTTTTCCTTTTGGTGAATAAAAGGCCTACAGACAGATTAGTGTGGAATAGCCTTCAAACCCCTTCAGGTAACCTGTACCCCAATGAAGCCAATTCATATACAAACAGCCCTATTTGCACAGAATAAGTCTGAAGACTAGAAAGGAACTCCTACTACTACCACCAACATGAAAGGGAAAGGTAATTGATTTAATGCTCTCTACAGATTGTAAACAATCATGCAACACATGTATCAGCACAAGGGATACTAGCTTATGATTAGTGCCTTATCCATTGGGCATCATACCTAAAGCAGACTTGGAATACAAAAACAACTACTAGATTCATCTGAGAAACCAAGCCCTAAACATAGTCAAACATCTCTTACACTGCTTACAGATATCCTTCCTGACTGAACCCAATAAATCTATGCTTTACTCAGAGGCTTTTAACTTAATCCTAGATCAGGGCTGAGAGACAAAACACATACACTAGTAACCTAATGCAATGAGTTATAAAACTCAAAATTCATCAAAAACAACTAAAGGAGAGATCCAAGAATGAGAAACTATATTAAGTGTGTGGGTTCAAATCCCTGTATTACAAACTGATTCAGTGATACCATAGACAATATGAAAAAGATACATAAGTTTTATTCCTAACATTGATACATAAGCAAAAAAGTTACAACCTGGACTGAGGATGCACACTTGGCTTTACAGCTTCTTGTGTCAAGAATTTCTAGCCAGCCCTTTGAAATGATTACAAAATTCCCTTTATACCAGGGTTACAATGCAAGCACGATCATTTCAAATCCAAAATCCATCTAACCCCTTCAAGGAGTAAACACAGACAAGATAGGGACTAAACCATAGCATGCAAGCTCAAACAGTCAAATCCACCAGCAGCAAACACTTCTCAAGCTCAAAACCACATGGCACCAGGTACAAAATCACCTCTGCAAACAACCACCAAGCACCCTGGACCACACTGCAAACAGCTTGCCACCAAATAGGGTCTTTTCTGCATTCAATTTCACAAACACAGTACCCCCTGTCACTCAGAAAGTCAAACTTCAAACTGCAATAGCTACATGCATTAGGTGGGATCTATGTTCTCAAACTGCCTTGCCCCCAGTCACGCAACCGCACTGTCATGAATTTCACCACCACATGAATCTGGGTAACAAATCATGCTTGGTCGCATGATCGCATGGCCGAAAGATAGCCCTTGCGATCATGCGATCGCAGACTCTTAATTGCAGTCGACAATCAGGCCCAAATCTTCTGCAAAGTCTCCGGCCATATCACCCCCGCAACCGCGACAAAAAGACAGTTAGTCGCATGATCGCATAGCCTGGGGACAGGCTATGCGAACATGCGACAACCCGTAAATCTTAATCCTACCGCAACTGCCACCGCTAAGACCATTGTCGCATGATCGCATAACCTGAAAACGGGCTATGCAAACATGCGACAGCCCGTAAACATTATCTACCACTAGTTAACAACACCGCAACCATTACCACAACCGGTTTGTCGCATGGTCACATAACCTGGAAACAGGCTATGCGAACATGCGACAACCCGCCCTTTAATCGCCAGCAAAGCCGCAAGGGGTACCGTAACCGCCACCGCACTTCCAAGGACATGTGTCACCTAGTCGCATGATCGCATAGCCGAGAGAAAGGCTATGCGATCATGCAACAGCCAATAGGAAGCTGCCACATCACCGCACTTGACCACCAAACTGCAACCACCCTGCCGATGGGCCCCAAGGACACGTGGCAAGCGGTCGCATGATCGCATAGCCTGAAAATGGGTTATGCGACCATGCGACAGCCAATCACAAGCTACCACATGTCAGCCTTCGGGACCATCACCGCAAGAAGCCTCACCCCTTTGGAGGATCAGACGGTTGTCGCAAAAGCGCATGGCCCTAACACATCCTTCACACTTTAACGACAACCATTGATCTTCTGACACGTCAAGACCCTCTGCCAAATTTGGAAACCAGGTCCCACCACCATCACACTTGCACAGTTAAGCAAAGTAAAAAACACACAAATTTTTTGGCATCAAAAGACAAGTGCATAAAGCTTGAAGGCAAAGGGTTGAAAATGATGAAGGTTTTCGGCAAAGGATCGAAAACACACAAAAATAGTGACATACCAAAAGGTAGCAGGGAAGCCAAAAACAACACAGGTTTTCAAAAACACTATGGGTTTTTGACACTGTGGCAGAATTTTTAAAACTGTCTCCCGCGGATGGCAAAATTTTAAAAACTTTCTGGGCTTTGCACATTAGGAGACGCGACTTTGGCTGAAGCAAGGTGACACATGAAACATACAGGGCAAGACACACATAGCAAACTTGCAAAGAAAGAAGCCATTTTCAAAGGATTTTCGCTATGGCAGAAAACTGGCCTAACACCTATCTTTCCACTTCATTTATTCTCTTTCAAATGAACATGCTTGAAATTTAGTGGGCTCGCCTCCCGAGAATGTGCCTTAATGAGGCCAGTGAGAGGGACAACCCAAAGTGGGATACAATTTCCTTTGCCACAAGAATCTGACCCACTATAAAATAAAATACATTCATCCTTAATGCGGTGAGTGACAAAAGGATATCAAGATTCGAACTTCCTCGAGTAGTCCTTCGGGATTGCGCAAAACTCTGATATACCGATGGTGGGAAACCCCTAATTATTGTGGGATGAGACTTGATATTTTTTTGAACGAAATCCATATTAGTTCCTTGTTAATTGGCAAGCCTACCTCATTAGAGCCATTTAAAAGCCAAATTTGACCTTAGGTAGATTTCTTGGAAGACTTTCTTGTGATAATTGATAAAATCATTGTGTTGTGTTTGTTGTTCTTGTAGGTCTATGATTACAAAAAGAAAACATCCATTAAGATCCAAAAATTAATTAACAACAAAAATTCAAAAGAATATTCTATTCATAAGAATTCAAGATATGGAAAAAGAAAGGGATACATCATCCATAAATTCTCATTAAGAACAATATTTCCTTATCTTTATGATCCTAATATTACATCCATGTCTACATATTCTTCGAACAAAATGGCTATCCCAAAATCTCACATTAATTATATCATTGGTCAAGAAGAATATTATGAACATCATATATTTGATCAAAAAGAAAATCATGAATACCCTATATTTGATCAAGAACATCCTAATGGTAACCCAATCTTTGATGACGAACCTATTTCACATTATCAAGATAATCCCATCTTTGATCAAGGAAATCAAGAAAAAGTAGTCTTATCTCAACGATCTACATCACATGACAACGGAAAATTGGATAATCAAGATTTTGAATATCACATCTCTTTGAAAAACATAAATACATCTAAATATCCATGGGACAGATCATTTACTCCTTTGGGACAATCTTACGAATTTGCTTTGGAAAAACTCCTTGAAAAAAATCTCACCATGTTGCCTAAAATCACTTCATGTGGTTTTATCTTTTTGAGTAACTATTGTGCATATCATAGACATAATGAACATGGAACTTCAGATTGCATGGATTTAAAGCATAAAATCCAATATCTTATTGATGATGACTTAATTGAAATTGAAAATCCTAATGACTGATCTAAGGAAGATACTACTCTCAAGCAAGATCAAACTTATGAACAGATGTCTAATAGTGGTTCTCTTATAGCCTCCACTTCTTCCAAAATTCCTCCATCTCATAAAGAAGTGCAAAGATATCCAATATTCCTCCATCAAATAAAGAACCTAATAATTTTCATGATAACTGTGTATACCCTCAAGGGCTACCTCTAAAAGAGATCCAAGATAGCCTACATCTTTCTAGAAACTTCTTCCATGATTCAAAGGTTATAGACCCCACGCCTTTATGTGCTACAATACCTATCATTCCTATTTCAAATGAGCATCCATCATCCCTTCAAGAATCCCTCATACAGATCCAAACTCCTACCTTGTCCTTAGAAGTGGCTCCATGTCAAGAGACTAATCAAAAGTGCCAAGAAACAAGTATTATTAAGGATCAAGATCAAGATAATATCTAACCTTATCCTATAGTTGACCAAGGTCCCTTACCCCAAGAGTCCCATGATGATCCCTTCATACCCTTTTATTTCCTCCAAGTAGATATCCTTCCATCTCAAACACCCCATATTCCTTCACTTCCTATAGCATACCCATCTCCTAAGCAAGATCAAGGTATTCCTATCATCTCTAATGAACATATTGAAAATCAAAAGTAAAGTATTCTTCCTAGGTTATCAAAAGATCCTTGTCAAGATTAAACTAAATGCTTAGTAGCCTTATATTTGTTCTGATAAACTAAATGCTTTTGTAATAATCCTTTTATCAAAACCCTATTTGATCTTCAGATGTCCTTGAGTACGGCTACTTCTTGATAATACTTGTTAAAATGACATCTTTACAAATTTTATAACAAACTGATTTGACCTAATTAGGGTTTTACATTATCTTAGAAAACCTAAGATCAATGGTTCATATGATTAACCTAGATCATCATTACATAGGAATCATCATTCATGAAATGATTACATCCGCAATAAATATTCACCTCGATCTTGGTAAACCATTTTCTTGCTCGACAAAAAGTTGTTCACCTTGAACTATGTGCCATTTCAAACTTTTATGTGAACTCTGGATTAATTGGTAAATGTTGTCTCTTGGTCTTGGTGTTCACTAGCGCTTAGTAATCATGTGTACTCTGTAACTATTATACTCAGTAACCTCTTTGGTCAGTGACTACTATGTATTGATAGTCGACTGAATTGTCTTCTTGTGTTTACCGACTATACAAATGAATACTAATGACAACACTTAATCCATTTAGGAGTAACATATGTGTGGGAGATATAGCATTCTTCAAACAAATCCAAAAGAGACCATACATGTTTAAGAATGTATAGCATTCGTCGATTATAAGCATTCCTTTTTATGCAAGAGTTTATAATAATGGATGAATCTCCTTCCACATCAATATGTTTGAGGAGACCCATTTTCCTAGCCATAACTAGACCATTCAATAATGCCATAGCTTTACCAACATTATTTGTAACAGGATGTATAGATACAGATTTCAAAGCCAAAATCCTTCCAAAATTATCCCTGATAGAAATACTAATCCATGCTTTCCTACGGTTACCCCTTAACACACCATCAAAATTTAGCTTACATTGACCTGAATGTGGGAGATGCCACTTGATTTTGGATATGTTACTAGCTTTTTGATGTTGAGAGATAGGGAAAGGGAAAGAGGGAAAATTGATGTCAGCCTAGCTCTTAATTATTGAAGCATCCCATGGTGTAAATTTATATTTCCCCTATGGCCTATGATCACTGGAGTTAACCACTTCAATTGTTGACTTTTCTAATAGAACAAGGACATTATGAATAGGAGACTAAACTTGCCTGAAAATTCTTTTGTTTTGTTCCCGCCATATAGCCCATATAATTGATGTTGGATAATAGAGCCATACACTAGCGAAAATTGATTCAGTATATAACACTAGCCAAGACTGAAACATATCCCAAAGTGAATTTGGAAATGGGAAAACTAATCCAAGATTTTGTATGACAAAATGCTAGCATTGTTGTGCAAATTGAAAATGAAGGAAGAGATGATCGACTGACTCTTCCTCATCATTGTGTAAGACACATTCAAAGGGTTGTGCAATATTTAAAGATTGCATCCTATCACTGGTGAGAATTCATTTTTTAAGTGCTACCCAAGAGAAATAGCCAGCCTTCAGGAGAACATCTTTTTTCCAATAGAATAGGAAGGTCCTATATTTTTCTTTTTAATTTACCATTTGTTGCACAACCCTATAACCCTACTTAATATAATATCCACCATTTGGAGAGGGGTCCACAAAAGACATTCCTTAGCATTAGAAATGTATACTATTCGTTCATTAAGGATAGATTGTAATGTTGACACTTGCATAGGAGAAATAGGTAAACTAGATTAATCCTTCCATAATACCTTTCCTGTGAGAATGTCTATTGTAGAAATAAAACCAACTAATTTCATTCCCCAATAGTTTTTTACTGTAGTAGCAAAATCTGATAGATCAGCATTATGGATTAGGGGAGTAAGACCATTCCAAGAGTCCTCCCAGAAGTTAACTTTCTCTCCATTATGAACCCCAAGAGAAATAATTTGTGATGATGTCTCTAGATGAAATCTTAAAATTCCATATAACCGATCCATTTGGAGGATCAAGAACTGTAGCAATTCTATTGGAATCCTAGGAGTCTAAATATTTACCTTGCATAATTCAACACCATTTACTATTAGGGTTCTTTACCATTTTCCAAATGAGCTTGCCTCCAAAATCCTTATTTATGTACGTTATATTATGTAGCCCAACACCACCCACACTATGTGAAGAAGACATTTCTTTAAAAGATATCCGCAGTAATTTCTTTTCTCCTGACATATTGTTGGTCCATAAGAAATCCCTAATAATTTTCTCAATTTCGTGAATAACTAATTTTGGAGCTTGGAGAATAGACAAGAAGTAATTTTGTATTGTTGATAATATGATTTTGATTAATAATATTCTCTTAGATAATGAAAGCCAATGCACCTTCCACGCAGAGATTCTACATTTAATTCTTTCAATAATGGGATCCTAATAACTTGCCCTATTAGCCCCCATGAAAAATGAGATGCCCAAATATGTAGATGGAAAACTATCCACAATAAAACTAAGAGTGGAAATAATTCTATCTAAAACTTGTTTGGACATATTAAAAATAAAGATTTTCTATTATTTAGAATTAATCTTTTGGCCTGAGACATTTTTGTATAGGTCAAGGACTCCCTTCATATGTTGGAGTTCCTACAGATTGGATCTTCCAAAAAGAAGAGAATCATCAACAAAAAATGAATGTGTGACTGAGATTGAGGTTCTAAGAATCTGAACTCCTTTCTATAATCCTTGTTCATTTTTGAGTTTGATAATCCAACTAAAATCTTATGCCATGATAATAAACAATGATGGAGATAAGGGGTCCCCTTGTCGGACACCTTGTGTTGAAGAGAATAATACTACAAGAGCACCATTAATAAGGATAGTAAATTGAGCACCAAATATACATGCTTTAACCCATTTGCACTATTTTGAAGTAAAACCAAACTTTTTAAGGACTTTAAGTAAAATGTCCCAATTCAATCTATCATATGCCTTTTCTATATCAAGCTTAGCTAAAAATGTTGGAGTTTGATGAAGATTTATAGAATGTAGGGTCTCATGGGCTACTAGAACACCATCCATTGTTTCTTTCCTAGGAACAAATCCTCCTTGTTCTAGGGAAATAATTCTCAGGATCAACTGTTGCAACCTTAGGTATATCACTTTGGTAATGATTTTATATATCATGTTACAAAGTGAAATAGGTCTAAAATCTGCAAAGGTTTTAGGATTTTTACCCTTAGGGAGGAGTGCTATATTTGTGGTGTTGAAACACTTAAGCATTGTGGCACTTGATCTTGATTCTTCAATTGCTACTACAAGATCATGACAAATAAAATTTGAACACTTTTGAAAGAAAAGGCCAGTGAAACCATTAAGACCTGGAGCTTTATGAACTCTTATGGATAATACTACCTTGTGAATTTCCATCAAGGTGAATGGAGCCATAAGCATATAATTGTCCTAATTTGTTAGCATTAAATTAGGAATAGCTCCCAAAAGCTCATCTCCATCCTCCATAGAAGTGGGTTGTATTGATGGTGCTAGAAGGCCTTTACAGTTTTTATCACCTTCCTCTTGTATCTCTTGAGGATCAGATATAAGCCTATTTGTGACTGCATCATGAATTGAAAAAATTATGTTTGCTATTTTCTTTTGTTTGGCAGATATGGAAAAAATTGGTATTCTTATCTCCTTGTGCAAACCATAACTCCCGAGACTTTTGGTGCCAATATCCTTCCTCCCTACTAAATAATTCTTCCCATTCACCTTGTAACTTTTTATATTGCTCATAAGAATTCTGATTTAATCCATGTTTGATAAATTCATCATTTAGATCTTGTAGCTATTTTTGTTTGAGATTCTTCTCTTCAAAGATATTTTTGAAAATTGTCGTATTCCAAATCTTGATCTATTTCTTGATAAATTGCATCTTTTTGTGAAATTTAAACATCTTTGTGCCTTTATTAGGTAGAGCACAAGTCCACCACTATTTAAGAAGAATGTGAAAGTGTGGATGTCTAAACCATATACTTTCAAAATTGAATGAGCCTTTGTGTCTATTATTTGATGGCAAGGGGGAATTTAAAATATGCAGCATGATGGGGAAATCATCTCAGCCTAGAAGAGACATAATTTCTGAGTGAATGTCCATATTTTGAAGTTTCTAGTATTGAGTGAGGAGGAACCTATCCATTCTTTCTGCTATCTTTAAAAAATATTTATGTTTGTTAGTCCAAGTATAATGGTCATTTTGAAGAATTACATCCATTAAGTTGTTATCAGCAATAAAATGGGAAACATATGGCATCACTCATTCTAGAAGGAAAATTCCCCTGCCTTCTCATCTAAAGATATAATAGCATTAAAATCACCTGCTATGATAATGTTGTATTCAGCATACTATTGAATAATATTTGTAAGAGCCATCCAAAGTAATCTCTTATCATGTGTGGAGGTAGGACCATAAACATTAAGCACCAAAAAAGGAAGATCGAAATGTTGCACATGTACCAATTGCAAATTAAGGTCTTGCAAAATTAGTTGGGCTTAAATAGTTGTTGAATTCCAGAGGATAGCAAGACCACCCGAAGCTCCTGAACCCTAGATATGGATAGAGTGCCAGGTTGACCATTTATAAATACTATTCATGAAGTTGTCATGTGAAAGCTTTGTTTCTTTAAAAAGTACCATGTCAAATTGTGAAGAATCAAGAAATCACTTGATTCTATTTCTGTTGTCAGGGATGTTTAAACCTCTTATATTCTAAGATAGAATCTGCATTGCTAATGAGGAGAACATGTTGTTCTCCTCACTGATCTCTTAACCAGAGAAAATTTATACTCAATACTAGACTGTAAACCTACATCAATCTCCTCTTTACTTTTAATACTTCTTGGTTTTCTTCGTCTAGTCTTGACATCTTTTTTCTCAGGATGAGATGAGAGTGGTGTTTAAAGAACCAATAAAATATCGGAGCAGTCAAAATTCTTTTTAATATTAGTTTCATGTTCAGATACTAATGGATCTTACTTATCACAAGTAGTCTGATGTGGCACTATAGGTGGGATATTTTTGGTATTATCAAAGAGAAGCCCATTATTGTCCCGCACCTCCCAATTGTCTTTTCCGCTTGAAGTTGTCATGCCATAACCTCCTTGAAAAATAATGGTGTCCCCATCATTCTTAGTAACAGCTTTCTACAGAGCTTTTCCAACATCTTGTCCTTATAATTCATCATGCCTTCTTTCATCGAATAATTATGAGGCTACTAAGATTAACAACTCTTTCTCTATCCCTTCCGCTTCTTGAGGCCTAAGCTTCTTCATTGAATTAGGAAGTGTTTGAAAGTTGTCTATACTAAAGTATATGACTAGATATAGTGTTCTCATTATGGCAACAAAGTCATATAGCAGTTTGGAGTCAACGCACTAAGTGTAGAGATCAGAATTCAATTAAGTGTTGAAGACTAGAAAACATACAGAGCACCAAAGACTCAGAGCATCAGCGCATGTGTGTACGAATGAATTAAGGTATGTGCCCTAGAAGTTAATATTTTTAGACTATACTTATGCTTAGTCTAAGAGCGCATAAGTAGATAGGCAAAAATGTGAAAGTTACAGTCAGTTGAAGATGCACAGCCAGTGTGTGCCAGCAGTAAACAGAGCATGGAGCCAATAGTGACTATTTTGGTTTGTGATTATAAATTAATGTTGTAGAGGCTATGCGCCCATTGTATTTAGGTTTTTGATATATGTACATGTATAATTGTAAGCACGCTTAAGCCAATTCACTTGGAAGTGTTGTTTGTAATTAGTTATAGGGCCGACCTAATTATTTTATTTGTATAAGCATATAAATATAAGATGCGCCCATTGTAATTTATATGGAAGTGATATAAGAGTTGTGTTAAGTAGATCAGAGGTATGCAAAGAGAGAATATGATGTATTAGAGCTTTGTAAGAGGTCAAAGCATCAGCGCACCAAAGGAACTGATCTGACAAGCAGTGTCGCAACGATAATTCACTTACAGATATAGTGTGTATCTGATCTCAGAAGGTTGTATCCTTCATCATTTGAGTAGTGAGCTCTAGGATAGTGAGTCCACTCCCCTAATAGGGATCATTGTAAAAGATTCCTAACAGGGTCCAACCCTTAACAAGGTCTATTGTACTTAAAGCATTGTAAAGCTACTCCTAACAAGGATCACAAAACACTAGTGCAGAATATTAGTGGGTATCAAGTCCCACCATGGTTTTTACCTATTTGGGTTTCCCCGTAATCATATTGGTGTTGATTTCATATTTCATGTTTATGTGAATGTTTAATTCAATACTTAAGCATTTATAATTCAGTATTCAGATTATAGTGAAAAGTTAAAATACAATGAACACTGATTCACCCCCACCCCCCTCTCAGTGTTCCCATTCCTAACAATTGGTATTAGAGCTCTGGTCCTCAGCATAGAAGTTTAACCACTTGAGATCATGGACAAAGCAGAAATGAAACATCTGAAGAAGAATCTTGAAGTAGCTTTTGAAGGCCCGGACAATTCAGAAAGAGAAATTGAAGAACTAAAAGAAAAAGTCAGTGATGCTCAATTAGTTATCAAGAGACTAAGAAAAGACTTGAAAGGACACTCTAACAGTGATCTTGAAGAAAAAGTCAAGAAGTTGAATGAAGAAAATGCATCTCTATTAAGTCAGCTTGAAGAACTTGATGACAAACTGATGAACAATCAAGATGTCTACAATGACCAAGTCAAGGAGAACCTTCATCTCAATGATGAATTGAGGGAAGCCAATTTGGAAATCTTGGATCTAAGGAATTGCAAAGAAAGATTGGAATCTGAATTAAAAGAAGCAAAGAATCATATTGACAAGTTACAAACCAATTTTGATTTCATAGAATCTCAGTTGTATGCAAGAAGAGTCAAAGGAGACACTAGCTTTATTGGATACAATGAAGCACAAAATCAGATTGATAATATGCGAAGAAGAAAAGAGACACAAAAGGAGTCTACTGATACTGAGAAGACTGAAGATCAAACCAAAGACAATGATGGTCCTCCTAAGAATGAGTGCAAGCCCAGAGAATGCACATGTTTTGTATGTAACAAGCATGGACATATTGCAATGAACTATACAGAGGTAAAGCCTTTTTATGGTTACTGTTACACATGTAATATATTTGGTCATAGAGAAATAAATTGCAAGACTAGTAAGAAGAATAGGATTCAGTATAGTCAAAGAAATCAGAATTAGACCAATACAAGATGTTCTTAGAATGTTACATGTCAGATATGTAACTATAATGGTCATACAGTGAAACAATGTAGAATGATGACTCATGTCAATGCGCTGAGGAATAATAGACCTCTAGTGATTTGTCACACCTATAACAAGGCTGGACATATCTCAAAGTTTTGTAGATCAAGGACACAAGGTCATGAAAGCCCTAAAAAGACCGAAGAATTTGTATTAGATCTTGAAGCAGAAGTCAAGTTTGTGAAAACCTCAGAGGATGCAAGCTTAATTTGGTTAGAGAAGAAGAAGGATGAGACTGATGAGAATGTATTGGATGCATCCCCAGTGGATGCACCCTCTACATCTACATGAATGGCCCTTAGGGTCATAGGGGGAGCTAATTCAACTCTAGACCCCTACGTGGCTAGTATACTCATCCTCAGAGTATACACCTTTGGACTTAAGCCTTTGGAGTGTATTGGAACCTTTGTGCAAGAGCACACATGCTGATTGTAAGCGGAACTCAAGTTTGAAATTTTGAAATGACAGCCTGGTTTACGCAAGTTGCATTAATGGCAGAATTCTTACTTTAAGTACACAAAAAGTTGTATGTTCACTCATTGCATTCATATTCAAAGTGATTGGAGAGCAGATTGAGCCTTGGAAGTTGTTGAGAAGATTTGGAGATCGAACTATCAGTATTTACAGTGCATTTGATCAGTTGTAGGAAACCCTAGCTCATTGTGCTGATTCGGAAGCTATCAGAACATCTCAGAGATCAATTGGAAAGCATTTATCAAGTAAGTCATGGCCACTCCTATTGTTTATGATGTCGCTGAGAAGAAGAGATATGTTTTCAAGAGCCACCCATTTAAATCAACCCTAGATGATTTAGAGGGAGCATTCTCCCACAGGCCGATGGGCGTCATGCATGTAGAAGACATAAGGGCTTACATCTATTGTAAGAAGGAACATGCTGGACTAGATAGGCTAAGGGCGCACATGGACACAATGTTGAAACCAGACAAAACATTCATGGATGAATACACCAAATGGAACAATCACCCCATTATTGAATATGCCATGGCATATGAGTTCTATGAGGAAGAATGGATAAAGATATTGTTGAGCAGAATCCATGATGATTTTTTTTAAATTGGAGATGTACCAGTAAGAATCATAAGAGACTTGATTCATGAGATAACAAGCCTCTCTAAGATAGGCATCATTCTTCCAGTGGGTAAGGATGTCAAGAAAATGGTGGAGCAAGTGTGTAAATCAAGAAGTGATAAGCGCAGCATGAATATTGAGCCTATAGAGAAACCAGACATTAAGTTGATGTCAATGATACTTGGTTATAGGTTTCATCATACCAGCAGGGTGAATAGTGTGTCTACGGACACTATTCTAGCAGCCATGTGTCTTGTGCAAGAAGATGGAGAGTTCAACTTGTGTGAGATCTTGCGCACATAGTTGATAGACAACATCAAAGTTATCAAACATAACAAAACAAAGGTATTCAGGTTTGGGTCCCTAATCATCTATATGTACCTTCATATAGTTGGTAAAGTGTCAGACTTGTATCTAGACAAGTCCATTCCAACCATGCCATAGATATCAAACAAAGAAAGCACTGAAAGCACCTTAAGAGACTATACAACCTTGGAATTGAAGACCTTCAGAGCAAGGATGCAGATGAGGTACAGAATTCGTAAGAGTATTGTGGAGAAGTATAAAGACACAATATGCTTCATGGTGGAGATTGATAGTACTTGTATGGAAGCTATTGAGCCTAGAACTAAGTGGATTCATCCACTTGGCTATGAGGTTGAGGAACAAGTTCTTGAAGCTTATGCATAGGTATTGTTATCAGCCACTAAAGATGATAATGAACCTAGGTGGGGAACCTATGAAGAGAAAACTAGAGAAGTTGATGCTAAGCTGAACAGTGCTACAACTAAAAGAAAGGTTGCAAAAGTTACTTCTAAAATATTAAGAATACATGGTGTATCACAAGCAAATCTTGACAAGGCAAGGGAAGAGAAGATTGCCTTGGAATTGAAGAGAACAGCAGCATAAGAAGAATAGGAAGATCCCAAGATGAAGAAGATTAAGATTGAAAAAGATGATGACATTCCTTCTGCGCCCAAAGAATCCAGTGATCCTATTGCTCCTCCAAAGTATGAACCAATAATCACAAGGAAGAAAGAAGTAAGCACTAGTCATCCATCCTCGCAAGCTACAAGGAGTAGGAGAAACATTCAAGCACCTCCTAAGGCAAGATTTAGACCAAGTCTCAAAACTTTGAGCACAAGAATTATTGATGAGGGAAAAATTGATTAGGTAGGAAAGTTCTATGAGGCATACAATGAAATTGATAAGTCAGAAATTCATAATATGATTATCAAACACATGATCAAGTTCAAGAAAATAGTTCTTGAAATGAAAACCTCTATTCCTGATAAAGTGTGGAATATTTTAGAACACCTAAAGAGACAAGCAAATGAAGAGGATATTAGGATAAGAGAAAAAGTGTTACAAGATACTCTGTTGGTATGTTCTAAAGAAGAAGAGGCACTGATATTAAATTTGGTGAAGCCACACTTGAGAACAAAAATAAGAACTTTGCACATTATGAACAAAGACTATGACTTGATAACTCAATAAACAAGGAAGGCCTTTGAGAAGGTACTCTTGGAGCAACAGATTAGACTACCTATTGCACCCATCACTCAAGCATCCAATATGAAAGGCAAAGCAGCAGAGACCTCCTATGCACTAGTGACAGGTCCTCAGGACTCAGCGCCCATAGTAGAAGCACAATCAAAAGCAGATCACTCTGCGCCCACTACTACATTTGGGGCCAAATTTTGACAAAAGTTTTCGAGGGGTAACTTTTTATTATGAATTTGGTTTTTTTTTTTTGTAATAGGCCCCGATGATGTCGGTATTCTGATGGGTGTCTAATTAACCATCAGAATTCCAACAAATTCGGGGTATAGATTTAAAAAAAAGTGAAACGGCCTCATCATTTTTATTTTGATTGGATAGAGGGAGCGGGAGAAAAGGAGCGAAAGCTGAGCGCGGGAGAAGGTATGTGATTTCTTCATCTTTCGAGCCTATGGCATCATATTTGAATGCATTTCATTTTATTTGATCATGAATGCTCTCTGAAATGACCGCATTCTACTAGTGTCATGCCATAGCCAGTGCTTTCTCTCTATTATTTGATGTTATTGGTGCTTGTGCTCAAGGATATTGATTCACTGTATTCAAATGTTTGGATTCACGTTTGTTGATATTACTGGCATATATGTTTAATGATGCCATTGTAAATTGCTTTCACTGAAATGACCGCATTCTACTGGTGTCATGCCCTAGCCCATGCTTTAACTCCATTATTTAATGTTATTGGTGCTTGTGCTCAAGTATATTCATTTCTTTGAAATGTTGACTGTGGTTATCAAATGGATAGCCTGTGAGCTTCTAGCTAGGCACCATTTGTATTGATAGCTTAGGGCATCAAATGTATTGTATCATTGATAGTTGATACTTTGTTAAAAGGAAATAGGACAAAGAACGATTTTTATTTAGTTTCTCTATTTTGATCCCTAAGTGGCTTACAACCCTAGAGAAGTATATGCAAATTTACGGATGCAGTTGCAGGATACATAACAGTCGATAATTCACAATAAATCTATGCATCCAATTTGAATAGCAATTAATACAAATAACTAGGGTCCTCCAATGGCCCAATCATCTGGACCTTGACTGTCCCCTCAACCAGTGACCCTTCAAAACCAGGTTATTATGCAATCAGTGAGTTATCCTTCATTCTCCTAGTGAGCTTCTAGGTAGGTGTCATTTGTATATTTGATAGCTTAGGGCATCAAATGTATATTGTATCATTGATAGTTGAGACTTTGTTAAAAGGAAATAGGACAAAGAATGATTTTGATTTAGTCTCTGTATTTTGATCCCTAAGTGCTTACAACCCTAGAGAAGTATATGGAGATTTACGGATGTAGTTGCAGGATACATAGCAGCCAATAATTTACAAGAAATCCATGCATCCAATTTGAATAGCAATTACTACAAAGAAATAGGGTCCTCCAATGGCGTAATCATCTGGATTATGACTATCCCCTCAACCAGTGACCCTTCAAAACTAGGTTATCATGCAATCAGTGAGTGATCCTTCATTCTCCTGGTCTGCCTTGCATCCAAACATATTGGAAATACATAATACAATGATAACAAGTCTTTCACAATCCCCCTTCCCTCAAGGAACACTATCAACCATCACTTCCACATAGCATTTCACTATTTTATGAGTGGATTGTGTAGGAACAGTTAACATTAAACAAGGAGCAAACTCCTCAACGCATCTTGGAAACCAATGAATTCAATAATAAATGAAACCTAACACCAACACTATTCCTTCCATAGTTGCAGGATACATAACAGTCGATAATTCACAAGAAATCCATGCATCAAATTTTTATAAGGATATCCTACTAATCAATAGGAATTTTCTTGAGATGACCAATGATTATGCATTTTGATGGCAGTGTACTCGTTCAAAAGGATAATATAAATCTTTAAAAAAAATTTCTGATTTTCTCAAACTATAAATGTGGTTAAAGGGAAAATATTATGTAAAAAACCCACAAACCAAGCTAGCAAATGATTGTACATCAAATTATTCCTATATTCATTCAAGTATTGCTATGCTTCAGCTACCTGACCTTTGAGCATCATCTATAGGAATGTGTAGCTTTAAGATAGAGTTACTTCTTGGGCCTTACAATAGGGTGGAATATGATCAAGATTTGTTTAGGCTGTATCTTTGTTAGTCCCATTGTTAGGTTCTTATAGTTCATGGTTTGAATCTATTATGGTTGTGTAAGGGATTTGTAGATGCTTTTTCTAACATAATTATTGGACACCATGATTGGAACAACTGGTTGTTAGCTATTGTACACATGAATCATATCTATCAATGGTTCTTTGTGTTCAAAAATTCGTTGATCAATCTTTGAGATTTATTGTCCCAGTTTTAAAAGAGTGATAAAAGATATAATGAGTGCTATCTTTTCCAAGTGTTTTGTGGGTGCCATTATCTTCTAGGAGTAATTTTTGGAACCAAATTATGTTCTTTGCCTCTAGTAAATATTGCAAACACAACCATCTTCTTGGTGAAGGGTTTCTTCCATCCCCATGAGGCACTATTGCATGGTTTCCATTCTTTTATAGTATACTAAACCTAATTTAATACAAGTGTGCACTATTTTGGGTTCCATAATTTATGGCCCCTACACTGTGGTTGTTAGCCTAATTAAGACAGGCCTACCTTTGCATATAATAAGAGGCCAACATAAAACAAACATCCAGAGGTTAGGGGGTTGTTCCTTGTCCATAATTTATATTTAAGTGCTAAGTGATGATGGGTATATCGTGTAATTCATACCTAGTGTGTCTCTTTCTTTCTCTCCACATTTCACATTAGGAGTATATGTTATAAAATACTAATGAAATCAACTATAGGTCAAATCTAATCAAAATTGCAATATAAAGATTAAAATAGATCTTGAAGAAATATGGGAACCATTTTTGACAGATATTGTACAAATGAAGAGAATACTCCAAAGAGGAAATTCTTCAATGTGGAATAATTGAAGGACAATATTTTACTTTTATATGCACATCTGCAATGTTTTTGATATATTTATGAGATAACAAAACCATAGAAAGAATAGAATATAGAAGAAAGTAAAGAATAATGATCATACTTTGAGATATTGTGGAAAATTAAAGGAAAGAATGCTTGGTGGGGTTATCATGCAATCAGTGAGTGATCCTTCATTCCCCTCTTCTAGTGACCCTTCAAAACCGGGTTATTATGCAATCAGTGAGTGATCCTTCATTCTCCCGGTCTGCCCTACATCCAAACATATTGGAAATACACAATACAATGATAACAAGTCTTTCAAAATCCCCCTTCCCTCAAGGAACACTATCAACCATCCCTTCCACATAACATTTCACTATTGTATGAGTCGATTGTACAAGAACAGTTAACATTAAACAAGGAGCAAACTCCTCAACACATCTTGGAAACCATTGAATTCAATAATAAATGAAACCTAACACCAACACTATTCCTTCCATTCACTTCTACCAAGAATAAAGCATTTAATCCATTCAACATTACATATAATCATTAGACAGTTACATTTCCTGACTGTGTAGAGGAACAGTCACGACCAAAATGATCAAAACTACTTTCACCCTTGCATGAGCTATTCCTCACTCTTAATGAGTTATAAACATGCTATTGTTTCAGTTTTGCTTGTGAGTTATGATAATTTTTGTAAACATGTCATTGGTTCAGTTTAGTGTATTCATTTTTGTCAAACAAATCTTCATTGTCTTATGATTGTCTTCTTTATATAGTAGCATGTATTAATTGGTTGACAAATAAAGAAGCATTTAGACAATCAGAAGACAATGAAGATAATTTTAAATGCATCTAACACAATGTTTTTTTACAAAACTGAACCAATGGCATGTTTACAACAAAGAAATAGAGTGATAATAATATGCTAAAAATTGTATTCTATTTAATACATGCCAAAGGACCAGTCCCAACAATTCTTAAACATACTTTATCTGATATGATGAATTCTTAAACAAGTAAGGTTGGAGTAAACATAGTTATCACACAGTTTTTTTGTGTGGTACAAGGAAGATTTGGCTGATTAAGAGTGAGGCCTTCTTTAGAATCTCATATAAATTTGGCCGATTAAGATGAGAAGAAAAAAACAATTCATTAGTTAAATTTTTTAATTTCATGTATTTTTTCTCCTATTTATTAGGTGCATGAGTTGAAGGTTGAATGTAAGAGTCTTATAATGTTGTGTTACCTTAAATCTCGATTTTCTGATACTCCTATGATGATCTTTCTCAACAAGTATTTTATTCTATTGTTGTTTTTTGAATAGCATATTGGGCAAATACAAAATTGTGTACTTCTACAAGACAGTGAGCACAAAATTGAAGTATCAAACAAGACTTGATCAAGTTGTAGGTGGAACATGCACTCAAATAGTAAGTAATGTAGAATAACAAAATAAGTACTTTGTCGAGTCTACATTTTTTTATTTTCTGAGATTACATCCATGTTCTATATTCATAGAATGGTTCAAAATTGAAATTTACAATTCGATAAAAGTACTAACAGGTGTTGTTCCCTGCACCCTCAATCAACAACTTGCCTCCATTTTATTTTGATTTACAAACTACTATATTATTTGAATATCTTTCTTTCTTTCCACAATAGGAAAGAGTTTGAGGTGGAAGACTACAATAATAAAAGTGTTTCAATTTGGTATACTATACTACAACATCATTTCATAACTAAGTTTTCAATTTCTATATATAATTAGGTTATAGATAATCTAAGTGAAGAAGCATCATGTCAGACAATCCAAGTGAAGAAGGTAATGGGGATGCAATCAATAGATTGTGGTCGAACTTGAAAAGAAAAGGCAATGGAAAATGTTATTGTCCCTACAATAATTGTAAGGGCTTAAACATTAGAAGATTGCTAATCAAAACAGCTAAGAGACATTGTAGGGATAATGGTCACATTGAAGGAGGCTTTGATTATCATGAATTGGTAAGTTTTTCATTATATTTATTTAACAATTAATATATATATATATATGAAATACACCTGATGATGAGATCATTATCATGGTTTATTTGTGTTCATCATTTTAATATAGGTCGACCTCCCTAGGGGAGTATGTGATATGGACCATGGAGGTGCGAATATTGAGAATATAGCTTTGGAAGTGGAGGATCATGGAGGTGTGAATATTGAAGCTGAAGATTATGATCCCATGGAAGATGATGATGATGCACCAGATGATGGTACTAATACATTGATCCATGACACATTTGGTATTGGTGCAACTGATGATGATGATCAAGATGATGTTGATGTCATCCATGATATACCTCTACTTGAGAAGGCAGCCACACCCCTTTACGAAGGCTCCCAAACAACTCTTCTCTCTGTTGTATTGTTGTTGAACTTGAAGGTTATGAATGGTTTATCCAACACAGCAATGTCACATATGCTACAGTATGTCATATATGTCATTATAGTAATTAAATGGTGAAACATGTACCATAAATATTGTTAATATTAACAACATATATTTTTTTCTATAGATTGATAGGTGAGTTCTTGTTACCACCATCGAATATTCTCCCTCGCTCATACCGAGAATTATGTGCCACTATGAAAGATATTGGAATAGAGTATCAAGTAATAGATGCGTGTCCCAATGATCATATTATTTATCATAAAGAACATGAATTTGCAACAGAATGCCCTGAATGTCATATGAGTAGATATCGAATAGATCAAATAAGAAAAAAGGTGTCTCACAAGGTTCTTTGTTACATCCCCATTATACCACATTTGCAAAGATTATTTAGGTGTAGTAGCTTGGCACAATTTATGGATTACCATGCATGCAATAAGAGTCAAGATGACATTATTCAAATGCCTGTGGATGGTTCTATATTTAAGGACATAGAGGAAAAGTGGCCGCACTTTATCGAAGAACCTCTAAATCTCAAGCTTTCAGTGGTAGCGGACGGTGTCAATCTATTTGGAGAGCTAAGATCTGTTTGCACTGTTTGGCTTATTTTTGTCATCAACAATAACATTCCTCCATGGATGTCAATAAAGGAGCACATTATGTTGAAAATGATTGTTCCAGATATTTGATCATTTAATAGTTATCTACATGTAATTATAAATCTTGTAGTAAAATGGTCACAATAATTATGTAATGTTGTTGTTCATTCAACCAGGTAAATACCAAGTTAAAGATATGAATGTTTATATTGAGCCTCTTATTGATGAGTTGGTGGAGTTATGAAAAGGTGTCACTATGTATGACATCTCTAGACCAATAGGAGATAGACAATTTCAATTCCATGCAATGCTTGTATGGACAATACATGATGCCCCAGGGCTAACACATTTTTCTGGTATGTTATGGTGAATTCAAGTTGCACATGATAATTTTAAAAATAAAAATTAACATATTTAATCCAATTGTATCATTACCTTGTAGGTCTTCAAACAAAGGAAAAATTTACATGTCCAGTTTGTGGTCCAAAGATGAAATTTTATCATTCAAAAAATTTAGGAAAGCAGGTGTTTGATGAGTATAAACACTTTCTCCACAAAAATCATAACTATCGAATTACTGAAAAACATATTTTCAATGGGAAAGAAAAGACTACATCTAAGCCACGGAGAATGACACCTCACTTATGGAAGTTGGAATATAATAGAATTAATCATCAAGGTACTACCATTCTACCTAACGGTTTATGTTTGAAATTTGTATATTTTTATTGTGTTTTGTTTGTTGATTATGTGATTGATGATCATAAATGTCATCAAGGCAACACTACTGAGCACCTTCCAAAGGGACTAGAGAGTTATCCTAGACAATTTAGTAGGTTGCCCTACTATCAGCAACTGCAAGATGTGCATTTGTTTGATACTATGCATATTGGAAAGAATGTAACAGAGACATTGTGGAAGATATTGGATGGAAGGCATGACAAAGAAAAAATTGTCAAAATTTGTAACGACATTCATGAATCCAATCATGCAATGAAAAATTTCATTGAATCAAATAGAAATGGAGAACGGATCAATACAAGTGCCCTTCTTTGGTTATTAACAGAACAACAAAGTGATGCCATAAAGAAGTGATACAAAAAATTTGATTTTCCACAAGATTTGCTACAAACATAAGCAGTACCATATCAAAGAAAGGTGAATTTGGGACAAGGTTGAAAACGCATGATTGGCATACCTTCATCAAGGTAAGTCATGTTCTTTTGTATTTACAATATATTTGTAAATTGCATGTACTTCTCATTGTATTATATGAGAAAAGAATGACATGATTATTTTTATAATTGTTGCAATACGTGCTACCCCTTTCTCTCCCAGAGAACTTTGACAATAACATCAAACAAGTGATATATGATCCTGGAAAATACATGAGGTAAGCAATGATATATGTTCAATTTGTTGTATGTATATATATATATATATATATATATATATATATATATATATATATATATATATATATATATATATGTATGTATGTATGTATGTATGTATGTATGTATGTATGTATGTATGTATATATTGTAAAGTCTCGTGTTTATATATTTTTGTGTCTTGAATGTCTTGTAGGTGGTTGTCATCTAAAAAAATTTATAGAACAGATATAAAATACTGGAAGAGAAAAATTCCTCTTCTAATGTGTGAAATGCAAAAGTGTCTACCTTCAACCTTTTTCAATGCACAAGAACACTACCTCATACACCAACTTGAGGAGATTGAAATGTGTGGACCCGTACACACTCGGTCAATGTGGATGGTTGAGAGGCACCTAAAATTTCTGAAGGCTTTGATTCGACAAAGGGCACATCATAAGGGTTCTATGGTGGAGGGATATATGGTATACCAAACTATGGTGTACGTTACTGAATATCTTCCTAAGCTTGCAGCAAAGATCCATATAGATCGCATTTGGGATCTCGAGACCATTAGAAAATTCGAAGGGGAGTACTTGGTGGGGGAAGGCAGAATGAGGAAAGTGAGAGGTAATAAATTATAAGATGTTATTGTAGCTGTTAATTAATTTTTAATCTTCAAAATTAATCGATTGTAAGTCGTCTATTTATTTTTTGTATAGCTGCTCAAGAGTGGGATGCAATACATTTGTATATTGCAAACAATCAAGATTGGATGATGAAATAGATTGAATGATGTCATCATTTAGGTCGCACATTAACATGGGAAGTTGTGTCTTCATTGGTTAATGAAGATCATCATAACGGAGATCCTAATGTTACCAAAAAGGAAATAGATTTAGCACATGGTTTAAAAGATTTCTAGGTACATATAAATTTGTTAATCACTCATACGTTTATAAACTCTCGATGCATTAATTTATACATGTTTTACATATTTTTGTAGGTCAAACACCACAAGGCTATGTTTTGCAATGGTCATAAATTTTGCATGAAAAAGTTGGATGACACAAAGAAAACTTGTGATTTTGGGATAAGTGCAGTCTTTCAGGTGACTAATATTTCATCTAGAAATGACTTACATCCTCGAGAGTCTAAAAATCAATATTATGGCATTTTGGATGATATACTTGAGTGTGACTTTAATTCTTTCAGATTAGTTCTCTTCATCATCAGATGGTATAGGCTACGACTTAATCAAAATGATCCTGATAGAACTGTTATTGAACATGACAATGGATTTTCAATTATTAATACAAGGTGGTTTGAGCCAGTTGGGGATGAATCCTATGTTCTTCTAAGCCAATGTGAGCAGGTATTTTACTCAGAGGTTCTGCATAAATCAAGTTGGTCATTTTTTGTTAGACATGATCCAAGAGGAAGGTCGATGAGGTATAATGCGATTGAAGAAGAAGATTGTGAACAACTAGAAGATGATGTAGATGATGATCACGAACAACAGTTAGTTGATGATGTTCCTAATGCAACTTTTCTTGAAGAAGAAGAAGATGATGATGATGATGATGCTACTGATGATGCTACTGATGATGATGATGATGATGATGATGATGATGATGATGATGATGATGATGTTGCTGATGATGATGATGATGATGTCGATGATGACGATGACAATGAAGACGAAAACAATGATAGTGGTGGTGATGATGTTGACGTCAACGATGACCATGGTGATTAGTTGGATGAAGAAGAAGATGAATGACATGAATGAAATTTATAGTTACGTGATCATTGCTTAATCTATTGAATATTGATTTCTTGATAGAAATGTGCAGTTATGCAATCAATGCTTAATCTAATTAATTCGCGATCTACTTACTATGGGATGCTTATGGTGTTTAATGTACTTACTATGTGGTTTTGAGTATATGTATCATGAGTTTTTTAGCTAACATTAGATAATTGAATTACATATGTAGGTACCCGGACTCCTTTCACGAGCTCCCACACAGTCTCATGGATCGACAGGTATAAGTCAATACACCCTATAGAGATTAATGTATTTCACAATTTGCAAAATATCTCACATTATCTCTCTCATTTGATGGAGTGCACGTAGCAGCACTCCTCGAGTGAAGAAAGTGAGTCATTTAGTATGTCTGAATTAGGAAGATCAACTAGAGGTCAAAAGACTAGAAAGAAATTCAATACACGCATGAAATTTTTCCTTTCTCAAGGGGGGTCATGTTCTTATGATGATGAGAGAAAAGGCGACATCGAAGTGCCCTTAGGTACCAAAATCTATAGAAACAATGGGTCCCCAAGGAACTTCCTCCAATAAACACTGATTTTAGTGTTAAAGGCAAGATATATTGTATTGCACCATCATCAATACATGGTTTGGGCCTATTTTCCATGGATGGCATAAAGGTCTCTTACAACAAAGTTGTTGAATTGATGGAGTATGTTGGACCTTGTTACGATTACAAAAGTTAGATGCGAATTGTTCAATATAAAAAAAGTATGTGTAGGTATGCACTCTCGGAAAATTATATTCAACAAAAAGACAATGAGCAAAGTAAAAGAGTGGCTATATACATTGACAAAAGGCCAAAAGCATCAGGGAATATTGTAGGTTTTATAAATAGCACGTGACCTCTTTCAACTATTAAGCAACCCAATTACATATTTGAGGCGCGTGAAGGAAATCATGTATTTGTATGTGCAATAAAATCAATAAGTGCAGGGGAAGAGCTTCTTATTGATTACAATTTGAATCGCATGGATACAAATGATGTCACTATCATTAGGGTGCGGGTACATATTGTGTACCATTAAATAATTGAGTTTTTTTGCCAACCACATTTAGAGAGTCTCCTCACCATCCACCTCATCTCCATCATCATCTTCTAATGAAATTTATTAATTTAGTCCTTTCTAATTATTGGTTAACTTTAAATAATAACACAGGACCACAATATGGAGCAACCACCTAGTGGGGACAATGATGATCGTACATGCACTTCTTCCCAGTAGGTAAACCTCTTTGTTATTGAACTACAAATTAGATAGAAGCAAAATGTTAAATAAAGTTTTTTATTATATTCTTTTCATCACTGTTTCAGATTAATTCTAATAGTGTTAGTAATATTGTTGTCACAGATAGGTGGTCAATAGAGAAAGGGAAAGGAGCATGCAGTCCCTAAAGAGGAGTCCTTTGACAAGGACCTAGTTGTTGATTTGGGTGCTTGTGATGAGCCTCTGCAATTAAAAAATTCCTCCACAGAATTGGAAATAGATTGATTGAATTGGCATCTATATTCCCTCCGACTCTTGAGTCACAAAAGAGGGCAACTAAACTGATGCACCTATCTCAAAATTACCAAGTATTAATGTAATTTTTAATTATATACTGCATCCTACAATGTCGGCAACACGTAGCATGGCCACAGACGCCATGGCACCACCTACTCATACACAGATTTTATTTTCTCTATCATTATATATATATATATATATGTTTATTTCCCTTGAAGTGTTCTTTCTTAGGGCCATTTCGTAATGGAATCAATTTATGCAACAGGGGATGCAACACTTGATGGTGATTTTCCTAGATGTACTAGTATTGCTAGTATGGGAACGGTGAAGGATTGCATATTGCTTGTGAGCGAAGAAGGACTTCCCTTGAAAATAGAAAAACTTCCAAGTACTTTAAAGATTGGACCTTTCTTTTACTATACAATCGTATGTTAATTACACCTTGCATTCAATATGAGAAGCTTACATCTATTGTGTTCTTATTTTATACTATTATATCCTTTGACTAATGATCCCATGATTATTTTGTTGGGATTGATGTTTTCTATAGTAAACTTAATGACAAGTGTTTGCGGATATTCAGGCCCACCATCTGTATAGGGTGAAACATCATATCCAAACTAAAACCCCAATCCACTATTTTGATTTCATATCATTGCTAGGATAGTTATCATTACATCCATTTTTGAATCTAACACTATTTTCTTTCTTAAAAGGTGGAAAAGCCAAAATGAAAAGTTAAAGGATGATCTCGTAGAGAGTATGACAAACTTTTTTGGACCTTGTGCATTTCAGAAGGGTAAGCTCCTTCAAAGAGTCGGGATATGTTTGAGGTATATTAGGGACCAGTACAAGTGTACATTAACCAAAAACCCATGTTACTAGCGCCCCCCTTGCATTCCTGATTTAGAGTGGAAATGTCTTATTCTGGATGCAAATGAGAAAACTAAAGTAAAAAGAGGAAATACACCACCAAAGAACAGAAGAAGGTATGTGATACTGTTAAGAATGTAATTGTATGTACTAAATACTCTTCATATTTATATGAACTAACATATTTCAATCTCTTCATAGATTGCCTGACACATCAAAGGCAACAAAGGCAAGATTGCAAAAGCACGAGCAACACAAGCTAGGCTCTGGCAGTTATTCGAAACTTGTTGCACGAGTTGTAAGTGTTGGAAAAATACTATATTTACATGGCTTTTAACACTGAAAATAATTCTTTGATCTTTAAATATTTATTTATAATTTGAAATCTTTTATTGTTTTGATGAAACAATAAAATAAAATTTGACGATACCAAGCAAAAATGCAGGGCGCAGATTTCAATATAAGTCTCACAAAAGAGGACAAGAGAATTGGCTTGCAACAAGGTTATAAAGCCATGGCAAAAAGAATAAGAAGTGCACAAGGTTCTACTGATGGATCTGTCAAGGTAAGTAAGCTAAATAGATGATATTTCAAATTTAATTATTTACCAATTAGTTTATTTGATGTTAAGTTCCAACATAAAGTGAGAAAATTTGTTTTAAGTAAGAAAACAATGATAACATGAATGTGTATGAAATTGAAATGCAGCCTACCGATTCTTGCCGTACACAACCTATGGGTGTTGATGACAATGAGGATGTGCATCACAGTAATACAAGTAAACATCTTAAATTGATTGGTGTAGTAATACAAATTTAATTGCAATTGGTGTTTGGATTAATGTAACAATTTGTATTGCAGCTGTAGAGAGTGTAGAGGCTATTGTTAATGAGTATGTTGAGGTTGAGGCCGAGGCTAGACAAACTGACCTCGATGTTGATGATGTGACTAGATCAGGTAAAGAGCTATACAATTATGGCCTGAAAAGTACTGAAATACTTTAAAATGTTTTAAATATTTTTAATTTAACCCTTTTATATGTTATTGCAGATGACCCCCCTTTGCATCAATAGAGAACTAGGCGTGCATTGAGATCTAATGAGAGGGTAGATGATCATGATGATGATATTGATAGTCATCTTAACAATTACATCTTAAAAACTAGAAATCAAAAGAAAAAAAAAGAAATGATTGTCATCTATGCACCTTAATTGATAATGATTGATTTTTATATGCCAATGAATTTAATTATGTGGTAGTGAATGTTCATAAATTTTATAATGTGTTAATGAATGTTATCATGTGATAATTAATGAATGTCACATTTTATTAATGTGTGAATGAATGTTATCGTGTGATAATTAATGAATGTTACATTTTATTAATGGATGAAATAATGAATGAATGTTAGATGTTAACGGGTAATTTAGAGTGATGTTGGGGGGGGGGGGGGGAAATGAGCTTCCACCTTCACGTGGTTGGCCCTATTTAGTACAGAATATAAAACTATTCTCAAAACAAAGTGAAGCTCAATAAGTTTGTTCCTTATATAGGGTCTCAAGTGTAGCTTTTATCCCACTCTCAACATTGCAAGGCTTCAAGTGGTGTTTTGATATTGGTTTTTCCATATCCCATTGACATTTTGTCTTTCTCCTAAGAACTCTCACCAAGCTCTGATACATGGATGAGCAGAAGATGTCCCTTATATGCTACACATATATAATATGGTAGATCTAGGGAATAAATATACTACAACATAGAATGAGTCAACTTGAATCTATAGTTTCTTCATTCACAATGAAAAGTCAAATTACAAGTCATATTTTAGATTTAATATTCATATTTATCTTCATCATGATCATAGCCATCATGGTCATCATTTGGTTCAACTTCATTTGAACCACACTCCATGTCGGGTACCATTATAAGGCATGGAGTGTGGTCATACCCATGTTACCATAATAATGAGTTAGCCTATAAAATTATGAATAAAATACCTCATGTATCATATTTATAATACTGCAAGTGCACCCGGGCTTGGCCCAGGCACCCAAGTTCCTACCAAAGGAACCCAAGTCAAACCCAGAGGAGAACAAAAGTAGAATCGGAACCCAGCCTCAAACAAAGAACTGGATAACTTGGTTTTTTTCTAATTCAAGTTTATTTCTGAATTCTTCTCCAATTCTAACCTGATTATTCCATATTTTATTTTCCAATTTTCCTTCTTCCTCACTCCAAATTCAAGGATCACCACCCATGACTTATGTTGTTATTTCCTTTTACTAATTGTGCTATTTCAAGGATCACCACCCATGACTTGGTTAAGATGATGAATGCTGGCAATGCCTTTATTACCAAGGAATCACCACCCGCCATTAATGAATATTAATGATCATTGTTTCCTAAGGGTAATCAATGTTTGTGTATGCTGATCACCCAAGTCTTTGGCTGTAATTTGCATGCTATGAGGTTTGTCAAAAGTGGGGGTATGACATGCTGGTTGGATTATAACATATTGACACTTACACCATGAAGAAGACAAATGATTAAATAGAAAGAGAGGACCAACTGAACCATCTTGTGGTCAGTCTATATCACATTGAGAAACAACGTCAAGACTTGAGAATCAAAATAATTAAAAGTTTTTTCAAGACCATGAATGATCAACAACATTCCATCAAAAAACAAAACACTAATCTATATTATCATTAAGCCATAAAATATGTCTTTAAAGTTTAGAAGCATCACAAAAACTTTCAAGAAACATAGTACTATCCAAGGACCAAAATGAATACCCTCCAAATGATTATGATTATGTTGATGTTGATGTCTATAATTTATGTCTAATGATTATGATGATGTTGATGTCTATAATTTATGTCTAATGATTATGATGATGTTGATGTTGATGTCTATAATTTATTTCACTTACTGATGCTTGCCTAGATTGAATTTTGAATTGCCAGGCTGGAGAACGCTTTCAAAGTTTAGGGTCTATTCTACATGATACTCTTAGTTGCATCTCAAATGCAACTCAACATATTTTTGATGTTGGGCAACGCACTGCAAAAACTCATCCACAGGTGAAATTTAACGCTGTGAATCTTGGCATTGTTAATGTTATTACTCTTCTTCATGTTTCATATTTGTGAAAATGTTTCTTGGCACTATCTTATTCTTATTACAATGTTCTTTGTTGTGGGGCAGGAGGTCAATCTTCATTGTCTTCATTGTGGGGGACAGTGAAGATTTCTCTGACAAATAGCAAGTCTTCTTTAGTATCTTATAATAACATGCTAAACTAATAAAGGTGTTATGGGCATTTAATCTGCAATTACTAATAGACTAAGCATATTATTATTATGCTTAATGTTCCATTTAAATGCATTTAACACAAAAAACAAATTTACAAAATTGAACCAATGGCATGTTTACAACAAAGATGTGTTGAGGAGTTTGCTCCTTGTTTAATGTTAACTGTTCCTGCACAATCCACTCATACAATAGTGAAATGCTATGTGGAAGGGATGGTTGATAGTGTTCCTTGAGGGAAGGGGGATTGTGAAAGACTTGTTATCATTGTATTGTGTATTTCCAATATGTTTGGTTGCAGGGCAGACTAGGAGAATGAAGGATCACTCACCGATTGCATGATAACCTGGTTTTGAAGGGTCACTGGTTGCGGGGAAAATCAAGGTCCGGATGATTGGGCCATTGGAGGACCCTATTTCTTTGTATTAATTGCTATTCAAATTAGATGCATGGATTTTTTGTGAATTATCAGTTGCTATGTATCCTGCAACTAAATTCGTAAATCTGCATATACTTCTCTACGATTGTAAGCCACTTAGAGATCAAAATAGAGAAACTAAATCAAAATCATTCTTTGTCCTATTTCCTTTTAACAAAGTCTCAACTATCAATGATACAATACATTTGATGCCCTAAGCTATCAATACAAATGACGCCTAGCTAGAAGCTCATGGGCTGTCCATTTGATAACCATAGTCAACATTTCAAAAAAATGGATATCCAAACATTTGAAAACCAATGGCATGCTTACAACAAAGGTCGAATAAAACTCCCAACAATTATTAAGCATACTTTATCTAATATGATGAATTCTTAAACAATTAAGGTTGGAGTAGACATAGTTATCACACATTTTTTTGTGTGGTACAAGGAAGATTTGGCTAGGTCAAGTCTTCCTTCATGCTAGCAGTCTACAGAATTAGACCTTTATTAACAATTGATCATATCAGATAACTAGTATATTTAAGAATTGTTGGGACTGGTCCTTTGGCATGTATTAAACAGAATAGTATTTTCAGCATATTATTATCATTCTATTTCTTTATTGTAAACATGTCATCGATTTAGTTTTGTAACTTCACTGTTGTATGAGTGGATTGTGCAGGAACAGTTAACATTAAACAAGGAGCAAACTCCTCAACACATCTTGGAAACCATTGAATTCAATAATAAATGAAACTTAACACCAACACTATTCCTTCCATTCACTTCTACCAAGAACAAAGCATTTAATCCATTCAACATTACATATAATCATTAGACAGTTACATTTCCTGACTGTGTAGAGGAACAATCACGACCAAATAGATCAAAACTACTTTCACCCTTACACATGGGTAAAAGCACAAAGCTATGTCACGTTTCAGGACAACTTATCAGCACAGCTGAATTTGAGTATTTATAACTAAAATTATTTTTTATCAAACATATGGTCTAGCTAGATTCATTCTAGCTAAGTTAGATAAGTTCTTCACCTTTTCCAATTGGAAATATCTATTAAATGCATGTTTTATAACAATTACTAAAGAAATAAAATTATTTTAGAAAAATGATGTTTCAATAATTCTTACTATTTTTAATGATATTTTTTTACAAATATAAAAATACCCTTTTTTAGAGCATAGAGTCAAGATTATCATTATATAATTTTTATAGTATTTTAAGTAGATCTAATATATTATAATTTCAAAATACTGCAAGTAGGTATTTTAACATTCGAGAACAAGATGCTTCAAAAATAGAAAAAAATAGTAAAGCTTATCAAAAAATTTGAAAATTTGTATTTAACACTAGAGGAGAGAGTCATCTTTAAGAGTGTGTAATTTATTTTCTGAATGGTGTAGATTTGATAGGGGAAATTTGACACGAGATGAAAACTGTCGATTTCAGGTATGTTCGACTTTGAGTAGTTATAACAGAGAAAATATAAATTGAAAACTAATTTTTCTTCTTTTCTGCACTAGTTGTACATTTTATCTATGACATATTTTGAAATCAAAGGAAAAAAATATTATTTGCATATACTTTTTTGGTGCGGACAAGACCCTCGTTTTTCAACATTTTTCAGCAAGTAAAAAATGGACTTAAAAAATTTTAAAAATATGTGAATTCTTGTTCAAGAAAAATTAAAAAAATTATAGGCATAAACTTCATCCACTTTTACACATTTCATTAGTTTAGATCATCTCCAAATTTTAAACATAAATGTAATTTTTATGTCGTTAAAGTTAAAAATTTTGTGTGTTGTTGACCTTTTCCTTTATAAAAGTGTGACACACCCACAAGCTATTCCAAACTTCAAGTAAAATGAGCAATATGCTATATCAAATCATTCATATTCATAGTAACCATTCGAAGGATCATTTTGTCAATGAACCCTCTGACTGTACCCCTACGACAAAGAAAGGAAACCTCAAAATAGAGAAAGGAAACTTAGTAAAACCAGTCTATGCTGATGTTTGTGAGGGTACAGTCATGATAAGTGCCTCTCAAACCTCTCCAAACATGTAAGATTGTCTTTAAATACTTTATTGATCTCTTCTAAACATTAACCAAATCAAACCTACATTTGAATCCACACACAATAACCCCAAAATGAAGGGTTTTGTATCCTTTAATGAATCTCAATCACTGGTAGCGCATGGACAGTCAAACCAGTAGTCTCTAAAGCATTCAATAAGTGACTAGATTGTATTTAATACACACTATTCCTTCCATTCACTTCTACCAAGAATAAAGTATTTAATCCATTCAACATTACATATAATCATTAGACAGTTACATTTCCTGACTGTGTACTAGAGGAATAGTCAGGAAATGTAATTGTCTAAACAATTCAAACATTTGAAAATAGTGAATCGATATCCTTGTGCACAAGCACCAATAATATCAAATAATGGAGATAAAGCATGGGCTAGGGCACGACACTAGTAGAATGCGGTCATTTCAGAGAGCATTCATGATCAAATAAAATGCAATGCATTTGAAATTTGCAGTCGAATATGATGTCAGATGCTCGAAAGATGAAGAAATCACATACCTTCTCTCGCTCTCAGCTTTCGCTCCTCTATCCAACCGAAATAAAAATGATGAGACCGTTTCACTTTTTTTTTTCATACCCAAATCTTCCTTGTACCACACGAAGAACATGTCATTGGTTCAGTTTTGTAATTTGTTTTTTGTGTAATTAGTAATTGGTAGATTAAATACAGATAACACCTTTATCAGTTTAATTAGCATGTTATTATCATATCAGATAAAGTATGTTTAAGAATTGTTGGGACTGGTCTTTTTGCGTGTATTAAACATAATAGAATTTTCAGCATATTATTTTCAATCTATTTCTTTATTCTAAACATGCCATTGGTTCAGTTTTGTAGATTTGTTTAATTTGTTAAATGCATTTTTCATGAGGAGGGGTCTTGTTCTGAGGAGATTGATGAAGATTGTGCACCTCAAAAACCAATTCATAAGGTACCGATCATGTTTCCTATTCGCTTATATTTTTGGATTGGTAAATCTCCTTATAAGTTTCATGTCCTTTATTTTGATTACTATGGATGAGCTATATATCTTACATTTAACATTCAACTTCTTTACATTTTAGAACATGTAGTGTGTTTTTTGAGGATTTTACCAAATCAACTTTTAACATAAACCGAAAACACCAAACTGATATCTTGCCCTTTCAACTTGACAAAATATTTGCATTTGACCAATAACTGCAAGCAACTGAATGATAAATCCACATACCTGTATCTTTGTAAAATACCTGGAACATCAAAAAAATGGCTAAGTGGCTGCCGCCATGATTTTTATCTACTGAATATGGGAAAAAAAACACCAAAAAAAATCGAATAGAAAACTTGATTGGTCATTTCAAAGAGCATTCATGATCAAATAAAATGCAATTCCTTCTCTAGTGCTTGATCAACTTTCACCCGCTCATTTTCTCCCACTCCTTTTCTCTACAAATGAAATAAAAATGATTTGGCCATTTCAAAATGATGAATTGATATCCTTGAGCACAAGCACCAATAACATCAACTATTTTGATCTGTGGGTACCCTAATGTTGGCAAGAGTTCTTTTATTAATAAGATTACTCTGCAAGCTTGAAGAAGCGATATATTTTCGCAAATGAAGAGTAGAAAGATGATGATATTCCTAAGATCATGGATGGACACAATGTTGCAGATAGAATGGAAGACATCTTTGTAGACTGGCCCTGGATCCTTCAACCATTGGGGTAGGATCCAGACCTAGGCTAAAAAGATGTCTTCCTTTCTATTGTGGAATTATCCCTTCTTTGGTTTGCACTCATTCCTCTTCTCAAAAATGGTTATCTAGAAACTTTGGATACTGTTTCTCATCCATGCATGAAATGTTCTAGTGATCATATAAAATTACTTTAGGCCTCCAGTATTGATGAGATGTACAAGTGTAAAATGTTTTTGCGAGACTGGGATCAATTTGTGCAGTGTACATAAATGCAAGGCGGTGATTATTCTTGACGATCGATAGGTAGCTAGGACAGTAGCTAGGACTATAGATAACACACCTCAAGAGACCATCATAGGTTGTCTCTTTCTTCAATCTATATTATTGACAGAATGTTTTACCTTTCATTAGCTCATCAAATCCGGGGATTTGAAAGAATTTAATAGAATATTTTCATGACAATGTATATTATTTAAGTTGACGTTGCACGAATTTATCTACTTCACGCACTTTTAGACTATGAGGACAGTGATAAAGAAGCATGGCCATGGTAGGAGATGCTTCTTTATCGCCGTCTTCATAGTATACAAGTGCGCAAAGTAGATAAATTCATGCAACGTCAACTTAAATAATATACGTTGTCATGAAAATATTCTATTAAATTCTTTCAAATCCCTAGATTTGATGAGCTAATGAAAGGTAAAACATTATGTCAATAATATAGACTAAAGAAAGAGAGAACCTATGATGGTCTCTTGAGCTATTTTATCTTTAATGTGCATATCCGTCAGTTTTTCAACACTTCATAATTTATTTCTGACAGAAGTGCTATGCATTCGATAGATAAAATGTCGAAGAATCATAATTTACAACAATTGTTCCGACAGTAATGCTATACGTTTGACAGGGCAACCTATCGGAGAAATGTTGCACGACTGCCGATATTTCGACAGTTTAAGTGTCGCAAATAGAAACTTTTCGATAGAAACTTTGATAGTAATGCCATATCACCGACAGGTATATCTGTCAGAATTAGGTGGCAACTGTTGGTATTCCAACAGTTATAATGTCGAAAAGGATATGTTTTCGACAGTTAATTCTGACAAAGATTGTATATTTTCGATAGGTTCTGGTGTCAGAATGTCGATGGATGAACCACAGGAAATGTCATAATGAAACTTTTGTCATGTGCAAATTTTTGACGTGATATGGTGTCGGTAAACCGACAGATATGTCTTCTGTCACAATTTCCGACACAAAAACTACAACGGACTCATGTGTCAAAATGCTGACAAATGAGAATTACAAATCCGACAAATGGCCGTCAGAATTTGACCTCAAATATACTAGTGGCCCATGACAGAATCACCCAAAGATAGCACAATTATCATAGATAATGTGGAAATAGCCATGGCAGCTACTAATAAGGACTTGGACAAGTTTGAGGAATCATTTGTTAGTACTGAGGAAGCAGAAATCTTATGCAGTAATACACCTCCCACTCAACAAGAAGTACTCATAGAAGACATATCTGATGAGAAAGGAGAAGAAAAGAAAGAAGAATTAAAGGAGAAAGAAAATGAAACTTATTTGCAATGTTCTAGGTGAAACAAGAATTGATGGATAGTACTCCCATCACTCCCTCCTCATTGTTGTCAAGTTTGACACCAAACACAAGCAGTTTGGACTCCTAGAAAGAAGAAGACGTAATTAAGTTCAGCATCCTGGCTATGGAGAAGGCTAAGGAGAAGTAAGTAATGAGAAATCCCCTCCTAGTGGAATCAGTAAATATTCTGAATAGTTTGCTACCAAAGGATAAGAAAGTGGTAAAGGTACACTCGGTTGATGATGTGAGCACAGTCATCTCACAGTTCAAAGTAAATTTTTCAAGCCTAGAAGAATCTGTGACCATAGTGGCAGAAGAGAAATACTTAAAGAAGAGACTCAATGAACTAATGAGTAATTTTGCACTAGACTTAAACTCTCTTAAGTCTGGTCAGGCATCATTGAAGGATTTTGCAGATCAAGGAAGGAAAGTCATTGCAGAATCCATGGATCAGGATAAGCTAACTGATGCCCATCTTAAGAAGATCAAAGATGTAGAGGCAATGATAGAGAAGGTGAAGGATTCAGTGCTAGACACATCCACTAATGTGAACATATGTAACAATGTCTATCAAGGTCAATTAGACATAATTGAGAAAACAGAGAAAGAAATGGAGAAGATAAGGTCTAGACAAACTCAATTAAGGAATGCTCTTGCGCCCTCACTAGACATTCTCAGTCAGAACATAAAGGATATTGATGCGACTATGATTACCTATGACCAAGGTTCGAGCACAGAATTGGAGAAGATGGAGAAGCTTCAATATGCATTATGCGCCCATCTACAGATAGTCAATTCTTTGATAACCTTTTGGAAGAAGGAGATCCAGAAACTCAAGATTGCATATCCAGATGTTTTCCCTCAGTAAGTGTATGTAGATAAAGTTTTTGATATACCTTTGTCATTAATGTCAAAGGGGGAGTTGTATAGAATATGGAGTATATAATATGTATAGGGAGTTATAAGTTTATGTATAAAGATGTATAGAAGACAAAATGTTTTGTGTAAAGGGACAGTTAGAAACTTGGCCATATTCCTTTGTTGCCATCAATGACAAAGGGTGAGATTATTGGAAAGTTGTCTATACTGAAGTATATGACTAAATATAGTGTTTTCATTATGGAAACAAATTCATATAGCAGTTTGGAGTCAGCAAACTAAGTGTAGAGATTAGAATTCAATTAAGTGTTGAAGACTGGACAACATACAGAGCACTAGAGACTCAAAGCATCAGCGCACGTGTGTACGGATGAATTAAGGTATGTGCCCTAGAAGTTAAGATTGTTAGACTATACTTATGCTTAGTCTAAGAGCGTATAAGTAGATAGGCAAAGATGTGAAAGTTACAGTCAGTTGAAGATGCACAACCAGTGTGTGCCAGTAGTAAACAAAGCATGGAGCCGATAGTGACTATTTTGGTTTGCGATTATAAATTAATGTTGTAGAGGCTATGAGCCCATTGTATTTAGGTTGCCGACATATGTACATGTATAATTGTAAGCACGCTTAAGCCAATTCACTTGGAAGTGTTGTTTGTAATTAGTTCTAGGGCCGACCTAATTGTTTTGTTTGTATAAGTGTATAAATATAAGATGTGCCCATTGTAATTAGTATGGAAGTGATATAAGAGTTGTGTTAAGTGGAGCAGAGGTATGCGAAGAGAGCATATGATGTATTAGAACTTTGCAAGAGGTCAAAGCATCAGCACACCAAAGGAACTGATCTAACAAGCAGTGTCACAACGACAGTTCACTTGCAGATATAGTGTGTATTTGATCTCATAAGGTTGTAGCCTTCATCATTTGAGCAGTGAGCTCTAGGATAGTGAGCCCACTCCCCTAATAGGGATCATTGTAAAAGACTCCTAATAGGGTCCAACTCTTAACAAGGTCTACTTTACTTAAAGCATTGTAAAGATACTCCTAACAGGGTAAAGGATCTTCTAGCAAGGATCACAAAACACTAGTGCAGAATATTAGTGGGTATCAAGTCCCACCAAGGTTTTTACCTATTTGGGTTTCCCTGTAATCATATTGGTGTTGATTTCATGTTTCATGTTTATGTGAATGTTTAATTCAGTACTTAAGCATTTATAATTCAGTATTCAGATTATAGTGAAAAGTTAAAATACAGTGAACACTAATTCACCACCCCCCCCCCCCCCCCCCCTCTCAGTGTTCCCATTCCTAACATGAAGGACATCTTTAGGGAATTTGTAAATCTTAGTGAGACATTACATAAGGTCAGCAGGTTTAGAATTGAAAATGATGTCATGAACCAATTTACTAGCTTGTACCCCATGAGGAAGATTATTTGATGCATCTTGTAGAAGGGGAGGATTCTTTCCAAAAGTTGCATTATGTAAATTATCTTGTTGGAGAATAACATTAGCTATATTGAGTCAACTTATTGAAATAAGAGAATAGACAATAGATGAATCTGTAGAAATCTTGGTCAATATGAATATATGGGGAAGGTGCAAAAACAACAATTCTCTTATCTTCACGGTTTAGAAAGGGAGATCTGTCACTTGTAGGAGATACCTTGAAGTGTGAGCATTTTAAAGGGCCAAAAACAGGGTCTAGGCAAACCTCATAATTAAAGACATCCATAGATTATCATGACATTTAAAATGACCCAAGACATTATCATGTTTTTGAACCATGTCACCATCCTCAATTTGAACTTCTTGAATCCATTCCCCCCATTTAGATATAATCGATAAGGATTTGGGAAAAGGTTTATTCATATCTAGAAGAAAACAAACCCTAACTGGGGCACTTAGATTTTTGAATGCAATGAGGTCATGTCAAATGAAAATGCCCAATTTATTAGCAAGTAGCTCTATTAGAGACGATTCTTTGTATTCCAATGGTAATGAAGGCAGAGTAACCCAAAATGGCATGAAGTTACAGATGATAGGATCTAAAATAAAATTAGGAATCCGTAAAATAGCACGGACAAACCCGATCCATGACAAAACCATCTTTTCCTCTTATAGGAAAAATCCCTATTAGATTTAGAATCAAATAGAGAAATAAAATGTGCAGAATTAGAATTTGGGTAAAAAATATGTTAAATCCCTAGCCAACATTGTTCAACCCATTGCAATATAACAGAGGATTGGAATTTGAATTTCCAGGTCTTACCTATTAGCGCCTTTTATCGTAGGTTGGATACTCGCACCTCTAAAAGTACATCTAGAAGAGTGATTGATTGATGAAGATCCAAACTAGTCGGTAAGGTGGAATCAACTCGTTGCTAAGAGGAAGTTGTATACGAAATTGTTTTCCTCCAAACCCTAGTTGTGGAAGTTCTTGTATTGAAGGGTGCCCCTCTTCTTTCATTATTTGTTTGATCTTCCTCTCGTGGAAGGTGTATTGTGTTGGGAGTAGTGAGAAACTGAGGATGAGGAATGTCTAAATTATTAGGCCAAGAAACATATGATGGGAATCGACGATACTCTCCATCATTCAATCGATATGCTCCCTCGTTGTCTAAATTCACTATAGAAGGTTCAAGAGTTCTTTCACAAATGTCAAAAATAGTTTGAGGTTTGTGTTGTCATCGTTGAAATGTAGATCTTCTATTCCTTCCATTCCTTCCATGCCAAGCTTTATTATTTTTCCTACCATATTGATGTCGACTCTTAATAGTAGGATGATCTTTTTTGGATGCATTTGGGTTGAAGTGATCGTTATTCCTGCTTGTGTTTAAAATCCTCTGCCTACCATGAAACCCTCGATTATGCTCCCGCTTTCACTCCATTTTTTGTACCATTTTTTCATCTTGAGTTCATTTTTATGATTTATATAATTATTTTGTTAGGAGTTCCTCACAACAAGAAGTAGCAAAAGGAAAAAAATGAAAGAGAGAAAAAGAACAAGAACTAGAAGAATAGGAAAAGAAAAAGAAAGAAAAAAAAGGAAAAGAGAAAGAACAAGAGAAAGAAAGAGTGAGAGTGAGAATAAGAACAAGACAATGAACAAGAACAAAATAAGCAACTAGACAATGAGCAAGAATGTAAAAGAAAGAATAGAGAAAGAAGTAGAAGCAAAAAAAGGAGCAAAGTTAACATTGAGGACAATGCTTTTGTAAATGGAGGAGCAATGTTGTGCCTCTAAACTTATTATGTGTATTGTGTTATGAGTAGTTAACTTGTGAATATCTTAAATATTAAATAAATTATATAATTTTATTATAATCATATAAATGCATTTAGGTCATCCTAAAAGTTATATTTATGCATCTAAAACAGCCTAAGTGGTATCCAAAGCACAAGTATGGTAATAATAAAAGATATAAGAAATTTATTATCATTATGTTGAGTGTTTAGTGCTTGTTGAAAACCACTGGAGGTACCTCCCTCAAAGTGGCATATTACTATCAAGTATTTGCATCATATTCCATATTATATTCTCTTTTGTAAGTTATATCATTAAAATAATGGTAAAGAAAAGCCTAAAGAATGGCAAGTGGCTTGGTTAATAATTGGTATGCTTATTTCATGAGCTTTGAAATTATTTGGAAAGAATGATGATCTCTCAAGGATTGATGAAACTCCTTAGAAACTATCATGCCCAAATTTAGATAAGTGAAAGTAAGAGCTCATTTGACCCCCCCTAGCAAAATGATTATCAACAATTTGCTTCTATCAGCAAATGTTGGCCACTCACAGTAGTAGAGAAGGCACAAATAATTGATCTTCCAGCTCAATGGTGGAATTGTAAAACTCCAATGTGTTGGCTTCTTATAAATAATGACAAAAATGTACTTGTTAGTGTAGGAAATAGGCAGCAAGCAATTGAGAGGGGGGGTGAATCAGTTGCTCCCAAAATACTTAAACTCTCAAACCCTTAATCTCTTAAAGCTTGAAACCCTTATTACTAATTTGAAAAATGTAAAGCATGTAAACACAAATCAAAAAACATCAAAACCACATAACACAAAGATTTTTTGCATGGAAACCCAAACTAGGGTTAAAACCACAGTGGGGTTAATACCCACAATAATGCTAATACCTTGTTATAAGTATAGACTTATTACAATATCATAAATGCACATGCATTCAGGCACACTGCCTAGAGTTCACTACTCAATTCTCCTTAGGCACCCACCCTACGGAAGTCGCACTAACTTATAGTCACAATTCAGAAGTCTCACCAACTTACATACACATTTCAGATATCAATCTGATAATTCATAAACTATATCCTACGGAAGTCGCACTAACTTATAGTCACAATTCAGAAGTCTCACCAACTTACATACACATTTCAAATATCAATCTGATAATTCATAAACTATATCCTACGGAAGTCGCACTAACTTATAGTCACAATTCAGAAGTCTCACCAACTTACATACACATTTCAGATATCAATCTGATAATTCATAAACTGTATAGTAGCATCTCAATATGCCTTGGTACGTTCCTTTTCAATACAATCAGATCCCTTGCTACAATTCTATTTGTCACACTACAGATAAGAAATTTAGCCCTCAGTAGATTTGTAAAAGTGCTTCACAAACATCCACTTTCTTCTATAATCTCCAAAATACTGGCACACATACAATTCAATATAATCAAACCCTAATTCACCATATTTATCAAGAACTAGTTCGGCGAAACCTAGTCTCTAATCATACATCTCTTTGTGCCAAAATCAACCATCAAGGTCACTATGTGCTTTCCAAACATCCTTTAGATTCATCAAGAAAATATAGAGATCCTAAACATAATCCTAAAATATTTTATCAATCTCACATAAATCATTTCATCAACTTTTCTTGATATGTCAGCTAAGGACTCACAAACATAACTTAGATTCATTGAACTTGGTCACCTTGATCAATGTAAGTTTCCAACTATCTTCAACTAAAATACGTGTAACTTCCTTGTGGATCATCATAATCACAAACCCTTTGAATGGTAGACATATTGATATGTCCTTAACACATTCCTAGTTCTGCAACCAAAGATCTCATCTTGAGCATGTGTGTGAAAGTAATCTCTACAACTCTGTAACACTGGAAATTAGTAAAATAACTAGTCCACATATGTGACACCATAACTTGATCAAATCATCATGTCAGCAACTTGAACTTGACGTGAAGCATGCAGATAACCTCTACATCATCCCATGAGGTGTGAAAATCCTAATCTTTTGTAACCTTATATTGTCATTCATCTGTAAGTTTTGTGTTATTGGAAAAATTGCATATATGTCAACCAATCTTCATAACAGATATCAAAACCATCCAATCTTCACACTAGACATCCAATCAACATAATAGACATCAAAACAACACAATAGATATGTTGACATCAATGACAACACATCCTACTTTCCAAGAATCTCCCCCTTTTGCATTGATGGAAACATGTGATGGGAAAAATAATAATGCAATCAGAAACCAACAATACTACCATCAATACCATTATCTTTCAGAGTCTCTCTAACTATTATATTCTTCATCATCTTTGCTCTATCTCTACTTCCCCTGGGAACAAGTTCTCCTTGGTTTCATTATGACTATATACTCTTTTCTCCATCGGTTTCTCCCCTTTGGATGTGCACCACTCTTCTTAACTAAAATTATTCTCTTTTATGTGCATGTATATGAACTTGCTTTATCTGATCTTCTAATTTTCTCTTCTCTCCTTCTCTTCACATTTGATCTTCTAATCTTCCCTTGGTCTTCATACCCTATTGTTTTTCACATTTGCTTCTCTCCCCCTTTGACATTAATGAAAAAGGTTTATCACTTACTCTGAGCGACTAAACACATCCAACATCTTAAAGATTAATTCCTTGATTTTTGTAATTATTTGTACCTCTCTCTAAACACATTCAACTTTTGATCAAACAAATCTACCTTACCATGCTTACTACTCCCCCTGAGTAGTAGCCTCCATACATCAATCCAATTGTAAGATTTCTCTTTTGAGCATATTGGTTTGATACAATCTTTTTGTATCTTAGTTATGATCAAGAGGGGTAATGACCCCTAACTTGCTTGTGAAAGTAGGCTCTTTTCTAAAAAAATTCTTACATTTCTTTCTCTTGACCCTATTTCTAGACTTATATCTCTTCTCAGTTGTCTTCTCCTTCTCCTTCTCCTTTCCTTTGACCTCTTTCTATATGCTTCTGTCATTTTCTTGCATATCCTTGTACATTCTCACTGGATCAAACTCATCTACTTGTATGTCTCTAGAGTACTCAACAATCTGTGTAGATATATTACATATAAGACATATGATAATCTTTTTCTTACTATCATCATCCCTCATCATAGTACATGGACATCTACCTATTTGTCTTGTGACAGTAGCATTCATCCTTCTCATACCATTGAATATATCTAAGATATGGTTATTTCTTTTACCTCTAGGAAAGTGATTTTTCCTTTTGTAGTATGAGGCTCTATGTCTATACTTCCCACAACCAAAACACTTACCACTGAAGTTTTGAGGCTTAGGGTGTCTTACTACAGTCTTCTTGTCCGTGTTCCTCTTTTTGGCCTTGCTCTTTATCTGATTCTTCTTCTTATTTTCCATGTCCTGCTTCTTGCCCATATCCTTCTGCTTGGCTTTGTCCTATTAATTATTTTGTTCTTCTTCTTTACCTTGTTCTTATGTCCTTTATCTTTAGGCTTGACTTGACTAGACATGGAGCATTCTTCTTTCACGTATCTAAGACCATTGTTCTCTCTCTCAAGCAATGCCTCAATTTTAGTTGTTCTAAGCATGAGCTTTTCCACGTGGTTATTTGTAGTTACAATCTCTTTCTTAACAGACCTAGATCATTCATCATCAATTGGATCAACCTCTGATATTAGGAAAATATGATCTTCTATAGTCTTTCTTCTTGTTTGAACTCCTTTATTCTTATCACCAATTATTTTTCCTTCATTGTGATTCAATCTTATACACCTTGGATTTTTCTTCCTTGTCTCTAATTTTTGGAGTTCTTCTCCACTTGTATAAGCTTCATCTTTTGTTTTTTTTTGTGATATTTGGACTTATGTTCTGGACTTGTTTATGTTGCATCTAATCACTACTATCCCTATAATGTTCACATTCACTAGGTCGTTTTCAATAGTTTCATCCACCTTAACATTTGTGCTTTCTACCAACTTCTCTAACATTTTGTTATAGCGCCTATATGCTCTTCTTTTGGTAGAATAGCCAAGGAATATACCTTCATCACTCCTTGCATCAAACTTTCCTATATCTTTATCTTTCTTTATATAACATCAACTACCAAAAAATTTGAAGTACTTAACAATAGGCACATGACCACACCAAAGTTCATAAGGTGTCTTACCAGTTCCATCTCTGATCTGCACTCGGTTACAAGAGTATACTACAATTTTCATAGCTTCTCTCCAAAACATCTGTAGAATGTTTCTCTCAAGAATAATGGTCATTGTAGTCTCTAGAAATTTGTTCTTCCGTGTTGCTACACCATTTTGTTGTGGAGTCCTAGGATTAGACAAGTGTCTCTTGATTCCATGCATCTCATAGAATGCGTTAAACTCATTTGATGTAAACTCTCCACCTCTGTCTGATCTTAGCTTCTTCAATTTCAGACTTGTCTCATTTTCCATCATTAACTTGAATAAACTTATGAAAAGATTCAAACTTCTCCTTCAAGAAGCTCACCCATACCATCTTTGAGTAGTCATCAATTAGTAGCATAAAACATGTCTCCTTGCAAGCTTCTTATCTTGGTAGGGTAACACAAATCAGTATGAACAAGATCAAAAAAACCATTTGAAGTTTCTTTCTTAGAGTGAAAAGTAGCTCTTGTTTGCTTACCCAATTGGCATTCTTTGCAAAAACTATTAGTAGGCTTCTTCATTTTAGGCAAATCTCTAACAACAAAAGTAGAACTTATAGAAACAATATTGACAAAGTTCACATGACACAACCTTTTATGTCATAACCAGCCCTCACCTATTTGAGCAATCAAACAAGGCTTATGCCCACTATTCAAAAGAAATATATCACCTCTTGTCTTGGATCTAGTGGCAATCTCCCTTCCATAATCATTCAAGATCTTACACATGTCATTCTTGAAATGCAATCCATAGCCTTTATCCAGTAGCTTACCAACACTGAGAATATTATGTTTCAAACCTTCTACATACAATACATCACCAATATTATTTTTTCCATCCTAAGTAATTGAACCTCTACCTTTGATCTCACCACTAAATTTGTCACCCCATTTCACTTCGCCACCATCATACTTCTCATAGCTTATGATTTTTTTCTTGTCACCAGTCGTATGATGAGATCATCCACAGTCAATCACCCACTTATCTTCCTTGAAAACTTAAGTGGCTAAAGTTTTTTCTTCAACAACATTAATAGTAATAGAAGGCATAGAATCTTTAGATTTAGAGTTGTCTTCTTTAATAGCAATGAGAGAGATGGCACGCTTAAGATTATCAAGCTTATTACCTTCTTCCTTAATGGCAATGAATGTAAATTCATCATCATTCTTATCAACTTCAACAAATTCATCATCAATAATTCCTTCATCATCTAGAGCATAATAACACCTTCATTCCCTAGGCTTAGGCTCATACTTATACTTAGAAACTCTATAAGTAGGGAACCTAGATGCGAAATGTCCTACTTTACCACATGAAAATCATTTAAAAGGCATCTTTCATTTATCCTTACTTCCAATAGGAGCTCTTTCTCTATAAAACATTCTTTTAGCAAACTTGGCTTCTAATTCTTCAAGCACTCTATCTTCCTCTTTCATTTCCTACATCTATTGTTCCCATCTTCACTGTTGTATCTCCTTCATAAAGAATCTCCAACTTCTCTTATATATGATTGGTTGTCTCCAATTCCATGACATTAGTCATCTCTACATCAGTCAAGGCACTTAGTAGAGCTTCCTTTGCCCTAATGTTCACCAAGTGGCATTATTAATCTCATCAGGACTTGTAGGATTCTGAGGAGGGTTGTAGGAATTATTTGTAATCCAACAATCTTCATCAATACATCTAAGATATACAATTATGTGGTTCCTTCATAGTGCATTATTGGTTCCATCAAATCTTGGACTATCTTTCTTGTATGTTGCCATCTTCAGATCTCCCTCAAGCTATTAGGATTTCTTCAAGGGACTTGGCTCTTATACCAATTGAAGGAAATAGGTAGCAAGCAAATAAGAGGGGGGTGAATCAGTTTCTCTCAAAATACTTAAACTCTCATACCCTTAATCCATCAAAGTGTGAAACCCTTAAATGTTTAAACCCTTATTACTGATTTACAAAATGTAAAACATGTAAACACAAATCAAAAAGCATCAACACCACATAACACAAAGATTTTTTGCATGGAAACCCAAACTAGAGTGAAAACCACGGTGGGGTTGATACCCACAATAAGGCTAATACCTTGGTAGAAGTATACACTTATTACAATATAGGGAATGAACATGCATTCAGGCACACTACCTAAAGTTCACTACTCAATTTGCCTTGGGTACCCACCCTAAGGAAGTCACACTTATTTAAAATCACAATTCAAAAGTCTCACTGACTTACATACACACTGTAGACACCAATCTGATAATTCTTGATAGTAGCATCTCAATATGCCTTGGTCAGTTCCTTTTCAGTACAATCAAATCTTTTTCTACAATTCTCTCTGTCACACAAAAAATAAGCAACTCAACCCTAAGTAGATCTATAAAAGTGTTTCACTAGCACACACTTACTTCTGCGATCTCCAAAACACTGGCACACACACATGACAACACAATCAAACCCTAATTCATTATATTTATCAAGAACTAGGTCGACAAAACCTAATCCCTAATCATCCATCTCTCTACACCAAAATCAATCATTAAAATTAATGTGCACTTTCTAAACATCACTTACATTTATCAAGAACATCTCGAGATCATAAACATAACCCTAAAATATTTTACCGATCTCACATAAATCATTTTATCAACTTTTCTTAACATGTCGGCTAAGGACCTAAAAACATAATTTAGATTCATTGAACTTGGTCACCTTGATCAATGTAAGTTGCCAACTCATCAGGCACATAATCTTATATCATCCTAAGGCATCATGAAGTTCAAAAAAGTAATCAAATCTATTACATTTGTTGGATCTCCCAACATCTTATGAGAAACTTCAAGAACATTGTTATCCTCAACTAAAATACTTGTAGCTGCCTTGTGGATCATCAAAATCACAAACCCTTTAAATGGTAGACGCATTGATATGTCCTTAACACATTTCCAGATGCACAACCAAAGATCTCATCTTGAGCACGTGCACGAAAGCAATCTTGGCAGCTCTATAACACTGGCAATCAACAAAATAACTAGCCTACATATGTAACATCATAATTTGATCAAATCATCATGTCAACAACTCAAACTTGACATGAAACACGTATACAGCCTCTAGATCATCCCATGAGTTGTGCAACTCCTCATCTTCAGTAACCTTACGTCGCCATTCATCTAAACATTATGTGTTACTGGAAAAACTTCATATTTGTCAACCAATCTTCATAACATATATCAAAACCATCCAATCTTCGCACTAGGCATCCAATCAACACAGTAGACATCAAAACAACACAGTAGACATGTTGACATCAATGACAACACATCCAACTTGCCAATAGTTAGAGCCCATAAATGTAAGTTGCCAACTCATCAGGCACATAATCTTAGATCATCCTAAGGCATCATGAAGTTCAAAAAAGTAATCAAATCCATTGCATTTGTTGAATCTCCCAACATCTTATGAGAAACTTCAAGAATATTGTTATCCTCAACTAAAATACTTGTGGTTGCCTTGTGGATCATCAAAATCACAAACCCTTTAAATGGTAGACGTGTTGATATGCCCTTAACACATTTCCAATTGCACAACCAAAGATCTCATCTTGAGCACCTACACGAAAGCAATCTCTGCAACTCTGTAACACCGGCAATCAACAAAATAACTAATCTACATATGTGACATCATAATTTGATCAAATCATCATGTCAACAACTCAAACTTGACATGAAACATGTATACAACCTCTAGATCGTCTCATGAGTTGTGTGACTCCTCATCTTCAGTAACCTTACGTCGACATTCATCTAAACATTATGTGTTACTAGAAAAACTGCATATCTGTCAACCAATCTTCATAACAAATATCAAAACCATCCAATCTTCGCACTAGACATCCAAGCAACATAGTAGGCATCAAAACAACACAGTAGACATGTTGACATCAAAGACAACACATCCAACTTGACAATAGTTAGAGCCCATAAATGCATAAATAGTGAAAATATTTAACAGCATCATTCCATCATTCAATCCACCCAAATTTAATACTAAACGGATACCCAAGTTATAGACATCAAATATTCACTAACCATCATATTAGATATGAATGTTTTTAGATTTTAATTATGTAATGAATCATCAAATCTTCAAATCAAATAATAGTTATATTCGCCCTATAAAAAAATTAAAATCACAACATTGACGATAAAACTCATTACATAATTAAGAACTAAAAGCACTTGTATCTAATAACTAGAAATTTTAAATATATTAAATATAAACAAAATTAACAAATAAATTAAAATATATATATTAAATTTTTTTTTTTAAACTTTAAATTTTATTCAATTAAAAGAAAACTATCATAACTCCTTGCCTTTTAACCTAAACCACAAATAAAATATATCCTCATTAGCACATAAATGCAAATAAAAAACTCCTAACACATTAAGTACTCATCTATCCACCCATTATTATAAATGTAACCTTGACTAATGTAGACAAAAGAAAAATCCGGCAAATCAACGTATTCTAGCAACAATGCAAAACATCTAGACTAATAGTAGAAAATCTAGAGAATATCATGAGATAACTGGCACTTTAAAACTTTACTCTGACATTTTTCTTCACTTAATTTTCTTGTTTTCTCAGCTCTAAGTTCTATTCAAGGAGAATAAGAAAGTCATAGATCAAGTTCAGCAAATTTAAAAACCAGTGTTATCAATCTCAGTCTGATAACAATATTTGTCAATATAAAATTGTTTGATATATGACATTAATGTTTCTTTCTGCCATCTGATAGCAGCTTTGTTCTTATGATCAGACAATATATAAGTCCTTCAGCTACATCCCATTATTTGTAATCTGTTTTATTCAATAAGACAAACAAGCAAGGAAACAAATCCCAACAATACATCAAATCAAAAGAACTGATAGGAAATCAAGAAAGCACTTAATAAACCAGAAGTTTATTGGTTCTGTCTACCTCACAAATTGAGCCACCATATGATTGTCAATAAACTGAATAGATATAAAGCATAAAAACCCTTCTCCTAAGCTTTCTGCTTCCAATTATCATTATCCACTAATTTGAACAAAGGAGAGCTTGAACTCCACCCTGGGGACTGGAGTTGAATATTGCTGTATTGTTGCCACCAAATCATGAAGCTACTCTGTTCCAAAAATACCTCAGCAGAAATACTCTTATCTGTGATCATAATTCCAACGTATTCTTCGAACTCAAGACTTTGTATCATGTCTTGCTCTTGTTGGGGACTTTGTAAGGCTTTACAAGCCTCTTCTAAACGAGCCCAAAAAATGGAGTCCTCAGTTAAGGATGCATAATTTGTGCGGCCCTTTTTTCCTCTACCAGTTCGAGTTTGCTCTTTTTCTTTCATCCATTTCTCCAGAACTATGTGACGATGCGGTCGGACCCCATCTGAAAGATAACTTTCGTTTCCCTTGTCTGTGCGATAGTGGTATGCGATGTCCAGTGGCTCTACAAGTCTTCTATATGCAGTGCCCGCATTGATCCATTTATTCCTGGTTCGGAAGTCGCTGGGCAACACATGCTTCTCTTCCATCTCAACAATCCCATCCCAGAATTCTTCCAACCTTTTTCTAGCCAAATTTACATAAAAATCTTTCTTCTCAACACTCTGTTTGAAAGCATCATAATAGCCAGAGCCGTCGTCCTTACAACGCATTTTGTACCATTCCAGCTGTGCCATATAACTTTGGTTCTTGCTCAACTCCATATTGAGGATCTCAATGTTTGTATCTTGCACATTTTTCTCTTCTCCAGCTTTTTTGAGTGCAATAAATGCATGATTGTCCTGCTCAAAGAATACAGAAACTAAGAAGCTAACACAGCTATAGAAACCAAAGGTAAAATTAAATTGATAAATATATATAACAGGGGATATTTTTGTTGTGGATATAATAATTAATTCCAAAATGGATCACATTTTTTAGGCATATCCCACTTCAGGGGAAGGCGTTTTCACATGGAGTCCTTTGTGTTGGTTGCTTTGTTTCTTGTTTTCTGTGTATTCAGCTAGTCAAGAACTGCCATGTGGTGGGCCCTCATCTTTTGGGTTATTTAAACCCTTTTGGCTATCCCAATAATTATTCTCTTCATCAGGAAAATGCAGCTCTTCAATCAGAAGTCGGCAATCTCAGTGTCTCAACATAGGAAACAACGTAAGAGGAAAGAATTCAGAGAACTAAGAAGCTAACAAAGCTCTAGAAACCAATGGTGAAATTGAGCTAGTAAATAGAAATTAACAGATCTTGAGAGGTTTTATGAGATATGATATGTGGATTATTTTTTGGTTGTAGATAGAATTAGAATTCCAAAGTAGATACTTTTTCAGGCATATCCCACTTCAGGTGAAGGCCTTTTTGGACAGGGTCCTTTGTGTTTGTTGCTTTGTTTTTTGCTTTCTGTATATTCAGACAATCGAGGACTGTCCTGCGGTGTGTCCTCGACTCTATCTCTGGTTTGGGTGGGTTAAACTCTTTTTCTTATCCCATTAAATGTACTCATCACCAAAAAAATGCAGCTCAACAGAGGTTGGGAAGATACCTCAAGGCCAGTCAATTGTATTTATAAACTGTTCATCTCTGTGGAATATACTCCTCATTTTGCTTATGAGTTTGGTAACTCATTGGCGTGTAACACAACCCACGCTTATTTGTCAGCAATCAAATCATAGCTTGCAGGGAAGGCTATTAGTACAAGAGTTTGGTGGTTAAGTTCAAGATTGCACTAAATTGCAGAGGAAGGACCCCTTCTAATCTGGGATAAAATATCTCGGAATATCGTCTGAGACTTCAGGGTAGATAGACTCTGCTCATACCTACTCATGGTACCTCATCTCCTCTCTTCAACCTTAACCTAAATCTCAATATGCAGATACCTGACAGTAAAATACTTAATTTTCCTTTTCTTATTCTATATACTTTTGCCTACTTTTCTAACTTAAAAATTTGAATTTCAAGAGTTCAATTTTATAGGAATCCACTAACTGAAAGTAATTACAAAGACTAGGCCAAACTCTGGTATGAGAAAGTTAAACATCGGAAAAAAATCTACCTATGATAATATAATAAATAAACTCAATTTCTCGATATTGTAAAGTTGTATCTATGTTCTGCAGATTATGAATCATGCAACTATGATAGCAACAAAAGATAGGAATAAGTAATGAGAGTACCTGAGCTTCTAGACCCATTGCTTCCAATTCCAGGGCTATTCCCAGCTCAAAGGAGGAATTTGCAACGAAGTTTGCAATCTGACTTGCTTTTAACAGCTCTTCAGTGTTAGTTTCCAACGTGCGATCATAATCTGTATGCTCTGAAATACAGACATGTGCAATTTGATCATCTGGGATTCCTTCTTGGCTTCGGATAGTCAAATGTAGCATCTTGAGTACAGCTTCAGAATCCTCAATGCAAGCTGCACCGTGGGATGAACAGAACATATAAGTACCGAAGGGTACAAACGGGCTTCGAAGACCAGATTCTCCGGGATAATTGTTTGCTATTGTAGATGTGTAGTTCAAGACATTTTTAAGAAGAATCCTGCAAGCGTCCGGATAAGAAAGATGTGATATAGCAAGATGGTCATGACCCATTTTGCTCCTCCAGTGAGGCAAAATTGCATCCAAAGGTTCGGTAATTGATTCAAGCGGCACGAAGTGCATCCTTGGGATAATATCATATTTGGAGACAACATGACAAAATCTGCCCAACCAATCCTCACGCCCAATTGCCTCCTGAACTGCAGCATTTCCAATTAAAGGGGAACCAAATGTAATGCAAAAAGAAGAGGAGTTTCTGAACCGCTTTCCTAAAAACCAGAGAGTGGCCAGGGCTGCAACAGCACCTCCTACAGAGTGGCCCACGAATACAATGGTTTGTTCCTTCAAACCTTCAATCTGATAGAACAAACGAAAAAAAATTACATTCTATTTATAAACTTAATAAATGAATGAGGAATTTTAATGATGTCTACGAGATTAAGGGTCTAAGGGATCAAGAATCCAATCCTAAATCATCTTTATGTTCTTCATAATGTCAGCTCTTCAATTGTAACTCTTTATCCGAAAACCAGCAGTTTTGTGAATCTTTTTATCTTCGAAAAGTTGATTTAGGGAGCATTCTTTCAGGACATTCTCATATTGACCACGGATATCTTGGTATCAAGTGCATTCAAAGATACAGTGTCATTCAATTTCTATGCAAAGAGTACACAACCTTCTTCCCAAATCTCTTTGGGAATCATCCATCTACTTGTCTCGCACCTTAGATGATGTGACCCGTTTCTTAATTGCACAACTAGCAATCTACCTTTGCCTTTAATTGCCACCCATAAGTAATCTTTTGAATCATGGTCCCAAGTGAGATTAAACTCTTTCAGGTAATGGGCTATTCTTAGCTCCATTCAGCCCTGAATTTTTCTATCACAAATTTTTTTATCTCTTGACTATTGTTGAGACATTCTTGCATGTCAATATCCCATTTATTCAACCATTTCTTACTTTGTTTCGTCCACATTTTCTTTCTACAGACTTTGATCTCTACTAAATGAAGTAAAATATGCTCTTTCAATTGAGACACTAAAAAATTGATGAATATCTAATTGGCAATATTGTTTGATATTTGTACAGCATTTGTGACTGAGTGCTAAAGCTAGAGCATCACCATGACAACATGGATCAGTCTCTCCCCTGAACCATTGGGAGATAATTGGGATTTCTCCCCATGTAAGTATGACTGCAAGAAAGCGGGCCGAAAATTCAAGGGATCTGATGTAACCCCTAATTGACCATACTAAATAAGCTACTGCTTGTTAATGAGAGACTTTCAAATATTGGAGGCACGACAACATGGGAATATGAAGTTTTCAAATATTGGGTTACAAAAATATAGAGCTACGGGAACATCCTAATATTATGGGCTGTTCTCACCATAAGTTAACCCTGGATGTTTTGCATTATGATGCCTATCTCAACCACTTGACAATTGCCAAGTCACAATAACATATGATTCCCTTTCAGTTGCAGATGCATTTGGAAATACCGATATTTTTTCTTTTCTTTGACAAAGAATCAAATACTATTTTTGGTTGGACAAATGAAATTTTCAATTGATTGATGAGCTAAATGCCCTGAAAAATTGTAAAATTTATGATTGCTATAAAAAGATAGAGAATTAAAAAAAAATACATGAGTGCATTATACTGATATTGATAACCATAAAAGTTCGAAAACTCCAGACAGATTTCAAAACACTTGAAATACATCACAAATTTCTAGCATCCTTATTTATGGAAAAAATTGCATCTACAAAAGTTGTTTTAACTTATTCAATATGAGAGCATAAGTCTTGGCTGAATCTTGTCGGTTAAGAGTCAAGAACTGAGGATATCTATTCTACCAAATTCGTCTGGAGTATGATCTCAGTGTTATCCCTTATGATATCAGAGTCAGTAAAATTTCATCCCTAATAGACTCTTTAAAAACCTTTCTACTTCTCCAACAGACCAAAAGACCTATAGACTAGCATCCTTATTTTAAAAAGGGCATTTAAGATTGTGAACTTGTTATATATAGAGAGCTTCAGTTTCCTAAGTGACAGATACCTTCGGTGCAAGAAGCTAACTGCTTTAAGTTTACTAAGGCTAGGATCAGTAAGTAAGTTTTGGGCTAATGCGGCACTTTGAGACCAATTGTCTAGTATTTTGTGTCAAGCAGCCATGATAAATATGTAGGCAAAACTTACAAAGAACAGAAAAAGGAGTTAGTCTGATCGATCATACATCCCATTGACTAATAGCATCAAGTTCAACAAAGAAAATTGCATTAAATGTAAAACTGTAAGTGGGCAGTAATTTAATTGTTTGGATATTAGAGCTAGAAGCTGAAATGCAATAAAAGAGATCCTACAAACCAAAGGAACTTTAAAATATATGGAACAAGGGTCTATTCACCTTGGCCTCGAAATCCGTACTTTCCAAGAGATGCAGGAATCTGTTGAGAGCTCCCTTGTGAACAAGGGCCGGTTTAGCATTATCACCCCTGAGACTGGCAGAGAAGATTTTCTCGTTCTGGATATTGTACTCTCCATATTTGCTATCTGGTACAATGCAATCTTCATTATGAAACGAAGGGAAGGCAACATATACTACACCTCCATCTTCTTTCAGAAGAAAACTACTATCTCTATTTTTGGAAATACTACAGATCGCCTCCCATGCCTTAGACAGGATTCCACAGTAAGCAATCGAAGTTGCAAACTCCCGGCCAACACTGAACCTGTAACAACAAATCCACAAATTAGGACCACATGGGTGTGCCCAAAACCCAAGCCTTGGTTAAAATTCCTCAAATGCTTCTCTGATTGAACACAGTTGAAATTTCGGAAAGAAGATTCACACTTCTATTGTCTATTTATTAAGCACTGAAAAGACATACTGACTGATTTTATACTAAACTCATCTCTACCTTTCATTACAAATTGTTTAGATCTACAATCCCATCGGAATCAATTAAGAACAGAAACAAACGTTTTGAACAGAAATGTATTCAAAATGGTAAACCGGAAGAAAACCCTCAAGCTCGTACTTACCGTAGAGGGTTTGGAAAATCTGAACCCATGGCTTGTGATCTGCTGTCTCCCTGTCATTTGAGCTCATAAAGCAATAGCCTTTTATAGAGCTCTTTTGTTTTTTATTTACAGAGGTACGAAGAGCAGTATGACCAGAGCCAAGTCAATAGCGAAGGAGGGCGGAAGGTGGAAATGTCGCTTCAGACTCGGCGTAGCACAGATTTCTATGCATCTAATTTGCATATTGATTTCGTTGACGTAACTTTTTCAGATTGACAATTCAAAGTCTGGCCAACACTTGTACCTTTCCCATTGAAGGCTAACTATACACACGTTGTATATACAGATATTTAATGCATTATTTCCACACATCTTCTAATCTTATCTTATTTGATCAATCCAAGTGTTATCTTTAATATTTAGAAAGAAAATTTAGTGCATTTAAAAGAATAATTCTAGAAGCATATGTTTTGAAGAGTATTGTTTGTTGACTAGAGTATTTATAAAACTATCAATAGAATGATGGTTCTACCAAGATGTCTTTAAATACCACTAGTCTTAATGATAAATTCTAGAAGCATATACATGTTTGAGGAGTATTGTTTGTAATCTTTTTTACACATTAATTTCGGTTGACCAAAAGTAAGTATCAACTTTCAACGGATTGATGGTCCTATCAAGATGTCTTTAAATACAACTAGTCTTTAGATGTTCAAACATAATAGAGGAGGCATTAAAAAATTAGGTGAATCCAATAATATAATTATGCAATGTCTATTATTGATAACAGATTTAGAGGATGCGTTTCTAAACATAGACTTAATCCATATCTACAAATTTGATCCAAAATGAAGTTCAAATCCAATATAGAATATCAGATATGTTACAAATAAGATCATCAATCTAACCTTTCATCAATTTATAGATCCTCAATCCAAAAAAATTACAAAACCTTGATTGTTTTTCTCATATCCACACAATATCATAATAACTTCCTCAAAGATTGGAAAATGCCTGATAATTTTTTTATTATAAAAAATCAAGTTTTCCATCCCAAGTTTGTGCATAAACAACTCCCCTCTTCCTCTCCCTTATCTCACCGACTTAACATCAAATGGCACTACAAGTATAGTAGACTGAGATGGAACAAATTAAGTTCTTTAATGATGCAATCAAGACCGAAAAAGTCTCCAAAGGAGATGTCCAATCTTGCAGCAAGAGTCAACACAACTGAAAACAGAAAAGCACAACAAAGATATAACCAAATAACAATAGCTTTATTATAAGGTAACATCAATTACATCAAATTAGCTTCCGACATGTCGGGTTGTAGGACCTTCCCGGTTACGGCCATATACAAAGAAATGAACCTCGGATCCTAATTTTGATCTGTCAAACCTCAGAGCTATCCTCTCTCTGCTATCTTCTATCCCAGCACCCCCAATGCTACTCTCTATTACAATCACAAGCCCAAAATTTATACATACTAGCCACCATAGGTCAACATTCAAGATATTACATATCTCAAGACAAACGTATTAAAGCAGGTCAGCCTATATCCCAAATAAATTACAACATTTAATTAATTCACCAATCATGATCCAACCACCAAGTCGGCCACACATAGATCCACCTTGAGATCCACACAATTCATCTCCATCGATCAGAAACCTCCACCACAATCCTCAACAATCAACCGATGAACACAATTGAATCAGTAACATGAAGAACACGACCAATCAGCAAAGAACATGCCAAATCTCACAATCCATACCACCTGAAGAGGTGTGATCATAGACATAGCCTCCATGAACAGCAAGGAAAAAATCATTTTCATTACACACGCCAAAGATCTCCACAAATCGATCGCACACATAATCTCTAAAAACTATCCAAAACAAGGAACTTCATTAGACCACAAGGAAATTCCTCCAAGAAGATATAAGATTGCCAGGAACCCAAGATGCTCCTACATCATACACCAGATGTAGATAGAAAAGTGTGCCTCACACTTTGATGTCACAAGAAAATTGGAACACAACCTCATCTTGACCATCAGTTTCCCAATCATCAAAGGAAAAATGATAAACCTACACACAAGCAACCTCTGCTTCATCAATCAAACCTCTGACTCATATGCACTACAACCAACCGGTCAACACACCTACTAACATAAATCAAACAAATCAACATCCTCGGCACAATGCATCAAATATACATTCTCCTTCAAAAACAAATCATGCAACTCATCACCTTCCACCATTAGCTTATCAGCAATAAGGAATTCAAGATGTCTACCATCTTAATCAACCACCTTTATATCCTTAACCACCATCTCTAATTCTGCAACACAAGTAAAAAAATCCAATTGGAACAACCTAGTCTGCAACTCCTCATCAACAACAGGATTATCATCTCCAATGAAAACATTATCAACAAGTTCATCAATACCAACATCCTCAACATTACCCTGAGAAAAAGGTGACTCCTCCACATCATCAGCAATCTCATTACCAACAACAAGATGCTCTATAATTTTCACATTAGACCCAGCCATCTAATCATGAAAACTAACTTGATCTACCACCTCAACCTTGGAAAGGTTAGTATTTACCTCTTTAGCAGCAACCTTAACTTGTATTTTCCTTCTTTGAACAAGTGTTTTCACAGGCCAAACAATCCTCTTTTAGATCGATAAATGTCGACTACAATTCAACCTCCTAATATCCTCAAGCTTACCGATAATCTCCTCCAGCTTCTTCTCAAGTCGACTAAAGACCCTATCTTCAACCAACCGGTCAACCTTTCTCATAATCTTCTTCCCTTTTCTCTGAAGGTGCAACTACCTTGGATCGGCGATCTAATTGCAAGATTCCAACTACCTCATAGTCAACGATCTACTGAACATCTTTGCAAACTACCTCGATTCGGCGATCTATTCACCAACAATGGGATTTCTCAAGGGTTTCACCTCCTTCCTAGGTTTATAACCAATAACATCCTCTTTATGATACATCCTCAGGAAAATCCACTACAATCATGATCCATATCCATAATTTGTCATCCCTTGACAAACCAATTTAAGATTTTACAAGCTCAGGAACAATATCTATCACACCAAGTTCTGCAATTCACTCATATCATCACAACAACTCAACCTTCCAATAGAAAATCCCCTCTAACCACCTTATGCAAGTCCTTCACTAATGCAAGTCACATCTACACTCTATCACCTCACAAACAATGCCCCAAAAGCTTTGCAAGTTCAGACACCAAGATTTACACCACTGCAAGATCAAACCAGCTCTAATACCACTTGAAGCAATCAAGACCAGAAAAGTCTCTAAAGGAGATGTCCAATCTTGTAGCAAGAGTCAATACAATGGAAAATAGAAAAGCACAACAAAGATATAACTAAATAATAATAGCTTTATTATCAGGTAACATCAATTACATCAAATTGTCTTCCAAAATGTCAAGTTGTGAGGCCTTCCCGGTTATGACCATATACAAAGAAATGAACCTCATATCTTAATTTTGATTTGTCAAACCTCAAAGATATCCTCTCTCCAATCTCTTCTATCCCAACACCCCCAATGTTACCCTCTATTATAATCACAAGCCCAAAATTTATACATACTAGCCACCATAGGCCAGCATTCAAGATATTAGATATCCCAAGACAGACGTATTAGACTAGTTCGCCCTAGATCCCAAATAAATTACAACATTTAATTAATTCACCAAGAGCAATCCAACTACCAAGTTGGGCACACATACGTCCACCTCGAGATCCATGTCATTCAACTCCATCGATCGAAAACCTCCACTGCAATCCTCAACAATCAATCGGTGCACAACTGAACTGGTAACATGAAGAACATGACCAGTCGGCAAAGAACATGCTAGATCTTAGAATCCACACCACCTGAAGAGGTGTGGTCATAGAAATAGTCTCCATGAATAGAAAGGAACAAACCATTTTCATTGCACACGCAAAAGATCTCCATAGATCGACTACACACAAAATATTTGAAAACTCCCCAAAACAAGAAACTTCATCAAACCACAAGGAAATCCTCCAAGAAGATGCAAGATCACCAAGAACCCAAGATGTTCATGCATCATTTAATATCGAAATCTAAAGAAAGTGCTCAAGCTCAGCTAGTGGCCTAAAAAAATATGCATGTTAAAGTACCCATTAGTGATTGGCCCCCTCCACCTTGTACTTTCTATCACAAAAAAAATAATAAAAAATCATTTAACACGCATTCTAGTTTTTCCCTCACATTTAGCCTCTTTGGAACCTTCTCTTCTCCACCTTCCCTTCACTATTTCCCCAAACTTGGTCTTGGAAAACTACTCTTCTTGGACATTTACCATATCACAATATTATTAATTAAACCTTCGAGCACATCACCCTTATGCATATTTGGAGATTTTGATGTTTAGCTCCAATCTAAGGCCATGATTAGATATGCAAACTTCCCTTTACAAACCCATATTCTTCAATTTTCTCTCGATGTTAATTCTAATTTTAAGAAGACTTTACATGATTTGCAAGTTCAGCCTACAGCTTTTGAGACTAGCTCAAAAATTCTAGTTTGACAACAAGAGTGAGAAATATAGAGGTCATGCTCAACTTCCAAAATATACAATAGTTGTGGTTGAAGTACTTCTATTAATTTGGATCAATGCCTTCATCATTATAATAGAGGCCTCCTACAATATCTTTGGGAGTAGCTCATAATATGTTAAGTAGGTTGAAATTTGTGTGGTTTACAATGAACTAACGGTTATTTATAATCTATTTATTTATGTGTACTTTTGTTACCTATAATTATTTATGTAATTTCTATTCACATATTTTTTTATTATAAAATTAAATCACCAACTATCAAACTAAATAATATTACTATTATAATTAATCTAAATTATTCGTTATTATATTTTTTATTTAATTACAAATATCACTATAATTCTAAAAATACTTTAATACATTAATACATTATTCGTTATTATATATTTTATTTAATTACAAATATCACTATAATTCTAAAAATACATTAATTTATACTCTTAAATTAAAGCCTATATTCTTAAAGCCCCCACAAAATACTCATATTAATTTATTATACTTGAAATGTTTTTATTTAATTTTGAAATTTTGAAAACAATCACATTAACAAAAGATTTTTGTAATATAAAGTCAATATGTTTCAATCTTTCTTATTATTTTTTTCAATGAAGTTTTTTAACTCTCAACCTAAAACATTCACTTTTCTAGTTCATCTCAAAAGTTGAGTCGATGACGCATAGTGGGAGAGGAATAAATGTACATGAATGAGATAGCCATGAGATTTTCATGGTAATAAAGCTACCAATTATTATTATTTTAATAGTGTCTTCTTTTGGTTGTCCAATCTTCACCATTAAATAACAAATAAAAAAGGAATATTTTCATTTATCTTTAAAGTTTCATAATAATAATTGAGGTATGTACAACATTTATTATTTTCTGTCTCATCCAATTTCTTTTTGTGATTCTCTTTCTCTTTCCATATGGATTGATCAAATCAATCCATACCTTGGGGTCCCAGTGTTGCTAATCCATAATTGAGGTATTGCAAACTTTTACATGGAGAGCTTTGAAGAGATAGCTCTATAGTCCTTTACACTAAATCCAAAATGGTGGAAGGGATGCGTAGATGATACCGATGTTTGTGGGCCCCATGATTAGAAAAAGTTGAAAGAATTCCATGCTCATCTCAATAGCATAGCTCCTTCTATTGCATTCACCAAGGAGATCAAGTTTGATAACCAACTTCCTTTCCTTGACATCTTTCACATTAAGAAGCTAGATGGATCCCTTGGTCATCATGTTTTCTGTAAATCCATCCACACTGACCTTTATTTTCACTCCTCTTGTCATCACCACCTGAGTCAAAAAATTGGTTCTCTCAAATCTTTCACCATGAGAGGTTACCATATTTGTGATGAAAAATATATAAATCAAGAGCTCGACCATCTTCCTAATATATTTAGATTGAATGAGAATTCATGCAAGAAAATCTCTAGATCTCTCACCCAAATGAGACTCTGGTTCCTTTCCAAACCCAAGCCATCCCCTCCTTTAACCCCTTTGGTATCCTCCTTAGCCTACATTGAAGGATTATCACAAATAAATTCAAGATCCTCTGTAAAAAAGGTCTTCATCGTGTCTTTAATCCCTTCTCCATTTTCAAGCTTCAAACCTCGTCCCTAAAAAATCTGAAAGATGTATTTCTTGAGTCTAGTGTCTACAATTTTTTTTTCTCTTGTGATGTCCCTTAAATTGGTGAGACTGGTAGATTTTTCAACATCAGAATCAAAGAGCTAATGTCAATATTAGGTGTGATCAGGTCCACAAAATACCCTAGCAGATCACTCCACCAAGCACCACATCTATTTAGAGAGCACTCAAATCTTGTCTAAGGAAGATAATTTTTTTGAGAAGAAACTTAAGGAAGCCATTGAAATTAGAAACCACCCTTCCAATCTCAATCAAGATGAAGGGTGGTTCTTGAGTCCTTCATGTAAAGCTTTGTTATCTTTCTTTAGAAGCCAACTCCTTGTCCCTGATTTCTTTCCCTCTCCTTTGTACACTCTTCTCCTCATTTCTTTGATTCATTCTTCCCCTCTCTTGGTTGTTATTCTATGTTCCCTCTTTGTTCTCCTTGTTCCTTTTAGCCTCTAGTGGTTATGCATGCCCCCTATTGTCTTTGTCATGTCTTCCTCCACAATGAGGTATTATTCTCCTTACTTGTGCCTTTCTTTTTTCTCATGTTGTTTTGGGGTAAAAGTACAAACTCGTGTCACACTTTATTAAGGAAAAGGTCAACAACACGCAAACTATTCAACTTTAATGACACAAAAGTCACATTTGTGTTAAAAATTTGAAGATGATGTAAACTAATGAAATGTGTGAAATTGGATGACATTTATGTCTATAACTTTTTTTTAAAAAATTGAATAAGATTTGATATAGTTTTTTAATTTTTGAAGTACATTTTTTAATTGCTAAAAAATGCTGAAAATCTGGGGTTTAGTTCCCGCCAAAAACGTATATGCAAATATTTTTTTTTCCTTTGATTTCAAAATATGTTATAGATGACATGTATAGCTAGTGCATAAAAAAAAAGATTGGTTTTCGATTTATATTTTTTCCGTTATGACTACTCAAAGTCGAACTTATCTGAAATTGACAGTTTTTGTCTCCCGTCAAGTTTCCTTATCAAATCTACATCTTTCAAAAAATAATTACATATTCTTGAAGATGACTCTCTCCTCTAGTGTTAAATATAAATTTTAATTTTTTTTTTATGCTTTACTATTTTTTTTTCTTTTTTTGAAGCAGCGTCTTCTCAAATGTTAAAATACCTACTTACAATATTTTACAATTATTATATATGATCTCTAATCAAAATATTATAAAAATTTTATGCCGATAATCTTGACTCTGAGCTATACAAAAGGGTATTTTTATTTTTTGAAGAAAGTTGAGTTTTCATGGAGAAATAAGTTGCAGAACGGAGAAGTTTTAAAAATTTTCAATTTTTGCTTGTTTGGCTGCCACATGGGATGACACAGGCAATTTCAGTCGGATCTGGTTCGGCCGAAACTACAATTGACCAAACATGGTCACCTTAGCGACTGAGCCCTTAAATCCCATATAAAAATCAAATTTTATGAATTAAAAATTCAAAAATAAATTATTTTGTACTTGCAAAATAATAACTATTTTTTTAAATAAAATCATTTATTGGAAGTTTTATATTGTTTTTTTTTGTTCGAAAGGCAATTACGAAGGACAATCATCAAGAAGGTATGTTTTTTTCGCAAGATATTTGTATATTTTATTGTTTCTTTATTTTGTTTTAGTTAATTTTCTTTAATTGAAACATTATTTTATTTTTATTTTTTTAAATTCAAGCATTGTTTTATTTAGTTTTTAAAATTAAAGCATTATTTTGTTTTGTTTTTTAACTTAGAGCATTGTTTTATTTGGTTTATTAATTAAAAAGTTGTTCAATTAGTACTTGATTTATGAACTTATAAATATTGTTTATAGTTTTTTATTTGGTATATGGTTTTCTATATGTAGGTGAATTGAAGCTTTCAATTCAATGGGAAATAAAAGGAACGGAATAAGAAAATTATGGTGGAACAAGAGATGACAAAATAAAAGGTCATACAAAACGTAATGAAGATCAACATGTTGAAGTACAGGAAGAACCTATTGATATTCAAGAAGATACAATTCAAGTAGGGGAACAAATTGATAGTTCTCAACATGGAAACATATCATTTGACATGGGGAATTTGATGGAGATGAATGAAGACACACTTTTCTGTCAAGTTTCATCTGAACACATGGTATCTAAAAGCACAATTAAATTGCAGTGCAAAAAATTTGGGATGAATATTTTGAAAATAAAAGCAGAGATGACTCTTATTTTGGAGTTATTGGGTGTTGGTAACAGGAAAAGTTCTGTGGATAATGTTAATCAAACAATAGTTGAAAATTTGCAAGATACATTAAGCAACATTAAGAATGCAACTTGAGGAGACAATTTACGTGTTGCACGTAGAGCATTGATAACTAAAATATATAGTAGGAAGTTGACACGGAGAAAACAAGTTTGTGCAATTTCTGATTTAATGCAAGTATCTAGAAGAACTGCTCAAAGATATATCAGGAGGAGAAATATGTTAGATGAGAACATTGAAAAGAATTGGGTAAATATTTGTAGACTTCCTCGAAAAGATAGAATTTTTGAAGATATAAAAAGATAGGTCATTGAATATTGGACTACTTGATCTTGTATTTCTTCCAATAGAAGGGATACTATACAGATGAAAGATGAAAAGACAAGTATGAAATATGAACATCCAAAAGATTTTATAGATATAACACAAAGTGAACTATTTTAAACATTCAAGCAAGAGTTTTCAGATGTGAAAATATTTCAGAGAATGTTTGAGAGGTTGCATCCTTTCTTTGTATACATAAATAAGGTACGCAAAACTTATTATTGTCAAAATCATATTGAATTTCATCTATACTTGCAATCATATAAAAAATATATGGCAGTATTTAATCCAGATATGGTTATCCTTAGAAGTATGACACAATTTGTGAAGTCTATTTCATGTAATAAATCAAAAGACTCGGATGAGTTCAAAGAATAATGTATAAAAAATACATGCGATGATGGTGGAGATTTGCATGAATTTCCACTGCAAATTGAGAATATGATATTTCAACGCCAGTTTTGTGGAAGAGATTTGAATATGAGACATACTGACTAAGACATGAGATGAATCCAAAAAAATTGCATTGAAGGAGAGTGAATTTCCCTACCTTGAGTTTATGACCAGATTTCGTACTATGATATATCCACATATCCAACATTGTCATGGTGCAGGATGGCAAGCTAAACAGTTTCAGGATTCCAAAAATTATTTTCCACCTGGTTACATATTCTTTCAATTGTAGATTTCTTTGAGAACTATACATTTTCCCCTCAATCTGAGCTTCAAGGTCAATATTATCATTTTGAACAAGTTACGATATTTGTGCAGGTGATCTATAGACACGGATAATTTGATTTGGATGGGATAGAAAGTATTGATCAAAATGAATGCATTATCATCAAGGAGGTTCATTTCTATATCAGTGATGATAGAGTTCATGATAGGAGCTATGTGGCTCATTATTTGCAATGTTTTTTGAAAATTTTGTGAATCATAGGATAAAGGCTTCACATCACTGGATTTGGTCTGATGGTTGTACAAGTAAGTACACGTGTATTTCAATTCATTTTCATTCTTATCTTTAAGTTATTAAATTTACATTCTTATCTTTAAAGTTAGTTAACTTAACAATTTGATAAATGTTATATTTAATGATCTTACATATATGTATGTGTATGTTGATGTTGATGTTGACAGGGTGAACCCACAATAGTGGGTTACACTTTTTTGCCTGAACGGACACTGAACTCTACATTTTGAAAAAAAAAATCATATTCAGATGTATATTGTCATTAAACTGTTTTAAATCAAAAGATGAAGTAAATTAGAGTCTTTTAGGATTTTTTTTCTAGATTCTAAATATATTTTTTATTTTTATTTTTGAATTGATTTGAATATTTTTTCCTTTCTCCCACGAAAACTGGTATGTTGCTGAAAACGTAATTTTCAAAGAGTTACATTGTTTTCATAGACCATAACTTTTTTTTGAAAATAGATATCAATGCGATTCTTTCAAATTTAGTTTTTTAATATCCATACAGAGGGCATACAATTCATTTGATGAAATTATTATGATTATTTCATATTTTATTAATATTTGAAGTTGACTAAACTGTAATTTTGACATACCTTGACTACATAGCTTATAACTTGTCGTGTATTTGTCCAATTTCATTTTTATTTTTTTTGATAGAAAGATAACTTCAATACCTAGGGCATAGATATTTTTAAGAATTTTTTTTCTCTTATTTACTATTTTTCCATAAGTGTCAAACATAGAGGTAGACAACGGTGAAATATTTATGTTTAGTAAAACTAAAAATACAAAGTCATAATAAAATTAATATATATTAACATTATAATCATTGGAAAGATTTTTCTCAGTAGTACCTTACTACATAGATAGTTTTGTCAAATGGATTCATTTGATTTTCCAAAAGATAAACTTGAAGTGATTTTTTGTCAACATTTTAGTTGGTGTGAAGGAGACTCCATTATAGGTATGAATGAGGAGTATAGATGTTATATCTATGTTTTTTTTTATCTAAGAGGCTTTGAACTATCCATTTGTAATTAAATCCTACAAACATAACCTCTCAAGGCTTAAATCATCACATTTGATAAAAAATTTGTTATTTCAGCAAAAATCAGCATCTCTAAAAAAGTGTAACCCACTATTGTGGGGTCACCTTACAACATTATCGAGCAGGACAATTTAAATCTACAAAATCCTTTAATTGGCCACCCATGCAACATGCTAGACACAATGTTAACTTTATGTGGAACTTCTTTGAAAGTGGACATGGAAAAGAGGAGCACGATGGAGTAGGAGCATGTATAAAATGTTCCCTTTGCCAACATGAACTTGCAAGTACACAAATGGTGTTCAAGTAATATAATGTCTTGAAATAAGATTCTAGATCCATTTGCTTCAAACTAATTTAGTTCATAAATTTACATGTGTACAGGTAACATGATAGAGAATGCAAAGAAAATTGTTGAATGGTGCCAAGGTCATTTTTCTAGTCGAGACACCCAATACAAAAAACATTATTTTTGGGAAGTGAAAGATAAAATTTATTTTGTTCAAATTCTTATTTATAAAATTTTCAATCATATGTACTTTTCACTTTTATCATGTAATTGTTGATCTGAAAATGTGCAAATTTCATTTCATATTTGTAACAGATATAGATCGATCCAATCCTTACAACTATCAAATAATTGGTGGTGTCAGAAGTTTACATCAAGTGATGAGTACAAGACAACACAAGTCTCCATTGATTCAAGTAAGATAAAAATCATGTTTTTGTGCTGACTGTGTTGAGGACAATCCAATGAGTCAATGTGAGAATATTGCAAATGGATATGTTTCACAATGGGATATGAAGGAGTTGATCAATATGTCTCCTTATGAAGATGGTGACATTGACATAAACATTCATGATCTTATATATTCCATTGATTTTTAATGTGTTTCTGATTTAGTTGTTATGGGTGTGTGCTCATGTATGTATATTTTTTTTATTAATTTTAATTTATAACAAGTGGTGATCAAATTAGTTATATCTTTTTTTTAATTTTTAAACTGCATGGACATTTATACATAGGTAATATTTTTGTTGTGGTTGCAAATCCTGACAATGCAGAAAGTGTATTTTATTATCTACTAAGATGCACAAAAGAAAAATACAAGTTGTCAGAAGTAATTATAGATGGTGATGGAAAATCATATCCAACTGGTTCAATTATCATTGAAGGCACATATTATCAACAAATGAAGATAGACAAAAATAGTGTTCAATTTATTGAATACATGCTTGGACAAAAAGTTCTACATTATAGTCATTTGGTTATAGCGACAAAGTTGCGATTCGAGACATTGCCAAAAAGAGGACGTGGAAACTAAAATTGGAGGTTCCCTATTGAAGAACATGAAAAAAATTTAGAAATAATAAAAGATAGAGAGGATTCAAACTATATGTATCATGAGCTGTAGGCTAAACTTGTTTTTTGTAGCTTTCGTAGTTTCACATTTAAACTCAAGTGCTTTTTGTATCTTAAAACTCATAAATGATGTAATGGATATTGGATATGCTTTGATATATAATTATGCATGCTTAGACAATAATACTTTGTGTATTGTCTTAAAATGGAAGCACTTCCATGATAAGAGCATTTAGTCCTCTGAGCAAGTGGTCTGGGGTCATGTCAAGTGCCTTGATTGGGTCTTTGCATGGATCTGGCTATTTCCCCCCTGTTCTACTTCTCTCTCCCTATTTCCAACCTCATTTCTAGCTACTTTCTCTGAGAATATGAAGATCTTAAATTTCTAGGTCAAGGACAACCTAGTCCCTGACCTAGGTCAGGGACCTAGGGTAGAGACTACCTCATCCCTAGCCCTAGGTCCAATTTTCAAATTCTAGAAGTTTTGGGATGTCAGGTTTCAGAAAACTTTATTTTCCTGCATTCAGGTTGGTTGTTTCGGGTTTCGAAATGGTAAACTCTTAAATTGCATTTAATCTAGGTCCATTTCTAGGAGTTAAGGTTAATTGGGATTTAATTCTCCAATGTCGGTCTTCTCTCAGAGTTTGTGCCCTAGATCACTATAAAAGGAGGCATTCCTCTCTCATTTTCAAATATCTCATCTCATAATCTCTCAATCTCTCAAGTGCAAGTAAGCAAGAAGGAGAAGGAAAGAAAGCAAGCCTTCATTCATCTTCAAGCCAAGCATTCAAGCATTCAAGCATTCAAGCATTCATCAAGGAGATCCATTGTTTGCTATTGAAGGATTCAATCTCTTTGGAGCCCCCTTGAAGATTTCTCCATCCACATTCATCCAAGCCTCTTCCTATGCAAAGATACATTCAAGATTGGTGTTGAAGATCTAATGCCATTGATTTGAGATATCCTACATAATTCTACATTCATTTGGAGCATCCCTACTTGTGGATTCAAGGATTCGAATCCCCTAAAGGACTCCAACATAAGCAAGGTGAATAGTTCCATTTACTTTGTTTATGCATATTACAATTTCAATTCAATTTCAAAGTTAATTCCTAAATTGGGGTTTGACCAAGGCAAACCCCCCATCCAAACAATAAAAACCATTTGTCTTGTAGGTACAGGTATAGGACAATGAATTGAAGTGCAGATCTGGATACCCTTTTTGGCAAACTTCCGAGATTCGCGAACAAGATTTCCATCGGAGATGATCTTCAGTGAGGGGTAGGATCCTACCCCGGGGTAAGACCTTGCCCCGCTATCTGGGTCAAAGACAACTTGACCTCATAAGGACAAAAGTTTTCTCAGTTTTCTCTGTCTTGACATTTCCAGTCTAGAGCAGGTTGCATAATTTCTTGAAATTGTGCACAGACATCAAAAATCAACATTTTCTAGATTTTCCCTATTTCGAGGTTAGTATTTTCTTTCTATTCATTTAAGATTTCAAGAACATACTTTCTATAGTAGATTATAGGATTTTCTCCTTTCTTCATGTTTTCCATTGTTGATTCAATTGTGCATTGATCACTTCTTTGTGATTAATCCATTTGGATCTCTCCTTTTGGGAATTTGGATTAAGGATAGGTCCTATATTCCCCGTTTGCATATCACATTACCTTATCTACCACTATTCAACCCCATACACACATAATTACCCTATTCATTTTGGTAAACAACTATTTCATATCATTCATTTTGGTGAACCCGACATACTTACCCTCTTTTCTTTTGTGGAATTAGATGCCCTATTGTTTTTTGTGGTGTTATATTTTTCTTTATATTATCTTGTTGATGTTAGATTTGTCTTTTATGTTAAATATTGCATGCTAATTAGATTTCTTGCTTTTATATTTCAAAAATACAAAAAAATTACAAAATCTCTTTCAAAAGACAAAAATATTCATGCTTTATATTTTAGTTCATTTGCATTGCATTGGTTTATGAGCTTTACTACTACTAGTCCTACTTATAACATTTCGGTTAGAAGAAGTCATAGACTCATGGGTGCCTTTGATCCTGAATATTCCTCTCCTTTCCTTAGGATCTCGGATGATAATTTGATTCTTCATGATTCCAATCCTATTATGGAGCAAAACTCTTCTCACTCATCTCATGATGAGGATGATGCTTTAAGAGTTCCTCCTGAACAAGTCCAAAAACTTTCAACTGAACTTGATAAGATGGGTAATTGGCTTATTCAAGAAAACCATAATCAAGATTCTATTCAAGCTATAGAAGCTCTTAAGAAAGTTCTCATGATACTGATCAAGGTGTTAACCTCTTGCATGGTATTACTCATCTCGTGCATTCAAATGTTAAACCTTTAGCTCAAGAGGCTCAAGATTTAGGATTGATTCCTCCTGTCACTAGTGTAGAACCTTCTTCTATTCCTTTACCTAGTGTTCCTACCTATACTCCTTTGGTAACTATGGTGGTTCCCTCTATTCCTATGAGTGTTCCTCCTATGTCCATTCCTACATCACAACCTTCTTATCATAATGTTCCTTTTACCTATTCCAATCCTCTTTCAACTGTAGTTTCAAGTGTTCCTCTAGTTGTGTCTTCTATTCATGCAGCTTCTTACACTTTACCTAGTGTTTCTAATGTTGCTACTCCTCTTATTTCCTCTAATGATTCAACAATCATCAGTTTGGCTCAAACCATGCAGTCATCTTTACAACAACAACTTGCATCCTTGACTCAAAACAAGTTTAGCATTCCTACATGTGACATGGGAAGTCCTTTGTCCTGAGATATCATTCGTACTCCTGTTCCTCAGCAAGTTGATATGCCTCATCTCGAGAATTATAATGGAAAAGGAGACCCCGTTCATTATGTTAAAACATTTCAAATCCTTTGTAGTGACTATGATCATGACCATAGGATTTTAGCCAAGTTGTTTGCTAGAACTTTTCGTGACAAGGCCTTACAATGGTATTGTTCCTTGCCTCCTTATTCTATTGACTCATTTCAACAACTTGCCAATGCTTTTATTGAAAAATTTCAAAACAACATTGGTCTGCAAGTGTCTTTTACTGATTTCATGCATTGTAAACAAAATGCTAAGGAAAAATTGACTAAATTTATTGGTAGTGTTAGCTATTTTCGCTTGTATCCCTCAGTTCTAAAAGAGACAATGAAAACTAGACCTGCAGATATTTGTCTAGCTCGCAAGAGTCTGCTTCTTGCAAATTGAGGAGCAAGAAAAGACTAATTGATGAGGATTTGATCCTCCTTCTGCTTTGAGTTCCACACACTCAGGCGGGTGCACCTAAAACATGATAAGATCTACATACATATAACTCACTAGCTAAAACCCTTTATGCAGATGTGACCGTGGATAGTTCTCAGACTTATAAAACATGGGAGTTCCAATCTCAACCAGTCTTATACAGGATCCCACCTATATGATTTGCTAAGAACCAGGGAAATGGTCAAGGTAACAATAAGAATGTTCACCCTTCTTCTCTTCAAGCCCGGAGGCTCAGGCAGGCTAACCTATTAGATTCACTTCTACAAGGAATCACCAAAAGTATTTGCACTATTCAATGCAATTTACAAACATTTATGCTCTTAAACTAGAAATATAAAATAATTTCAATTAATTCTTGATGAAGAAAACTGTTATTCAATCCAAGACCAGTGCCTTATCTATTGGGCAACATAGTCAAAAAAATATGCAATCCTAGAAAATCCTAACTCCAATTCAAGAACCCAAATGAAATGCCTTGCAAACCATTCCTTTCATTTCAACACCTGGACATCAAATTCATATATAAACCTTAAATTCTCAGAACTTGTATTCAAGATTGACTATCTCTTTGAAAGAAACTTAAAAACAAGATCATAGCTACCTTATAGCCAGTGTATCAAAATGCCTTACAAACTGACACACAAGAACTAAGACCAGATACACAAAGACATCAACAAGAACTGAATAGGGATTCCATTGTTTTCATTAAAATTCACTTGAAACTGTACATTGTAAGACCATGAACACAAACAATAAAACTCCAAAGCCTGAAGCTGTCCTAGCAGCATAAATTTTCAACCTCCTTACAATTGAGAGAAAAACCAAAGATATAGGAAAATGAGGTCAGTTACACATAACTCACACCTGTCCACTTAGCACAAAAATATCTCCAAATATTCCTCTCAACATTGATCTGCAACTTATTCTCTTCAACTGATCCACATTCTTGCAATCATTTCCAAACTAATCTAAATCTAATCCCAAAATTGTTAGGTTGTACTACTCTTTCCCACTTTTTTTGAAACTAAAAATAATCATTTCCATCATATTCCTTGTCTTCTCCAATTTCTGAAAACATATAACATGCCTATATTTGGATAAAAATAAAGGCTCCAAGCATTATTTTATGTCAGCAACTGCAATCTCTTGAAAATTTCAAAATTCTTCTAAAGTCTGGACTATGCAGGCCTTTTAAATCTTTGTGCAACTTTTAAATCTGGGTGGGCCCCACATATGCCACATGGCATCATCTGATTGGATGCTTCAATTTAACCTTTTCTTTGACCACTAGCATTTGGAGATTGAGAGACTAAAGCATTCTCTTAATCTCTTAATGTTATCTCTTTGACTACTAGCATTTGGAGATTGGGAGACTAACCATTCTCTAGATCTCTGAATGTTAGTGACTTAACCGCTAGCATTTGGAGATTGGGAAACTAACCATTCTCTAAATCTCTGAATGTTATCTCTTTGACCACTAGCATTTGGAGATTGGGAGACTAACCACTCTCTAGATCTCTGAATGTTAGTGACTTAACCACCAGCATTTGGAGACTGGGAGACTAACCATTCTCTAGATCTCTGAATGTTATCTCTTTGACCACTAGCATTTGAAGATTGGGAGACTAACCATTCTCTAGATCTCTGAATGTTATCTCTTTGACCACTTGAATCTAGAGAATTGGAGACTAAACATTCTCATGATCTCTAGATGTTAGTCACTTAACCATTTGAATCTAGAGACTTGGAGACTAAACATTCTCATGATATCTAGATGTTAGTCACTTAACCATTTGAATCTAGAGACTTGGAGACTAAACATTCTCATGATCTCTAGATGTTAGTCACTTAACCATTTGAATCTAGAGACTTGGAGACTAAACATTGTCATGATCTCTAGATGTTTATTACTTAACTGCCAGCATTTGGAGACTTGGAGACTGAGCATTCTCTAATTCTCTAAATGTCAATGACTTAACCACTAGCATTTTTTGCCAACATTTTTCTACAAAATTTAGTGCTTTATGGTCACTGGCATGCATCTCAATGCACTAGTTGTGCACACTCTTGAGAGCCTCCTTCTCTTTATTCATTTTATTATGTGAGTGGTATATCTTTTAAACATTTGAAATGGTAATTTCTTGAGCAATGTGGGACTAAACTTTTGGAAGCATTGCTGATTTTTTTATTGCTGCCAGTACTCAGAGGACCATAACTTATGATTTTCAAACTGGGTTTTTCTAAAAAAAAATTTGTACAATGCACACATGGTTGTCTCAAACATATGTAAAATTTAGCCCGACCCAGTTTGTAGTTTTTGAGTTATGATAAAAAAAAAATGTGACTGGCTGTGCATTCACACTTTGTTTGCATTCAACTGGCTCGTTGAATTTTACATGCTTTGAATTTTTCTATGATATTTGGAATCACAACATTACTTTGCTTTGATTTTCTCAAAATCTGAGACAAGACCTTGATGCATTGCCCCCTAGAAAACAACAATGATAAAGGAGCACCAGTAACACTAGCCATTTCTACGTACACAAACATCCTGTGCCCAATCTTAGTGATAACTCACGCTGGTGACATACTCCTTTTCTCTCACACATCATGGCATTATCTTGTCTGGGCCATTTAAATACTTTCTTTTAAATTTCCTGGTGACAATTTGATACCATTATTGTTGTCTTTTATATTGAAGATTTCCATTACCACTTTATGCGATGTGCTCATAAATTGCCTTCTCTCTCTCCCCTCCTTGAAGATGTACTAACGTAGTTAAGGAGGTGCACATCTTCTGCTTGCAATCCAAGATTTCAAACAATTCGTCAGCTTGAAAAGCAATAAATAATAACAGTGTAAGATGGAACATTGGGAGTGATGCATAAGTTATACGTGTCAATCCATAGTCCTTACACTTGACACATCAATTTAAAATGTTACCCCAACCATTGAAAACATAAAAGCTCATTGTGACACATTCCTTGCCATATATTTCACTTTTATCCTTTGCAAAGATTGCCAAATAACATTAGCTGGCATCCGGGAGCGGCCTTAAAAACTGACAAAACGCCATCATAGGATCACATCATCGGGAACACACATTGACCCCCAACAAACCATCATGCCCGCAAAAGAAGAAATCTTGAAGAGACCCAAGCGAAAAGATAATACTAATCAAAGTTGGCCACTTAGAAACGTTGTCTGTTTGCACTACTAGAATCACTAAAGTTGCTTCTAGAACTGGCTTTGAAAATTGACATACTGAAACTTTCAGGAACCGGAATCACAGGCACTAATTAACCCTCACATAGGAAGTATGAATCCAAAATTAAGGCTCATGATGAATAACAGTGTGCATTTGGCAATCAGGCAAAGATAGGCTCTCAGAATTGCAAACTGGGAAACACAGCAAATCAGTGATTTGTGCATACAGAATGACCCTGGGAAAGTATGCTAAAAGATTCATCAAGACTTCTAACTTGGCATACTTGTAGTATTTTTAGAGTAGAACACAGTGGTACAACCTGTTTAGGCTCATCAATCATGGATCAAAAGTTATACTGAATGGAGCCTGTTAAACACTTGGAATATCACAAAGGCTTCAAAATGATAGTCGGGTACATATGCATGAAAAGCATTTAAAGGGCTTCAAATGGTGAAATTTTAGCATGGTACTCAAAAACCCATGTTGCAATTTTGAGTACCAACAGTGGCTCTGAATGTGGACGCGTGCCCCATGCAGGCATGTAGAGAACCACAGAATCTCATGGTAGAAGCAGACCACCCCGAAAATAGGAATCAAACTCTTCACTTTTATTTTCCTCTCTTTTCCTTATTCTCTTCTCAAACTGGGAATCTCTTTATTGAAAGCATAGATGACACACAACTAGAAGGGAAAGAAAACAACTGTACAAACACGAAGCTTATTTACACAGGCTCAAAGCCACAAAACTCTAATTAGTCTTTACCTCTATCAAATAAATGATTTTCATCTCCATACAATGGAGGCAAACTAAGACTACATGATTCATCCAGCCAGTTAGAAATAATATGATTCATCTTCAACATGTCATAGAAAACTTGATCAATACACTCACCATTATCCAGCAAAGAAACACTATCCAGATGCCATGAGTATTGATCATTTTGTGATGTAAAAACGTCACAATCTTCATTATCACTGCCATGCTGAAAAGTGAAACACTCCAACTCAACATCATGGCTGGAAACATTATCATTCAGATCATTAGTTTGCAAGAAAGAATACAACACTTCCAACTCATCATTTTGCAAACTAATATAAAACTTCTCGAAACAAATTTCTGATTGCATAAATTCGGGAACATCTTGCTGACCACAAACTACATCAACATTATTTGGAAGGGAACAAGCTCTGTCAGCAAGTGACTCATTAGCCACTTGCAAATCTGAGAATACACTTTCAGATTTACCACTTTCTTCAGTATCAAAATGTAAATCAGAACCACAGTCAACAAGTTCTTGTAAATCTGAATACTCACTAGCACATTCATCATTGTACTCATAAAAAATAACATTATCAAAATCATCACAATGAAATGCACTCTCATACTGTTCATTTAAGATAGGAGAAGAAACATCAATATGTGTTTCACTCATCATGCCCTCATCCAAATCACTTTCATCAAAACTTATTTTTACTGGGTATAGAAATCTGGAAACAAACTTAGTATCATACCTTTGAAAATCAACATCCAAGAGACTTGAAATCTACTCACAACTTAACAAGCACTGAACATCACATTTCATTTCTTCATTTTCACTAATGATGCTACAAATCTCTTCTCCATCCAAATAGGGACTAAAGTTACTTGTCTCACATTACCTTGTGTGAAGTAACTACTGCAGGAACTATCATCTGCATTATATCCATGTTCTTCATGTTCACACAAAACACCATTAAGCTGAAACAAGAAAACATTAGCATTATGCCGAGGAAAGGAGAGATCTACAAGCTCAAGGAAATCACTATCAACTGAAGATTCATTTTTCCATCCTTGACAATCATAAATTTCATCATCATCACAATAACCAGCAATATAACCATCACAAGACTCAGCAACCCCAAATGAACTAGACTCAACATCATTGAATACAACATTTATAAAAGATTCTATCCAGTCCTTAACATTTTTTAGTGCTTCATCCTTTAGGGCCCGTTTGGTAGCAGCCTGGAATTGGCATTTGTTATTGCCCATTTTGTCGAATCTCAGTTTGGGAGTGCAATATGAAAATGGAATAGGAATGTGTTAATGCTCATTTTGGTTCAAAATGAGCATTAACATCTTCAATCTGAAAAGGTGGAATTAGAATTTAAAATTGGAATTTGAATGGGGGGAAAGCAAATTTTTTAAATTTTTCATGTCTACACTTAATTTTATAATTTTTTATTTATGTTGGGAGGGATTTAATTTATTTTTTATTTTTCTGGGTGGTTTGTAACTTTGTTATTTATTCAAATTTTTTTGAAAAAAAATTAAATTTTTTTGCCGAATTTTTTTTCAAATTTTTGATGATTTTTTTTGTCAACTTTTTATTCAATTTTTTTTTTAAAAATGATTTTTAATTTTTTTAAATTTTTTCTAGAATTTATTTTCCAAATTTTTTGTCGATTTTTTTTTGAATTTTGGTTGCAGTGATTGTAACTTGGTTGCCTGCCACCAACTTTGGCTGCCTCAAACGGTCTACGATTCCATTTTAAAATCAATTTAATTAATAAAAATGAATTATTAAATTCAAAAACATTAAAACAATCCAAAAAAAATTTTAAAAAAATTGTACCCAAATTCCAATTCCAATTTCAAAAAATGGAACCAAACGGTCCAAACATAATCCAGAAATGAAAAATCAGATTGTCAAATCCATGATTTGACCATTTCCAGCATTTGATCAAATCCATAATTTCCTAATTCCCGCTACCAAACGGACCCTTAAGGATGTAGTCCAACTAATTGATTCATGCATTGTAAGTTCTAGGAACATCTCAGTATATTGGGATTCTTGAAAATCTAAACCCACTAGAAGCTCACTACATGCAATAAGAAACTTCTTGTAATAAGACAATGTGGACTCCTCATCTCTTTCTCCTATTGCACATCTTAACATCTGAATGCAATTATGTTGAATTCTTTTATTTATCAAATGAAGTTCATCATTATAACTTTCTAGATCTGACTGAAAATTTTCAGATCTAGAAGCACCTTCTTGACTTATCACAACTAGAAACTCCATTCTAACACACTGACAAAACAACAAAGCTTATTCTCATGACAATATTTCTATCCAATTTCATGCAACCAGTGACTTCATATAACATCAACATATTTTTGATACTTTTTAACAACTGAATCTTCTATCCAAAAATATGGCATGAATTTTCAAATTATTTTCCCTTCTCTTTAGTGACTAATTCACCTATTTAGGGACTGATTTTATACTTTTGATAAAATATTACCTGGAAGTGTTGTTGCTGGTGTAAAATACTGATCTGAAGCCTTCCTCAAATCACCTTTCAAACTTTTGTAGAGCTGCCACCTCTTTGCAGAGGAACAATCTTGAACCAGCTGAGAACCCCTATCTCACACCTAGACCCTCTTTATCAACAAACATAAAACAAGTTCACATGATGTACTATTTGTCAGGATCACAAAACACAGTACAATTTTCATATTACAAAACACCAATCAAATAGAGATTTAGAGTCGCCACTCACATTCAATGAGATAATATAACAATTTTAAAAGAACTTGACTCTATACAATAGCATTCCCTAGTAGAGTCACCAATTTGTTAGCTATTTTCTCTTCTATCCCTTAGTTCTAAAAGAGACAATGAAAACCAGACTTGGGGATATTTTTTCAGCTTGCAAGAGTCTACTTCTTACAAATTGAGGGGCAAGAAAAGACTAATTGATAAAAATTTGATCCTCCTTCTGCTTCGAGTTCCACACACTCAGGCGGGTGCACCTAAAACATGATAAGATCTACATACATATAACTCACTAGCTCAAAACCCTTTATGCAGATGTGACCATGCATAGTTCTCAGACTTATAAAACATGAGAGTTCCAATCTCAACCAGTCTTATACAGGATCCCACCTGTATGATCTGCTAAGAACCAGGGAATGGTCAAGGTAACAATAAGGATGTTCACCCTTCTTCTCTTCAAACCCGGAGGCTCAGGCAGGCTAACCTATTAGATTCACTTCTACAAGGAATCACCAAAAGTATTTGCACTATTCAATGTAATTTACAAATATTTATGCTCTTAAACTGGAAATATAAAATAATTTCAATTAATGCTTGATGAAGAAAACTGCTATTCAAGCCAAGACCAGTGCCTTATCTATTGGGCAAAAGAGTCAAACAAATATGCAATCCCAGAAAATCCTAACTCCAATTCAAGAATCCGAATGAAATGCCTTGCAAACCATTCCTCTCATTTCAACACCTAGACATCAAATTCATATATAAACCTTAAATTCTCAAAACTTGTATTCAAGATTGACTATCTCTTTGAAAGAAACTTAAAAACAAGTCATAGCTACCTTATAGCTAGTGTATCAAAATGACTTACAAACTAACACACAAGAACTAAGACTAGATACACAAAGACATCAACAAGAACTGAATAGGGATTCCATTGTTTTCATTAAAATTCACCTGAAACTGTACATTGTAAGACCATGAACACAAACAATAAAACTCCAAAGCCTGAAGCTGTCCTAGTAGCATAAATTTTCAACCTCCTTACAATTGAGAGAAAAACCAAAGATATAGGAAAATGAGGTCAGTTACACAAAACTGACACCTGTCCACTTAGCACAAAAATATCTCCAAATATTCCTCTCAACATTGATCTGCAACTGATTCTCTTCAACTAATCCACATTCTTGCAATCATTTTCAAACTGATCTAAATCTGATCCCGAAATTGCCAGCTCATACTGCTATTTCCCACTTTTCTGAAACTGAAAATAATCATTTCCATCATATTCCTTGTCTTCTCCCATTTTTGAAAACATATAACATGCCTATAGGTAGATAAAAATAAAAGCTCTAAGCATTATTTTATGTGAGCAATTGCAATCTCTTGAAAATTTCAAAATTCTTCTAAAGTCTGGACTATGCAGGCCTTTAAATCTTTGTGCAACTTTTAAATCTGGGTGGGCCCCACATATGCCACATGGCATCATCTGATTGGATGCTCCAATTTAACCTTTTCTTTGACCACTAGCATTTGGAGATTGGGAGACTAAAGCATTCTCTTAATCTCTGAATGTTATCTCTTTGACCACTAGCATTTGGAGATTGGGAGACTAACCATTCTCTAGATCTTTGAATGTTAGTGACTTAACTGCCAGCATTTGGAGATTGGGAAACTAACCATTATCTAAATCTCTGAATGTTATCTCTTTGACCACTAACATTTAGAGATTGGGAGACTAACCATTCTCTAGATCTCTGAATGTTAGTGACTTAACCGCCAGCATTTGGAGATTGGGAGACTAACCATTCTCTAGATCTCTGAATGTTATCTCTTTGACCACTAGCATTTGAAGATTGGAAGACTAACCATTCTCTAGATCTCTGAATGTTATCTCTTTGACCACTTGAATCTAGAGACTTGGAGACTAAACATTCTCATGATCTCTAGATGTTAGTCACTTAACCATTTGAATCTAGAGACTTGGAGACTAAACATTCTCATGATCTCTAGATGTTAGTCACTTAACGATTTGAATCTAGAGACTTGGAGACTAAACATTCTCATGATCTCTAGATGTTTATGACTTAACTACCATCATTTGGAAACTTGGAGACTGAGCATTCTCTAATTCTCTGAATGTCAATGACTTAACCACTAGCATTTTTCGCCAGCATTTTTTTGCAAAATTTAGTGCTTTATGGTCACTGGCATGCATCCCAATGCACTAGTTGTGCACACTCTTGAGAGCCTCCTTTTTCTTCATTTCATTATGTGAGTGGTATATCTTTTAAACACTTGAAATGGTCATTTCTTGAGCAATGTGGGACTAAATTTTTGGAAGCATTGCTGATTTTTTTATTGCTTCCAGTACTCACAGGACCATAACTTTTGATTTTCAAACTGAGTTTTTCTAAAAACTTTGTTGTACAATGCACACATGGTCATCTCAAACATATGTAAATTTCAGCCCGACCCTATTTATATTTTTTGAGTTATGATAAAAAAACATGACTAGTTGTGCATTCACACTTTGTTTGCATTCAATTGGCTCTTGCCTTCAACCCTTTTTTTAATTTTCTTCTTCTCCACATGCTTTGCATTTGTCTATGATATTTGGCATCACAACATTACTTTTCTTTGATTTTCTCAAAATCTGAGACAACACCTTGATGCATTGCCCTCTGGAAAACAACAATGATAAAGGAGCACCAGTAACACTAGCCATTTCTATGTACAGAAACATCTTGTGCCCAATCTTAGTGATAACTCACGCTGGCAACACACTCCTTTTCTCTCACACATCATGGCATTATCTTGTCTAGGCCATTTAAATACTTTCTTTTAAATTTTCTGGTGACAATTTGATACCATTATTGTTGTCTTTTATATTGAAGATTTCCATTACCACTTTATGCGATGTGCTCATAAATTGCCTTCTCTCTCTCCCCTCCTTGAAGATGTACTAATGTAGCTAAGGAGGTGCACATCTTCTGCTTGCAATCCAAGATTTCAAACAATTCGTCAGCTTGAAAAGTAACAAATAATAACAATGTAAGATGGACCATTGGGAGTGATGCTTAAGTTATATGTGTCAATCCATAGTCCTTACACTTGACACATCAATTTAAAATGTTACCCCAACCATTGAAAACATTAAAGCTCATTGTGACACATTCCTTGCCATATATTTCACCTTTATCCTTTGCAAAGATTGCCAAATACCATTAGCTGGCATCCGGGAGTGGCCTTAAAAACTGACAAAACGCCATCATAGGATCACATCATCGGGAACACACACTGACCCCCAACAAACAATCATGCCCGCCAAAGAAGAAATCTTGAAGAGACCCGAGCCAAAAGATAAGACTAATCAAAGTTGGCCACTTAGAAATGTTGTCTGTCCGCACTTCCAGAATCACTAAAGTTGCTTTCGGAACTGGCTTTGAAAACTGACATACTGAAACTTTCAGGAACCGGAATCATAGGCACTGATTAACCCTCACACAAGGAGTATGAATCCACAATTAAGGCTCATGATGAAAAAAAATGTGCATTTGGCAATCAGGCAAAGATAGGCTCTCAGAATTGCAAACTGGGAAACAAAACAAATCAGTGATTTGTGCATACAGAATGACCCTGGGAAAGTATACTAAAAGATTCATCAAGACTTCTAACTTAGCATACTTGTAGTATTTTCAGAGTAGAACACAGTGGTACAACCCGTTCAGGCTCATCAATCATGAATCAAAAGTTATAACATCACGAAAAAGGGTACAAATCAATCTACACATTTCACAACTTGTAAAACAACAAAAGTTGTATTTGGAATCACATTTGCAAACTGAGCAAACGGATTTGTCATGACTTCTAACTTGGAACATAGGTAGTATTTGACCCCTGGAATATGATGCAAAAAGAATTTTCTCAATAGGGTCAACTGGGTCTAAGATATGACTGGTCAAACAGGCCCTTCCAGAATTCTGAACAATTACACAAGTGCATGACAACAAACTACCAACTTTGAGGGGTTTGAAACCTAATCTAACGGATTTGAAATGACTTGAAAATTGGAACATAGGTTATTTGATATGCATACTAAACATCCTCAAAGTGGTGGGTCATGAAACATTTCTGGACACAAAATATTCAAAGGCAAACTGGGCTACTGTACTCTATTTGACACTTATGCAGAATTGTGTAATTTGACACTTGCTCAAAATGGGACTTCACCGAATGACTCGGGATGATAAAAGAACATCATAGAATGCATGCATACACTGTGTGAAGTTTGTTAAACACCTGGAATATCTCAAAGGCTTCAAAATGATAGTCGGGTATATATGCATGAAAAGCATTTAAAGGGCTTCAAATGGTGAAATTTTAGCATGGTACTCAAAAACCCATGTAATTTTGAGTACCAATAGGTAGATTTAAGCATTTGCATGCTCAGATTTCCTATCATGTTCCTAATATTGATGAATAAGGTGAAAATGGAAGCATAGTAACATACATAACTTTCATCACCTATTCATTTCGAAAGGATGTTTAGAAGCATAAATAAATCTGAAAATGCTTGGAAATTAATTAGATCAAAGTACATACCTCATCATGATATTAGTCTAGAAATACCTATTTTCTGAAGTCTCTATGAAGTTTCAAAAAGTTCCATCACCTATTCTAGACTAGAAATGTCAAGGCGGACAAAACCCAGAAATCTTTTCTCTAGATTCACATAGGTCGACTTTGACCTTTTAAAAGGTCAAAGACCACAATTTTATTCTGAAGTCCGATTCTAATTCTTTTCGCAGAGCTTGAAATTTCAGCGCAAAGGGTACTCCGATCTGGCCTGTGATTCCCAAAACAGCACCTGCAGATATTTGAAAAAGGGGTTTTTGGGGTGGCTATATAGGGTTTTGCCTTAGTCAAACCCCCGTTTTGGTGATTCCCACCTCCACGAATAGCCGATTGAAATAGTATGTGTGTGTGTATATTGAAAGTGTAAAGCTAAGATCTAATCCTCTAGATTTAAACCCTAGCATGAATATGTATGAAATAACAATGCATAGATTTGAATGTGATAGAAAATCATACCAAGCCCCCAAGGCTAAAGTACTTCTACCATTCTCACAATCCATAGTTGTTCCTCCATGTTTGAATGCTTGAAATGTTGATGATGATGGATCAAGGAAGAATGATTCTCTCTTGCTCCAAATATGAATGCTTGAAGATGCTTGAAGACTTGAAATGCTTGCTTGAACACCTTGAGAACTTGAGAGCTTGATTGCTTGAGATGAGATGTGAAAATGAGAGAGGAAGGCCTCCTTTTATAGTGAATTAGGTCACACTCCTCTAGAAAGGCCACCTTGAAGAATTAAATCCCAATTATGTCCTAACCTTTAGAGAATGGATCTAAATTAAATGTAATTAAAGGATTTACCGTTTCAGAGCCCGAAACAGCTGACCCGGAGGCGGGAAATTAATAATCTCGAAAGCTAAATTAGCAGGAATTGAAAATTTGAAATCTCGTCAAGATGAGGTCAAGGTTGAGGTCGACCCTGACCTAGTTAGGGTCGAGGTTGACCTTGACCAGAAACCCTAACTTTTGCCAGGATGCAGTTTAAAGGCCTTGAGGATGCCCATAACTTAGAAATGAAGTCTAATGAGAATAGAATGTTTGTGATAGATAAAAGATAATGTGATTGACATGATGAAGGCTAGGAGGACCCATTTCTGTATCCTACTTAAAAATTAGAGTCATAGAAGAGGGGAATTAAGGAGAATCCTTAGGATCTTAACCCTAATTTCACCCAGGACATACAAATGCATCCTAAATGTAGGTTTATCATGATAAATGCACTAAAAAAGGGTGCTAAACCTATCCAAATGGAAGTGCTTCCATTTTAAGATGATACATTTAGCCCCCACTTTAGCTTAGATATGACACTACGTGAATATGCAAGCTAAAGTAAGAAAATATCATAAAGATGAAAAAGGATATAGCAAAGTCCTCGATGTAAAGATCCTGCAGAAAACCATTAGAACCTACAATACACTAGGTTAATGAAAATTTATAATCACCTAGAGCTTACTATATGATAGTTTGAGAAGTATATAGAGCCCTTTATGCCCCCCCCCTATTTCGGCTTTCTACTTTGGAAGGGTGAAATAGGGTGATAAGAAAACTCTAGATACTGGATATGCAGAGTGTTGAAAAGTTCATTCCTAAACCTACTAGAAGGATTCCTACCCTTCCCAAACTAGTTTAGGGAGTTAGATATCTAAATCATGATTCCAATGACACTAACGGCATGAAAAATGGAGTTATCTAACTCAAGTTATGATGAAAAGAATGAATGTCTATCGTAATGCATAAAAGGAAATTCTTACCCTAACCCTAATTTTAAACCTATAAAAGAGATTAAAAAGGTAATACTTACTCATTCTTACCATTTACAGATTCGAAATTAGAAGCAAGATGTCGAGAAGAGAGGAACTGTGAGCGACACACCTAGAGACTGTGAGACACCGTCTAGCTACCGGATGAGCACTCCTTGAGGTAAGATTCTTTCCAAATTCATGTTTTTGCTAAGCAAGGTCAATTTTATCCCCTTGAGGTTAACCCTGACCCAATTAGGTTGACCTTGACCCAAAAAGGTCGACCCTGACCTAGAAAAGTTGACCCTAACCCAGTAAGGTCGACCTTGACCTAACTGAGGTCGATTTTGACCTAGATCAGTTGTATTTTCAAATTTGATGATGTAGATGACTGATATGATGTTGGTTTGTGATATTATAACTTTGAATTCTTTCAAATATCTATTGTAAAATAGTAACATGATTGTCTCTTTGTATGGATTTTGCCAAGATGTCATCCACATAATCTTCAAGAATCTTATGGATGTAATCATGAAAAATCAAAGTCATAGCCCATTGATAAGTTGCTCCTGCATTTTTTAATCCAAAGGGCATCATGACCCAACAAAAGGTTCCCCAAGGTGTTATAAATGCAGTTTTAAATTGATCTTCAGGAGGGATAAAAATTTGATTATATCCTGAAAAGTCATCCATAAGGGATAACAGAGCATGGCCCGCTGTGGAATCCACAATCATATCAATATTAGGTAGCAGGAAATCATCTTTCAAGGATTCCTTATTTAAATCATGAAAATCAATGCACATCCTTATCCTATTTTCTCCTTTTGACATAGGCACAATATTTGAAATCCAATCGGAATAATCAATAGAATGGATAAATCCGGAATCCAATAGTTTTTCAATTTCACCTTTGACTAACAAAGCAATTCATGGATTCATCTTTCAAATTTTCTATTTTACAGGTTTCATATTAGGCTTTAAAACAATGTTATGAGTAACAATCTTAGAATCGATACCTGGCATATCAGAATATGTCCAAGCAAAGATATCCTTGAATTCAAGCAAAAGGGAAGCCAACTGATCATGTTCATCACGAGTCAAACATTTCCCAAGTTTTATCACCCTTTCAAAATTAGTTTCATCCATTTGAATATCAATAGTCTCAGTGATTAATAAATCACTTCTTATCGAAGAATCCATCGATAAAGGAACAATATCTTGTTCTTCATGTTCTCCAAAATAAGCATCAGTTTTTAAGCAATAAGGCTTTCCTCGCTTATGATGAAACTTAGGTAAGTCCTCATAAACCCCTAAATATTCCATTAAAGCCTCTTCTTTAGGGAAGATATCCAAAGAAGGTTGTTGATTAAGATCAATAAGCAATGGATTAACCAACTTCAACTGTCCATTGCAAATATGATTAACATTAAGAGGAAAAGCAGAGGGTTTTCGGTAAGGATTAAATCCTAATCCATACGTATGGTCATAGATGTCATTATCCAAGGGTACTTGTATACCTTGTTCATATTTACCACATCCTTTCCCATTGAATCCTGATTTCTTAAGAAAATGATAACTAGGACCATATCGATCAGTCATATTAGAAGGAGTCCAAGGAGCGACATATGTCACAATATCATAACAATTAGGTTTTATAGTGTCAAGTGTTTCATTGCTTGAAGTGGCAACAAAATTACTTTTTAATTCTTCAGATAATGGAGAAGAAATAAAAACTTTTTTCTCAAAATCATTATGTTGCTTCATAAAGTCTAAATCAGAGACCTTATATTCACCAATAAATGTGGGATTAAAATCCAATGTTCCCCAATCATCTTCAGTCAAGGAAGAGGAAGAAGGTGGATTTTCTTGTTGTTGAATTTTAGGTTGTTTTTATCTCAGATGGCAATTATTTTTCAATCTCTTTACTAGGTTGAATAGGTTCAGAGATTTTAGCATATTCTACATTTAAGCAAGGATTCAGAGCATCATCCACATGTAATGTATACATTAGATTGTTATAGATGAATCGAACCTTGCGATGGAGAGTAGAAGGAATTGCATGCATAGTATGTAACCATGGTCTTCCTAAAAGAAGGTTATAGTTAAGTGGTCCATGCATAACATGAATAGGAGTATGTAGGATAACTGGACCCACCTTAACAGGTAAGGTAATAATACCCAAAGTTCTTTTCACAATATTATCAAATCCACGTATAGGAACATTATCAGGTTGAATGGTAGATAAATCAGCCTTAATTGCTTTGAGCATGTCCATGCTACAAGCATTAAGTCTAGATCCATTATCAATTAAGGTTCTTCGAATGATGCTCTTATTAATAGAGACAGCCACCATAAGATCATCATATTGATTTTGCACCTCTAATGAAGGTAAATCGTCATCAGAAAACACAATAGGAGGTACAGAAGGCATAGCATGCATACAATCCAAAATCGAATGAATGTTTTCTTGGTTAGGAGGCATAGCAGGAAGAGTAGATAAAGCCTTTTGCAAAGCCTCATAATATGTTAGGGATGTTTGAAGTAATTCCCATAGAGATATTTTGGCAAGAGTAGCAAGTAATTGATCAACTAAGTTGTACTCCTTAAAGGTTGAAGGATACCTAGGCGCTTGGGGAAGCATAGGTTGAGAAGGAGGTAAAGAAACTGGAATAGTAGGCTGAGGATTATTCCATGTGCGATAAGCATGTGAAATGGAATCAGTTTTATCAAAGAAATCCAAGGGATCTCTAGGTTTACCCTTAACTATTATAGGAGGACATCCTTTTACCGTCATCAAAGCTTTAGGAAATATCAATTTTGGTTTATCAATGTTGCAAACAGTAGGACATGAAGGTAACCATGCACACACCCTATGGTAAAGGTCAATTGGAGAGGTTGTGGAGGAGAGTGAAATAGGAATAGGATCCATGGAGACCATATTCAAACCATTTTCATCCTCACTACCATGTTCCTCATTAGGGATTTTATCCTCTTGTATAATAAAAGCATCATCAAAGTACTCAAAACAAGAATCATACATGTTGAATACAAAGAAAGTACTAAAAGCATGAAAAATAGAAATATTTTTGTATTTTTAAAGGAATTTTGCAATTTTTTTGTATTTTTGAAATATAAATGCAAGAAAGAAATCTACAAGATTTAAATCTAACACCATAAAATAAAGAGTTGTCGTAAACAGGTTCACCAAAATGAATAAGGTGAAAATGGAAGCATAGTAACATACATAACATTCATCACCTATTCATTTAGAAAGGATGTTTAGAAGCATAAATAAATCTGAAAATGCTTGGAAATTAATTAGATCAAGGTACATACCTCATCATGATATTAGTCTAGAAATACCTATTTTTTGAAGTCTGTATGAAGTTTCAGAAAGTTTCGTCACCTATTCTAGATTGGAAATGTCGAGGCAGACAAAACCTAGAAATCTTTTCTCCATATTCACACAGGTCGACTTTGACCTTTTAAAAGGTCAAAGACCACATTTTTATTCTGAAGTCTGATTCTGATTCTGTTCGTAGATCTTGAAAGTTCAGCGAAAAGGGTACTCTGATGATTCCCAAAACAGCACCTGCAGATATCTGAAAAAGGGGTTTTTGGGGTGGCTATATAGGGTTTTTCCTTAGTCAAACCCCCGTTTTGGTGATTCCCACCTCCACGAATAGCCGATTGAAATAGTATGTGTGTGTGTGTATTGAAAGAGTAAAGCTAAGATCTAATCCTCTAGATTTAAACCCTAGCATGAATATGTATGAAATAACAATGCATAGATTTGAATGTGATAGAAAATCATACCAAGACCCCAAGGCTAAAGTACTTCTATCATTCTCACAATCCATAGTTGTTACTCCATGTTTGAATGCTTGAAATGTTGATGATGATGGATCAAGGAAGAATGATTCTCTCTTGCTCCAAATATGAATGCTTGAAGATGCTTGAAGACTTGAAATTCTTGCTTGAACATCTTGAGAACTTGAGAGCTTGATTGCTTGAGATGAGATGTGAAAATGAGAGAGGAAGGCCTCCTTTTATAGTGAATTAGGTCACACTCCTCTAGAAGGGACACCTTGAAGAATTAAATCCCAATTAGGTCCTAACCTTTACAGAATGGATCTAAATTAAATTTAATTAAAGGATTTATCATTTCGGAGCCCAAAACAGCTGACCCAGAGGCGGGAAATTAATAATCTTGAAAGCTAAATTAGCAGGAATTGAAAATTTGAAATCCCGGCAAGATGAGGTCAGGGTCAAGGTTGACCTTGACCAGAAACCCTAACTTTTGCTAGTATGCAGTTTAAAGGCCTTGAGGATGCCCATAACTTAGAAATGAAGTCTGATGAGAATAGAATGTCTGTGATAGATAAAAGATCATGTGATTGACATGATGAAGGCTAGGAGGACCCATTTTTGTATCCTACCTAGAAATTAGAGTCATAGAAGAGGGGCATTAAGGAGAATCCTCAGGATCCTAACCCTAATTTCACCCAGGACATACAAATGCATCCTAAATGCAAGTTTATCATGATAAATGCACTAAAAGAGGGTGCTAAACCTATCCAAATGGAAGTGCTTCCATTTTAAGATGATACAATTGATATTCAACGTATGTTTATTTCAAATTTGCAAAAGGATATTAGAGATAAGATTTTGTTTACTAAATTTACCTCTTTTCAACAACTTTGTGCAGGACTTCATCATTATCAATTACAAGTGAGTCAATTTGAGAGCAACACTCCAATGGCTCCTATTCTAGTTGATAAAAGTGATGCTGCTCCTAATCCAAATAAATTTAAAAAATTCAACAACTATGTCAAGATAAACAAACAAGTGAATGCAGTTGTTGTTGCATCTCACAATGCCACTTCTGCATCCACTGCTTTTCGATTAAATCGTATGTTTACTCCTCTTTCTGAATCCTTACATTCTATTATGAATAGGTTGTTAACTACTAAAATGATTACTTTACCTCCTATTTGACCTCTTTTACCTGCTACGATTGCATCTAAATCTTTTTATCCTAAAGCTTTTTGTCAATATCATTGTCAAAATGGTCATGATACTGAGAAATGTTATTCTTTAAAACATAAGGTTCAAGACTTGATTGATTCTAATGCCTTATCTGTTGATAATATTGATGGTAGTGGGAACAAATCTGTCTCTCCTCCAAATAAAAATCTTCAAATCTATATGAATCCTTTACCTGCACATGATACTAATACCATTGCTCATCCATCTTCTATGGATATTGTGTATGATTCAAAGATGGATGATCTTAATCACATTTTTAATCAAGTGGAGCATATTGTTCAATCTGTATCTTCACCTCAGACTCAATCTTAGCTTCAAACTATACCTCAAGTTTCATCTCAACCTCAACCAAAACCTAAACCTAAATTGAAAACTCAACCTAAACCTC
>BSBK01003093.1:0-71791 GCA_027943335.1 Chamaecyparis obtusa | reverse complement strand
ATTCTTTGGTGGTGGTGTTGGAAAAGTTTTTTTCTAAACATTTTCCTTATGTTGCCAAAGATTTTGGGGTTTTTGATTAGTGATTGGTTTCATAGGCACACAAGTTTCAAGTTGCAAACTTCTTTTGATAGCTTCCTATAAGGTAGAGGGTGAGAAAGTCTTACTCAAACCCTTAGCAAAATCTTCCAAACCATCAAGAAAAAGATAAACAATCCTCTTTTCACTCATATCAAGTACCATAATAGACACTTTTTGAAACTCTTCTACATACTCATTAATTTATTTGGTTTGCCTCAACTTTGATAATTCTTTAAAATACTCTTCATCATCCTTGAGATCAAATCTATCTATCACTCTTTGACTAAAATCATCAAATGTAGTTACTTGATCATGACCTTGAGTTGTCATTCTATGATACCACCAATCATAGGCTACATCTTCCAAGTGTAGACTTTTGAAATTGAATGGCATCACTCTCATTCATGGGGTTAAGTGTGAAGAAGGTCTGTAATTTTTGTAGCCATGCTCTAGCTGAAATTTTATTTGTTCCATCAAAAGTAGGTGCTGTAAACTTGCTTATTTTATTTTTGAGCTCTCTTCCACTTATGTCCTACTCCCTCATATACTCTTTCTTGGGCATCAAAGTGTTCATCATATCTACATATTCTCTAAAAGGAACCAAACTATGAAAGTCATCATCTAAGCCATTGTAAGTAGCTCTTAATGCAGTCAAGTTACCTGTAACCTCTTCCATAGGACTAAGGGCTGGATTTGGTACTGGTGGCTCATCTGTAGGAAAGAAAATAGTTTTTATTAATTTAGAGAGTTTGGGTTTTAGATTTCTTGGCTCCTTTGAAGTTCTCCCTTTCTCATTAGTAGATACAACTCCTTGGAGTTTTTTCTGTCAATAACCGCAAAGCCTCTCTAGTTTCTGCCAAACTATCCACTGTTTGCTTTTGAGTATTCTGGATGTCCTAGAAGAATTTTTTTTCTATCTCATCTAGGTCAGCCATGCTTGTTCCCTCCTTTTATTTTTTACTTTTATTTTCAACTGAAGGTTTGATCAAAATTTCTTTATTCTTTTCTCCCTGCAAATATCTCTTTTCTCTTTCACTTAGATGCAGACAAACTTCTACAAACCCTCAGGCTAGAAAGATCATAGCTCTAATACCACTATAATGTCCCCTTACTAATTTTTATATCATATTTAATTCCTCTAATCAGATTATTAAATCAAACAATCAACACTTTGAAAGATTATGCAATTTCTCAATTAAACCCAAATCGGTATGCTCGAAATAGTGCCAAAAACTTCACAGCTTCACATATTATTGATAAGTCTGAAAGTAGAAATTTTTATGAAAATTTCACCAGAATAACAGCATACAAAATAAAATTTCCAGATCTTTATATAATTTACACAACAGCTCCCAAACGGAGGACAAAAACAATGCTCATTAGGCTCTCGAAAACAACACAAAATAGCCCGGAAACAACATAAAACACTAAAAATATATCACAGAAGTAGAATCATGACCCCATACATATATTCAGCTCTATTTTAACATCAAAATGGATGCAATATAGAAGCAACCCAAACTGATATGAAAAACTCAACCGGGAAACATCAAAATCTTACAAAAACACACCCGAAAACTCAAAAATCTGCACTGTTCAGCACAAGGGAAAACTCTGCATGATCTTTCACATGGAATGACCTCAAAATACCATCCTCAGCCTTCCTAGAAACATAAAAACTCTCATCTTTGGGTCTCCTTCTCCATAGGTTTGGTAGCCTCTGAAGAACAACAAAGCAATGAGCAAAAATCAAGTTCTAGAATGAGCTGAAATGCCTTTGAACCCCTTTAAAAGAGGGCATAACCCTAACTCATGACCAAGAGGGGGTCAATAATATATATTTTAATAATAATTATCATTTATTAATCCATTAGTTTCCAAAGTTTGGCCCCTTTTTCCTAAAACTTTACTTTTTGAGCCTCCCAAGCTTAGTAAAAGTTATTATTTTTAATTATTTGAAAAGGGGACATGATAGGGTTTGGGGTCATGTCAAACACCTTCATGGGATATCTGGCTTGGATCATGGTTTTCCCCCTATTCTACCCTTTTCTCCACCTCTTTCCAGCCTATTTCTGGCATCCTGACCTGAAACCCTGAGATTCTTGACCTCAGGGTCAAAGTCAACTTCTAGGTCAAGGTTGACCTCAACCTTGACCTAGGTCAAGGTCAAGGTCAACCATCACCCTGGGTTTAGATTTCAAAATCTAGAAGTTTCTGGATTTTGGGTTTCAGAAATTTTTATATTTCACTTTTGGGTCAGTTGTTTCAGGCTTTGAAATAGTAAAATCTTAAATTATATTTAATTTGGGTCCACTCCTAGGGGTAAAGGCTTAATTGGAATTTAATTCTCCAATGTTGGCCTCTCTAGAGGTTTTTGCCCTAGACTTGCATAAAAGAAAGTCTCCTCTCTCATTTCAACCATCCATTATTCACACAAGCACTAAAGGAAGCATCAAGTGTCAAGACATCCAAGATTTCAAGCATTCCATCAAGAATTCTCAATCAAGTGTTCAAGAAATCATCTAAATTCAAGCCTTCAAGCATTCAAGTTCTCCATTGAAGATCAAGGATTCAAGCATTCAATCCTTTGGAGGATTTGGATCAAGCATTCAAGATTCATCATTCAAACCCTAGATCTATCCATCATGGTGGGTGTGATCTGCCTTCAAGATCTTTTGTTCATCTTCAAGATCTATTCATTCTCTCTTCAAGGTGGATTCCAAGCATTACAATCATGGAGGTTTTGACTTACATTTTTTAGAGTTGATTATAAGCTTTCATATCAACATACTTGTTTACATTCCAAATATAATTGCATATCTATTGAATATCATAGCTTTTTTGTTAGATCTACTTCTACTACTTGCTAGAATTCTCTATTTCAATTCCATTTTTAAGGTTGATTCCAAACCAGGGTTTGACCCAAGGAAAACCCCTCATCCAAACAACAAAAACCTTTTTCTTGCATGTACACATGCGAGGCAACGAGTTTCAGTTCAGATTTGAGTACCCTTTTTAGTGAACTTCTAGGATTCATGAACAAATTTTTTGTTAGAGCATTATAGGTCAACGTCAACTTTTGGGGGTAAGATTGTGCCCTAGGGTAAGATTTTACCCCTATTTTAGGTCATCGTTGACCTTCCTCACAAAGATAAAAGGTTTTTGGGTTCTCTTTGTTTCTGTGTTTCCATGCCAAACACGGTTGTAGAATTTCCTAAAACTGAATATAGACACCAAAAAATAGGTATTTCTAGATCAGATTTATTATGAGGTATGTATTTGATTTGATTTAATTTCATAACTCTTTGTGAGCATTTCCATATTTACATATTCATATATTTCATTACATCTATATACATTACACATCACCCTTTCAATTCATTACATTCTCATATGATTCCCTTTTTCTATTCTATATATATATATATATATATATATATATATATATATATATATATATATATATATATATATATATATATATATATATATATATATATATATATGTATGTATGTATGTATGTATGTATGTATGTATGTATGTATGTATGTATGTATGTATGTATATACATATATATGTGTATATATATATATATATATATATGTATATATATGTATATATCTATATATATATACATATACATACATATATATATATACACATATACATATATATATATATATGTATATGTATATGTATATATATGTATATGTATATATATATGTATATGTATATGTATATATATGTATATGTATATGTATGTATATGTATATATATATATACATATACATATATATACATATACATATACATATATATATATATATATATATATAATGTATATATATATATATGTATGTATGTATTATATATATACATACACATATACATACATACATACATATACAAATACATATCTATATATGTGTGTGTATATGAATACATATATAAATTTATAGATATATATGTACATATTTAAATACATAATGTAATTCCAAATAGTATTCATCCAATACTTTTTGTGATTCCAATTTATTTCCTATAAGTTACTGACAAAGATTGAACAAATACACACACACATACATATATAAATACATATATATATACACATGTATATATATATATATATATACATACATGTATATATATATATATATACATGTATGTATATATATATATATATATACATATATATATATATATATATACATGTATATATATATACATGTATATATATATATATATATATATATATAGATATATATATATACATGTATATATATATACATGTATATATATATACATGTATATATATACATGTATATATGTATATATATATATATATATATATATATATATATATATATATATATATATATATATATATATATATATATATATATATATATATATATATATATATATATATATATCACAGACATAGAGAGATACATACATACATACATACATACATTTAATTAATTAATCAACTTAGCATCTATAATTGGATGCTTTAGTAAGCCCCATTTTGGCAACTTTGAATACTAACATTTATTATGCTTGATCTTGGACACCCGATTCCTCCTTTTCCATCTATTTTCATCCATCCTAACAATGATTTCATATTACGAATCAAAATACAAAGATAGAACAACTCATCCATTCTATATCTAGGTATAGAATGGCTCAACCATTCTGTAACCAAGGTTTTTGGCCTAAATTTGGTCCAGAGACTTATGTTCAAGTGTTAGTGGGAAAAATAGATCTTGTGGTTAGCCTAGATTATTTTTAAATCCTGAAATGATGGGTCGGGTATATAACAAACTATATCTCTTCTCATTTTCATATCAATTACTAACTTATCAAGCATTTATAATCAAGTTTTCAAAAGATCAAGAGCACTTGAGAAATTAGATCAAGATTTGAAGGAAAGCATCCAAGATCTAATTTCTCCAACTCATTCAAGTCAACTCCAAGGAAATATTCTTCATTGAATAAAGTTTATGCCCCATGATGGACAGATTACAGGATTTCTTAATCAAGAAAGAAGATCCTATCATCCACATTCGTCTCTCCTTCATTGCAAGAGATTATCAAGTATATCTACATTTAATATCTAGGAGTGGTTTTCATAGATACATGCATTTTTTAGGGCATCCTTGATTGATATTCTTCAAATCAAGGATAAATCCTAGATTCCAAGAAAATTAAATAATAATCATGGGTATGAGTGATTCCAACATCCTTCTATAAGGGTTTATGCAAGGTGAAACAAACATTTACCTTTTTACATATTATTCTGTAAACAATTTTCCTTTGGTTTACAAGGTTGATTCCTAAATGAGGGTTTGACCAAGGTAAAACCATTTTAGCCAACATATTCCCCTTTTTTCATGTATGAATAGGCTATATAACTATTTAAACTTTATCAAGTAGGTTGGGAATAGTTAGAGAGTCCAATACGTTTTGAGAAACACCCAGGGTATAGAATGAAGAATTCATTCTGTACATGGGTACATATTGGATTATCTTATATATACCCTCCAAAATAGTCTCACATTTGATTATAAGATAGGTTTCATCATCATGAATATAGAATAGTTGTTACTCGTATATTTTGGATTCAACATATCTGTTATTCAAATTTGAAGTAGCATATTTCTTGTTTTATTTCTAAATGCATATAACTGATCCCTAATCTAAATTTTATATTTTTATTATCATTTCCACTTTAAAATTACATATTTAGTGAAGGATCATCATCCCATTTAGCACTTAGATCATCACTTGATCCTATTGGGATATCTTCCTTCCAAATGTGAAATCTTGAAAAGGAGAGGCGATCTAACCCCTTTGCATTGCTTCCCTTTTCACAATATACATATTAGTAAGAATATTTTTTTGACTATGATGTTGAGTTTACTAAAGATAACAATGTTATCAACCTTAATGATAAATCTAAACCTAAACCCAAACCTAAACCTAATCTTTACATAACAGTTAATCCCAAAGAGACAACTAAAGCACCTGATGGTGTTCTTAACATTCGAGCAAAGATTAATGTTTTCTTTGTCATGGTGTCCTTATAGATCCTACTTGCATGGTGAACTCTATAATTAAGGAGCATATTTACACTAGATGATTTCATTGATATCTCTATGACAAATCTAATGTGACGATTCAGAATTTTAGTGGTTCACCTATCCTACCCATGGTTCCATTTTTTCCTCTAGAATTTAGTGCTAAAAATCTTGATGTCACCTTTATTTTCATCCCAAATTTTGACTACTTTCACATTAGACTTGTCTTCCTTGGCTCACTTCCATGAAATTCATATTCTCTCCTATTCAAAAGTATTTGAAATTTCCCATGATGGAGAAATAATCATGATTAATCTTAGTCTATATATCAATATTTAGTGCCTTGAGGGAACTTTGATCTTGACTTCTTTTGGCCTTATATTCCTCAACAAATTCAACCTTGCAAAGACAATTATTTTGCATCCTAGCAGAAATTAAAGATCCAAAAGATTTGTGATCTTAGTGATCATAAGCATGTTTCATTTTCCTTTCCCTAGACCTAGACTTTTTCATACACCTTACACACCTACTTTATATGATTTTGTTCCACCTCCTATATCCTATAAAAGTTATGTTGATGTTATCTCTCAACCTAGTGTGGCATCTTTTTTTCTTCCTCTTAAAGAAGAAAATGAATCGATGTTGATTTATCCTAAATCAAACTAAATCTCAAGGAAAACCAAATGCAACATTTCTCTCATTACTATCACCATTAATACCATACTAGAGCCTATGAGTTTTCTTGCCAAAATATTTCTTCCCTTAAGACACATGTAATGATGCTTTGATTACCATTGACCAACTTATGCATAAACTAAGGGAGGAAGTTAATTTTAAATTCAAGATGAAATTGAAAAAACATGATAATTTCAATTTGTATCTTAGATTCTATTGCAATTAATTTAGATGAACAAGATACTCTTGATAATGATGATTTTAATGTTTCTAATATAAATGATCATATTCATCCTATTGATTGTAATGATATGTATGAGCTTGTTGATATACATGATTTATTATATGAACATACTAACCCTTCAGTTATTATATCTCTTTCATGCTCTCTTTTGTTATGTATTTATTTCCCTTGGTTTGTCCTTTCTTAGGGGTATCACATTGTGGAAATATCTCTTATGGGAGCATGCATGCCTTGTTAAGGCTATTTCTCTTCTTAAGGAATTTGTAATTTCTTTAACATGGGGGAATACACTACACTCCTTGTTTTACATTTTTAAAAACACACACACACGCACACAATTATTCAATGCAATCTATCTTATGCAAATTGGTAAGGAGATAATTATTTCCTTATGTTTATATTGTCATTATCATGCCCCTGTGTATTATTCAATGGATCTTTTAATGAAGATGATTATTTCCTTAAGGAATGATCCCCCTTTTCTTTATCCCTTTGGATACAATGTTTTCCATAGGACTTATCACCTTATTAGGATTCCTTAATGGAGATAATACTTTTCTTAAGGACTAATCCCTTTGTTTTGATGGTTTTTCTAGCAGAACACTACTTTCTATAACATGAATGTTATTTTTGTAATAACATTCTCTCTCTCTCTCCTCTCTCTCTCTCTCTCTCTCTCTCTCTCTCTCCTCTCTCTCTCTCGTCTCTCTCCTCTCTCTCTCTCCTCTCCTCTCTCTCTCTCTCTCTCTCCCTCACTCTCTCTCTCTCCTCTCTTTGTATTTGATGAAAACATAAGTTACTTGGGGGCTTGATATTTCCTTGTCTCCTTGACTTTAAGAAGATCGTTCTTATGAATTGATCTAATTTAATGTGAGCACACGTTTGTCTCATACTCCCACTAAAGTGGGGTCTAAATGTATCAACATAAAAAGTTAGCACCCATGATTAGATTCTTTATTAGAACCTTTTTGGTGATTTTGAGATCTAATGTCTATTATACTTCATCCTAACAACTTGATTCCTCTTTTCCCACTTCTTTTCCACCATCCTAGAACCTATTTAAAATATAGGATCAAACTCATAGGTATGGAATGGATCATCCATTCTATACCTAGGTGCAAAATGGACAAGACATTTAGTACCTGAGGTTTTTTGACCAAACCCCTATGTTAGGGTGCTAGTGGAAAAATAGATCCTGTAGTTGACCCTATATTATTTTTTAATATCAAAATGATGGATGAGTTATATAAACACCTCATCTCTCCTCATTTTGAAGTCAATTAATATTATCAAGAGTTCACAATCAAGTTTTTTATAGATCAAGAGTAATTGAGAAATTGTATTCAAGATTTGAAGACAAGCATCCAAGATCTAGTTTATCTTGTTCATTGAAGTTGATTCCATGGAAACATTATCCATTGTAGAAATTTTATCTCCCATGATGAAAAAGTAGAGGAGTTCTCAATCAAGAAAGAAGATCTTTCCATACACATGCATCTCTCCTTCATTTTAACCAATCATAAGTATATCTACATTGAAGATCTTAGAATGGTGTTCATATATCCATACATTTGTGAGGGAATACTTAATTCCTATTCTACAACTTAATTTCAACCTCATTATTCCAAGTGAATTGAAGAATCTTCATGGGTATGAGTGATTCCAACATCCTTCCATGTGTGTTTATGCAAGGTGAATCAAACATTTACCTTTTCACATACTTTAGTTTAAGTAATTTCCTTTTATTTTCAAGGTTGATTCCTAAATAGGGGTTTGAAGAAAGAAATCGCCTTTTACAAAACCTTTTCCAAATTTTTCTATGTTCATAAATAGGCTATAGAGCCATCTAAACTTTTCTAGGCACATCAAGAATAGTTAGAACATCCCTATAATTTTTAGGTAGAAAACCTAGGGTACAAAATGAATAAGTCATTATATACCTAGGTATATTGACTTAGCCATTGTATACCCTACATAATAGGTTTAAATCTGATTGGTAGACAATTTTTATCCTTGGAATCTCAAAATAGTTATTACAAATAATATTTTTTGGATTCCGCTTGTCTGTTATTCAAATGTCAAGTAGTGTATTTAAACTCTCCTATTTTGTTTCTAAATGCATATAAATCTTCCCTAATTTCTATATTTCGTATTTTTATTATCATTTCCCATTTTGAAATTATAGATTTAGTGAAGGATCATTGTTCCATTCAACACTTAGGTCATCACTTGAGCTTATAGGGGTATATTCCTCTTAAATGTGCAATCTTGGAAAGGAGTAGGTGATAAACCCATTCGTATTACTTCTCTTTTTATACTATACACACACATATGCACACATATATTAGATACATATTAAAATATATACATACATATTTACATATATATACATACACATATACAAATATGTATACATATATATATAAATATATATACATATATATGTACATGTATGTATGTATGTATGTATGCATGTACGTATGTGTGTATGTATGTATGTATGTATGTATGTATGTACATGTGTATGTATACACACACAAGCACACACACACACACATACACAACACACACACACACACACACACACACACACACACACACACACACACACACACACATAATTAAAGATCATGATAAATTTGATATTATGTAAAAATGTTGGATGCTTTTATAGTTGTTGGGTAAAAGAACCAAGATGGTGTGCAAAAAAGTGGCCACCCCCAAAAAAACCTAAAGTTTTCATAACAAGATCAAGTTATTCAAAATTTGAAAAAATTAGGCTTGGAAAAGTCGAGAGAATTCAAACCATAAAAAAGAATTAAAAAAACTTAAGGTTTTCAAAACCCAGTCATGTTTTGTAAAATAAAAAAGCCCTACAAAACCTGATTAGGTTTTTTAAAGAAAAAAATGCTTTACAAAAGATGATCAGGTTTTGTAAAGAAAATTAATCTTTACAAAACTTGATCAAGTTTGAATCATAAATATTTTTAAAAAACCCGTGTTTAAATTTTTTTTTCACATGAAAACTGAGTTTGAAGGACAGAGGAGAAAGGGAAAATGCCAAAACTTGAGTGGGTTCTTCTTGTTATTGGATTTTTCCCCATATTGATCATTTTCGCAAGCATGCCACACCATTGAACATGTAAGAATTTTTTTAAATTGTTTTTGTTTCAATTTTGAATGAGTAGTGCTTTCGAAGTGATTTAAGTTTTTTTTAATTAACTTGATGTTATATTTGGAAAATATTCTGTGATCACAAAAGAGACAACAAATATTTATCCAAACACATGAAAATATTGATAATGTTGGAAATGAACAATGCGAGAACCCTCAAAATGCATCTCCACAACAAGAAAAAACTCAAAAAAATCCAAATACATTACGAAACCCAAATCCAAACCCTTTGCATCCTCCAATAGGTCACATTGATGCCACACAAGAGGACCTTATCAATCAGATTCAACAAAATAGTGCTCAAATATCCATATTGGTTAATAGGTTGAGGTCCTCTAGTTTTGAGCACCACTCATCCCTTGCCACTTCCTTAGAAAGAATGTCCAATAGTGTGAATGAGGTGTCTAGGTGGGTTACAAGATGGGGCTCATGGAGGGATAGATGTCGTGCATTTTATATTGTTGGGTTGTCATATGATCAAGTGAAAAAAATACGATACTTAAAGAAGACATATGTGATATTTTCACTGATCCTATTAGTAGTAAAATCCTAGAAGTAACTAAAAATCAATTTCTCATGCATTGGTGTGTTCATAATAGGATGAGAGTTACATTTTGGGATAGGTAGTATATGGTGTTTGACCAAGAACCCTATAATAATTGGGAGGTGCCTTTATATTTTCTGAGAAATCTATATTGTGAGTTTATCCTCAGTGAGAAGCCAAATTAATTTGACATCTAGCAGTTTTAGAGTAGAGGGAGAGGCTCTACACTAGATATAGAAGGGTCCCATAGGGAGAGAGAGTTCTACAACATAGGAGGAATCTAGATAAAAAAATCTCATAGTTCATGTTGTGGTCCTGGTAGTAATGTTGGAGTCTATGTATTTACAAACACTTCAGATAGCTACATAATTAAATCATGTCATTATTGAGCATGACACAAAGTTATTCAAGGTAAAGGGTGGACAAAGACGTCCTCCACCTCCATCACCATCAGATGCTCCATTTGGGTCAACCCATCCCATTGAGCATATGTGCCCCAACTATTAGGTTATATGTGCCAGGGTAGATATCAATGTGAATGAGGATGGTTCAACATCCCATTTGTGTACACATTGTGGGAGTAGATGCCAGACAGTCACTACTGAGGATGTGGCCCAAAAAAATGACCTATTGATGATGGTTTTTTTCTACAAGATAGACACAGGTATGCTTACTTTTGTTTTGACATGTTATTAGTTAATCACATAAATCTTATAAAAGTAAATAAATTTTTATTTAGAGAAAAAATTAAATATATATAAATTATATGTAATGCATGGTGCAATAGGTGATACTACGATCACACCACAAAGTATTTGTTTTATTAGACATCCATGAGTAGCTTCGACGCCCGAGGTGTAGTTTTTAAATATTCATAAAAATAGAATAATTTCTTTGTGTCAAGATATCTTTTCTTAATATGTATATTTAATTGATGTTTTATAGGGATTGTCAAGGGTTCAGATGTCCAAAGTTGATGATATGATGCTTTCTTGTGATTGACTTTGGCCTAGAGAGCTTTGTAGTATCATATTTTTCACACCTTGTGTTTATAATTTTAATTCAACCCATGGAGGATGAAGTAGAAAGTTCATCGAGCTCTGCAACCTGTACCCCTCTAAAAAAGGATGATGCTTGTCCTTCCTTGGTGACCATACTGCATTGCTGGTGCTCAAGGACTATGCTTGCCTCCTTTCTTTCCTTTTTTCTCTCGTGTGGTTTATTTTTCTTTGTGGATTTTAGTTTTTTTTGTTTTAATTGGGCTCCCTTTATTTCTATTCTAACCCTTCCTCTGGGTTCCTCCATCTTTTGGTCAAGTGTGTGATTTTTATTTCCTTACCTAGTGCACTCATGTGATCTTGAGTAGATGGATGAAAATCATAATAAGAACATTAATTGTAAAGAGCACCTTTAGTGCGAAAGAGATTTCCACTGGTAAACAGTGCTATAAAGAAGTGGTGGTAGAGAGTTTTGTTCTAGTGTGCTTTTCATGTCTAGGATTTGATGGTAGAATTTCCAGCAATGGCGGGGATGGAGGAGCCGATCGAGAGGGAAGACCTATAGCGCATGGACGTGGACCCGATAGAGTTGATCATGTTGCCACTAGAGACCTTTGGGGAGGAAGATGTGATGGTAGGTCTTCTCCTTTCAGTTTGAAAAATCTTTCTCTTCCCCCCAAATGAAGACATGGTTAAGGTTATTAGAGTTGAGAAAAATTGATTAAGGAATATTATAATTTTTCTTATCTTCTTGGATAATGAATCTCTGACATCTCACAAATTTTTTAATGCATGGATTGCTAATGTTTGGGGTAATAAAATTGGAGTTTATGTTAATTTTTGTAGAATGGCTCAAAAAGGATTATTTGTGGTATTCTTTAAAACACAATATGTAGGAAAGAGTCTTGAATAAAGTATTTTGGAATGTGGGTAAGTCTTTTTTTCATTTCTACCCTTGGTCACCAAAAATAAATTTTGAACAAGTCATTACGCACTCTGTGCCTCATTGGGTTGAAATTAAGAATTTCTAGCATTAATTTTGGCCCTTTATCTCCCAGATTCTCAAACCTTTTGGGTCGGTGTTATAGCAAGAAGAATCTAGGGTTACCCTTTCACATCTTACTATACGGGTACTCATTTCCCTTGCTCCTGAAGTGGATTTTCTAGAGTTAGTTTTGTTATCCCTTGAAGATGAATTTTTTTTCTTCAGAGTTGTCACTTCTAAGAAATCTTGGGGTTTTCTTTCACTACAAATCAAATAGTCATACAATGAGGGATTTCCCTGGTCTTAAGCATCCCCAATGTACTAACTTTAAAGTCTCCTCAGATATAAAGGTTGTCACTAAGGCCCCTCTCGGGTCTAGTAGTCCTCCAAGTGTTTCTTTGTCTCCCAATGTTGTTCTTTCCACTCCAATCACCAATCCTTTTTTTCTTTAGAAACCCTTTGTTTGAAGAGGAATATATTGTTCATCCTATAGCCTCAGGTCCTCCTACTTTGGATGTTGCCCCTTCACTCTCAGTTTTTGATCAACCCATTGACCCTTTTGAGATCTTGGCTGACCTTGGCCCCCATAAAAGGAACGACCAACAACTTGCCTTGGCAACCATCAATGATAAATCTATTAAGTCTAAATAGGATGTGCACACTGTGAGTCCAGATGTGGTTCGCTCATCTGAGACCAAGGCTCCTTTATAGATTGACAATGGTGAGAAATTCATAGAAGTTGTCAATTCAAAGAAAAAGAGAAAGACAGTAGATAGAAATTCCTTGTCTTCTAATAGAAAGGAAAAGAGTAATGAATTACCAACTTGTTTTAATAGATTATATAAGAATAAAAAAATTAATTAATAATCCATGATGATGTACATTAGCTAGAATGTTAGAGGGTTAGAGATGCCAGATAGAAGATATGTGGTGAGAAGATGGTGCAACAATATGAATGAAAAGGATTTCATCTATTTGCAAGAAATTGAAGTGGTAGGGTTTCAAGATTTCATTGTACTAAAATTTCTATGGGACAAGGTTGTTGGATTCCACTCAAATCATGAGAAAGGTAAGGGAGGTACTGTCATCCTCATTGGTCCAAAATGGGTTGATAATATTATTAATCATGGGGTATCTCTAGGCCAAAGGGCCTTGTGGGTCACTCTTAAGATGCAAGATAGAACCGTAGGCATTTGCAATATATATCCTCCTAATGATTATAGGGAACACGCAAGTCTATGGTAGTAGTATTTTGTTGGGCTTCCCAAGGCTCAATAGATGGGTGTTAGAGATTTCAATATGGTGGAATGCACTATGGACAAACTAGGGAGTCTTAAACATAATTGAAGAGGTAATGAATTATTTTTCTAGAAATTTTTTAAAAGGAAATTTAATTTTGTGAATCCTAAAGAGAAGAAGAATGCTTATTTTGATATTTGCTATACATGGTGCAATAATCAAGGAGATAAAAATAGATTTTATTATAGACTTGATAGAATGTATGAAGATAGATCCTTCTTCTCTTCCCCTTAGAAGGGTGTCTCTCCCCAATCATGGTCTCCCCTGCATCTATCTTAGACCACTCATCAATTTCATCTCGCACCCTACATATCCTTGATACTCCATCTGATCTTGTCCTCCTACATTGTAATTAATTCAAACTCAATATCTCCTTGCTCATGGATGAGGAAAACAATAATTCTATCAAGATGGCCTCCCAATTTTCTAAAATTTACAATCCTAGACTTAGCCCTAAAGAATGATGGGATGATTTGAATGGGATTTGGAAGAACCCATTTCAAATTATTGGCAAAAATTGTACTTTGGACAGAGGTAGAGAGGATTTTTTTTCTACAGTGAAAATTGAATGATGTTGAAAGATATCTTCAAACTAAAGGTAATGATGATGCTCTTGAAGTAGAATTAGTGGTAGTCATTCACATTCTAAGGAAATACCAAAACTAGAAGATTAACGGGCACAAAATTTGAGGTCAAATGAATTGGATACATGAAGGAGATAAAGGGTCTAAGTACTTCTTTGATAAAATCAAGGATAAGTGCATAAGAGAAGTGATCGATGAGATTCACACTGAATCCAAAAACACCAAGGACCACATTTCCATTACAGAAGCATTCTTTAATTTTTATAAAGGTCTTTTCTCCTCTGAACATAGTGATGAGAATCAAGTAGCTTTCAAGAAATGCACCAAGCTAATCCCTAGTAAAATCTCCCCTGATGAAGCTTATATGATAGAAAAGGATATCTCCCTAGTGGAATTCACTGATGCCATCAATTCTATTGAAAATAGTAAGTCTCCATGCCTTGATGGTATTCCGGAGGAATTCTATAAGCAAAATATAGATTGGATTGGTAAGACCTATTAGACCTCTATGATGATTCTTTTTAGAGGGGATCACTGGGGAATAACATCAATAAAGGGGTTATCAAATTATCACTCAAAGAAGGGGATAAGACTCAGGTCAAGAATTGGAGACCAATTACCCCACTAAATATGTCTTATAAAATTATTGCTAAAGTTATGGGAAGAAGAATTGCTTCTCTTATAAAGAACTTCATCTCTCTAACACAAAATAGTTTTATCTGGGGAAGATATATCCTTGAAAATCTCATCACTAGTTGGAAAGCTATGCACTGGGCCAAAAATAGTGGAAAAATGTTTCTATGATCCTACTTGATTTTGAAAAAGAATATGATAGGATTGAATGGCAGTTTGTGCTTATCATGCTAAAGGATTTTGGACTTCCTCAGATATTTTAAAAATGGATTTACATTTTATTTAATAATGCATCAACTATTATTGATGTAAATGGTGAGTTGTTAGAGCCTATCTCCCTTCAGAGATCCATTAGACAAGGTTGTCCCATTTCCCCTTCTCTCTTTGTCATTTTTGATGATGCCAAGTTTTATATCCTTAGAGCCTCTTGTCTAGGTCCTCATATTAAGGGAATATCCCTTCCTAATAATGATGTTCTGATCAATACCCAATTCATAGATGACACTTCATTATTCCTTGAGTTTTCTAAAGAGAAATTTAGTAATGCTCTAGATAGGCTTAACCTCTTCTGCCTTGCCTATGGTGCTAAAGTTTCCCCTCACAAGTCTAGTGTTATTGGTTTGTCTTAGACTGCTCATGATTAGATGACCTTTAATTGGTGGCAATGGGTTGTCTCCAATAAGATTGTTAGATATCTTTGCATTCCATTTTCTATTGAGCCATGTACTAGGGACATGTGGAACTGGATCTATGATAAGATGAATAGGAAGAATTTGAAATAGTAGACTGACTCTCTCTCTCTCTCTCTCTCTCTCTCTCTCTCTCTCACACACACACACACACACACACACAAATTAATCTCTTCTCACCACATATACTTTTCTTCTACTTGGTTTTTTTCTAACTATCAAGTCAATTTACTGGAAATAATATTAAATGATTTCCTTTGGTTTGATGGTTTTGGGAATATCAAGAGACACTATGTGAATTGAGAGTGGTGTTGTTGACCAAAGAAGCTAGGAGGTCTTGGTCTTAAAGATGTTAAAACTCATGATATTTCTTTGGCAGCCAAATGGATATTCAAAGCCTTTTGGGGAAATGAACCTTGCAAGGTGTTAATTAGAAACAATATTGAAAGATCTGTCATCGAGAAGGGTAAACAATGGAAAGACACCTATGTATGTGACATCATCATGGTGTATTTTAAGATGAAACTATTTGGTTCTAATGTTTTTTCTCTTTATCGAGGGCTTGGTCTCACGTGAGGGGATTAATCTCTAACATGGGTGATTTTGGTGGGCCATCATTCTATACTATTATAGATAATTCTATTTGGTGGGGGCCTAGTCTCAATCAAAAACCTCTTGGTCTTACCCAAATTTTCTCTACAAAGATTTGGAAGAGTAAATGAATTAGTTTGATTAAGGATTTACTAGATGATAGAAAACAAGAGTGATGGGGGAACATCAGTAGAAGGCTTGGGATACCTCCATCTCAAAAGAAGACTTACACTTTAATTTGTAAAGCCTTGAATGAGCCTTAGCTTGGTAAGATAATAGACACAAGGGCCTTTCTAGATCAAGTCAAATGGTGTGATGGAACTAGATTGAAGGACACCTCCACTAAAAATCTTTATGATTTTCTCAAAAAAGATTCTTCTATTTTCACATGAGTTAGCCAGTGTTGGGGTTTTGAACGTCAATTCTTTGACTAACAATTTTTCTTTGACTTATTTTGGCATGCACCTATTGAACCTAAAAATCTTTTCTTTAAATGCCTATTACTTCTTAATAAACTTGTTGTTGGGTTAGTCCTCTCTTCTATTGGCCTTTCTCCGGTGACCTATACTATTTGTAATGTTGAAGAAATTTTTGAGCATTCATTTTTTTATTGTGAGTACGCACGTAGAATTTGGTCTATTTTTCTTGGGTCTCCTATTGTTTGGAACTTTAAACTTGGTTTTTCTTGGAGTGAGATACTTTCTAGCTATGTAGATATTTTGGGTCTTGATCTTAGTAAATGTTGGTCTATCCTTACCTGTGAAATTGTTTATGTTCTTTGGAAAGATAGGAACATAGAAGCTTTTCAAAATGAAAGGAGAAGATCTACTAAGTTTAATCTTAAACTCACCCACTTTTCTATTATGTCATGGGTCTCATTGTAGCTTCAAATTCCAAAAAGAAAGTTTGTGATGCTAGTTCATGAGGGATTATTGGATATATTTAAAGATGATTTCAAGGCCACATAATATATTAGAGACGATCAGTCATTTTTAAATCAAAATGAGGTGGATAAACTTAGAAAATTGATAGAGGCAAGTCAAGTTGAAAGGTCCATGCAAGACATTATGAATGATGGGGATGCTCGAGATGAGTGGCTAAAAGGCTCTACTGTGAATGACATGGATTCTCAGGATGAATGGCCACAAGTTTCTTCTGTGGGGTAAAAGCACAAAGTTGTGTCATGTTTTCGGACAACTTATCAACATAGCTGAATTTGAGTATTTCTAACCAAAATGATTTTTTGTGAAACATATGGTCTAGCTAGATTCATTCTAGCTAAGTTAGATAAGTGCTTCAACTTTTCCAATTGGAAATATCTATTAAATGCATGTTTTTATACCAATTACTAAAGAAATAAAATTATTTCAAAAAAGTGATGTTTCAATAACTCCTACTTTTTTTAATGATATTTTTATACAAATATAAAAATACCCTTTTTTAGAGCACAAAGTCAAGATTATCAAGATATAATTTTTATAGTATTTTAATTAGATCCAATATATTATAATTTCAAAATACTGCAAGTACATATTTTAACATTCAAGAACAAGCTACTTCAAAAATAGAAAAAAATTAGTAAAGCTTATCAAAAAAATTGAAATTATATATTTAACACTAGCAGAGACAGTTCTCTTGAAGAATGTGTAATTTTTTTTCTAAATGGTGTAGATTTGATAGGGGAAATTTGGTGGGAGATGAAAACTATCAATTTTAGGTACATGTTCAACTTTGAGTAGTTATAACAGAGAAAATATACATTGAAAACTATTTTTTCTTCTTTTCTATAGTAGCTATACATTTCATCTATAACATATTTTGAAATATAAGGAAAAAAAGATTATTGCATATACTTTTTTGGTGGGAACAAGACCCTCATTTTTTAGCATTTTTCAGCAAGTAAAAAATGGACTTAAAAAATTAATAAACTATGTGAATTTTTGTTCACAATTTTTGAAAAAACTTATAGGCATAAACTTCATCCACTCTTACACATTTCATTAGTTTACATCATCTCCAAATTCTAAACATAAATGTCATTTTTATGTCGTTAAAGTTAAAAAGTTTGTGTCTTGTTGACCTTTTCCTTTATAAAAGTGTGACACAACTTTGTACTTTTACCCTATGATATTTGGATCTAACATCAATAGTAACATTCCCAACCTAGAGATCTATAATAGATGGAGTTAATTGTGCACAATGATAATATCTTTTTTGCTATGCACTGTTCTTGAAATAAAAATTATTACTTGTATATGTAGTTTTATAAATTGAATCCTTGATGTAAAAAAGCATATATAACCTCATGTAAACATGCAAGTAGGTAGTACTATGTTCCTTCCCCCATTTTGGAAATTGTATATTTAGTTGGGGTTTAAGGTGATGATACTCCTTCAAAGTGCCCTATAGGGTTGAATGTTTCTCAATTTTGTTGAGCTACTTTAATAGAAAAAATTTAATTGAACCCATGTGTTATAATATTCAATTCTCTTGTGTTGATTTTGTTTCTACTAGGGTACCCCACCTGGCTTCAAGACAATGGGATGAATAAAGAAAACCTCAAGGACACCCAAAGTACAAAAGCTAATTTAGTACAATTTAAGTTTATTTGTTGAAATGCATTATGATTAAACATGTAAATGTATAATGATGAATGCACATGTCTTATTTATTCTATATAAAAAAACAATTGGGTTTTACAGGATTAATGAATACACCAGATGTTGCTGATATTTAGGAGAAGGAAGAGGTAACATTTTTATATTCACTTTTGATTGCATTCTTGTTTGTTCAAAATCTCTTAGAAATCCTTCCTTTTTGACTATGTTATATGTTATGATTTTCATAGAGGAAATGGTCTTAGCAGCCTCATCAATGGCAATGACTTATAAGAGTACATGAGAGCTATATGAGGCTCTGGTATGCCTTATATATATGTTAAACATATCAATGATAAATTCTCCAAGAAAGATCACTAGCCAATGTTTCTTAGCACGACCATTAGGGACACTTTGGTCAGGTGTTCTCACAAACATTCAAGGGACTCTATGAGAGAAACAAGGTTGTTAGTAGTGTTTACCTAACCAACCAAAATTAATGGAGTAGAAAATTTGATCCCACGGTGAATGGATTCAAAGATAACCAATGTTTCTCATTTTAATTGAGCAACATTACAAATTTTGACAAAAATCGACATAGGGATGCCAAATTAAAATAAAGGGGAATCTCCCAAAATTGAGATGGATAATTATAGGCCCCTCCATAATATAGTCATGTAGCACCTGATGATTCATTGATACCTCGCATGATCAACAAGATGTGTCTCAAGAATAATCATTTCCCAATGTTTCTTAGTGACCCTTAGGGACACTTTGGTCAGGTGTTCTCGTAAATGTTAGAGGGACTCTATACATGAAGTAGTTTTTTCACTAGTGTTTACCTGACTAACCAGTGCTAATGGAGTAGATGATTCAATCCCATGGTGAATGGATTGAAAGATACCCAATGTTTCTCATTTCAATTCAGCAACATTGCAAATTTTGATATAAACTAAGATAGGGATGCCAAATTAAAATGAAGGAGAATCTACCAAAAAATGGGTTGGGTAATTTGAATCCTCCATAACATAGTCTTGTAGGACCTAAAAATTCTTTGATACCTCAAACAAACTCTGAGAGACGCCCCCAAAAAGTTTGTTTCCCAATGTTTCTTTGTGACCCTTAGGGACACCTTGGTCAGGTATGCTAAAGAAAATTTGAGGCACTCCATGGGAGAAAAAGGGTTGTCACTACCATCTACCCAGCCAACCAAATCTAATGGACAAGATGATTGATCCAGCGATGAATGGTTTGAAAGATATGAAACATAAAAAATGAAATATGAAACATGGGACATGAAACTGTTGGATATTGCTAATGCATGGGTGGTAATTGAGATATTTAATATTTTTAATCACTACATTACTGAATGGGCACTCATATTGTTGTCATTTGTGTTTTGTCACTAATGTCAACATATGCTTTTATGAAGGAACCGGACTGGTAATCACAGTGTATGGCTAGTGTACAGATGTTTCAGATGCTCTAAAGTTAGATGAGAGCTTAGGAGGATGTTGTGATCTTATATCTAAGATTGCATCATTAAGGTTTGCATATTAAGAGAGTTACAATTGTTCTGGTAAAGATTGGTCACTAGACTGTGAGAGTGAGATTTGATAGAGTTAGTCTCTGAGATTTTGGTATATCTTTCAAAGGGATTGGATTCAAGATATGTGAACTTGAAGGATGATAGAAGATTTATTGACATATACTCATTGGTCAGTGCAAGGTATGGAGTGACTGGTGATGTCATATGTGGCATGTGCTCTAGCAACGGCTTATTTTGAAGTTGACTCAAGGAATGAAGCATGTGTTTTGTTTGGCAAGCATAAATCAAGGATGTCGGTCCCTAATTGTTGTAATGTAATGATTGTATAATTTTTATAGATATCATGTGTATCTTTGCAAGGGTTTATGTAATTGTTCAAGTAATTAGGAAATCCTTATGGGGTGACCTGATCTTGGTAAATTGTAATCAGGTATAAATGAAAGGTCTTTCCTTTGGAAAAGATATGGATGGTATATATGTGAAATAAGGAGGTTGTGAAGGTTGTGAACTTGTGTCTATTGTATGTAGACTAGAGGATTACTATTGGACTTCGTTGGAACTGATCAAGCAAAGACAGTTGCTAGTAAATAGTTCAAAGATTGTGTATTTCTTCATATACACCTATTGTGAACTAGTGAGTTCTGAAGGTGGATTTAACCTTCTTTGGGTAGTGAGCCCTCTATTTTTCTTGACTCCTAATAGGGTCTATCCTCTAACAAGGACTATGTATTGTAATGTTTAAATAAGCTCCTAATAGGGCTATATCTTCTAACAAGGATTACTATACTCTTAGTACACCATTAGTGGGTGCTAATTCCCACTAGGGTTTTTATCTTTAACAGGGTTTCCCCGTAACAATTTTTTTTTGTTATTGTGTTGGCATTCATTGTGTTCATTGGATCTGATATTGATGAGCTTAAAGCTTAAATTTTAATATTCTATCATATAACTATTTCACACCCCCCCCCCCTCTCAGTTGTGTTGTGGACTGTTATTCTTAACAATTGGTATCAGAGCTTGTGGTCCTCAAAGAGAAAGCTTAACAACTTGAGGTGATCTTGGAAATGGCATCCTATAGGAAGGAAAGTCCTAAGTTTGATCCTAAAAACTTTGACAGTTGGAAGAACAAGATGCGAACACATCTGCTATACATGGGAATAGACTACTGCATGATTGTGAAGAAGAAGGAATCTTTGAAAGCTGAGAATAACTTGGAAATAGCTGATGAAGATGAAAATAAGTTATTTTCATGCAACATGGTCGCAAGAGAAGCATTGATCAATGCACTATCTGAGGGTGAGTTTACTGAAATTAGAGATCTAGATTCAACACATGAAATTTGGAATAGACTAGAGGCACTCTATGAAGGAGACAAGTATACCAAACAAGCAAAATTGCAAAATTGTAAGACAAAGATGGAGAAGCTACAAATGAATGAAGATGAAAGCATTGGAGCCTATGTTCAAAGAATTACTGAAGCTATAGTTGGAATCATAAATTGTGGAGGTACTTATGATGAAGATGAAGTCATTGCAAAGATTCTCAGATTTCTAACTCCTACTTACAAATTCATGGAAATTTCAATTCAAGAAACTATATGATCTGATTTATGAAAACCAAATTACAATACCTAGTGTGATACCTGCAATATTGTAGATTTCAACATGAAAATTGAGAACAACAAGATTGTAAACCAAAAACTATCTCCATTCTATTCAAAATTGGAGTTTATACAAGTCAGATGGATCCCAAGGGTCACACAAATCCCTTGGAATTGAAATGAAGAGTCATCATAATGTTTATTACAATTAAACTATTAAAACTATCAAAATTTATCAAAAAAACTAAATATAAAATTTCGGTCCACTTGGAGAAGGCATAACTTTCTCATCCTAGCTTTGAAATATGAATCGTTTGATGCGTTGGAAAGGTATTCAAATAATCTTGAACCAAATTTTGGAAACATTGATGTTCCCTCGTGTTTCCAGGCAGCATATTTGTCCATAAATGCACCAAAGACCCTCAAAATTGCAATTTACTAAAACATATAAAATTTTAGAAAAATTAGATTTCAATATTTTCCCGATTTAATCCTGATCACTATACCCTTGACTCCAAACTTTAGCAGAGAGATGTTGATTGAAAATTTAACTACCTTTGAAGCTGTAGAATTAGGAGAAGCTATTCCTAAAGTTGAATCTGAATTCAAGGCATCCGCACACAAGAAAGTATCTGCACTTCTGAGCACAAGCAAAGAAGACCTAAAAGAAGAGATTGGTGAGTATGCTGTGGAATGGGACAAGATAATGGAAGAAGAAAAGAAGATGGAAGAACTTGTTGCACTGATAGCTAGAAGAGAGAAAAGAGGTAAGGGAAAATTTGAAGGAAAATTACCTTTGAAATGTTTTTCATGCAATAAGATAGGTCATTTTACATCTAGATGTCCTACAAGAATTCTTAAGTACAAACCTGATTATGCAAATATTAGAAGAGATAAAGAATGTTATTATGCTAGTGAAGGCATCTCTAATTATGATGATTTAGACAATGAAGAGATTAGATTTGTTGCTATTAAAGATGAACTAGTTCATGAGGAAAAAGACCTAGTATCTCATGTTGACAAGAAAACTGAATGGACAATTGATAGTGGATGTTCTCATCACATGACTGGTGATAAGAAAAAGTTTGTTAAATTAGTAAATTATGATGGAGGTATTGTAAGGTTTGGGGATAATCTCCCAAAATCTAGCATAGGAGTAGGATCCATCACTATGGATGGAAAGACTAATACAGACAATGTACTACTTGTTGAAGGACTGAAAAATAACTTGTTGAGTGTTGGAAAGTTAATGGATAAAAACTTTTAGTTAAGTTTTCTTAATGGTAAATGCTTTATCAGAAGAAAGGAAAATTGATTGCTATCGATTCAAGATCTAGAGGTAATATATTTGAATTAAACACATTTGGAGCCTCTTATTTTTTTCCAAAGGTAGATGATAGTTAGTTATGGCATAAAAGATTTTGTCATGTTAACTTTGACAACATTGTGAAGGCAAGTATGGCTAATGCAGTAAGAGATCTACCAAAGATTGTAAAACCTTCTAACACTGTATGCAGAGAATGTGTTATGAGAAAGAAAACTAAAAGCAGTCATAAAAGAAAAACATTTACATCAAAAGGAAAGTTGGATCTGGTACATACAAATCTATGTGGGCCTACAAGAACAAAGTCATACTACAGTGAAAGGTATTTTATAATCTTTGTTGATGAATTTTCTAGAATGATGTGGGTTACTTATTTGAGAGAGAAATCAGAAGCATTTGACAAATTCAAGTTGTTTAAAGAAAATGTAGAGAATGAATTAGGACTAAAACTAAAGTGTTTGAAATTAGACAAAGGTGGAGAGTTTACATCAGATTTATTCAATTCATACTATGAAGAGCATGGGATACAAAGACAAACATACGTTCCTAGGACTCCATAACAAAATGGGATAATAGAGTGAAGAAATAGAACTATACTTGATGCTACCAAGACAATGCTAATTGAAGGGAATGTATCTCATGTACATTGGAGAGAGGCTATTGGAACAATAGTGTAGAGATTAAATAGAATTCAAATCAGAGATGGCACAAGTAAGACTCCCTATGAACTATGGTTTGATCACACTCCTACTATAAAATATTTCATAATTTTTGGTAGCAAATGTTATATCAACAGGGATGATGAGATAGGGAAATTTGATGCTAGAAGTGATGAAGGTATCTTCCTTGGTTACTTTGTTAAAAGAAAGGCATACAAATGTTTCAATCTAAGATTAAGGAAGATGGTTGAAAGTAACAATGTAAGAATAGATGAGAAATTTTAGATACAAGAAATAATGTATGACATCAGTCAAATATTAGAAGTGAAAGAAACCACTACTGCTATCAAAGAAGAACTTGTTGAGGAAGAAAGTGTAAAAGAAGCTTGTGATGATACAAGAAAGACTAATGAAACTCCTAAAACTCCAAGGTATGTTAAACATAACCATCCTGAAAATCAAATTAATGGCAATACCAATTAGGGAGTGCTAACTAGATCTAAAGTTAGAGAAGAAATTTGTTTGATTTCTCAAGTTGAGACAAAAAATACAGATGAAGCATTTAAAGATGAATCTTAGATAAATGCCATGATTGAAGAATTGTATCAAATAAAGAAAAACAATACTTGGGAATTGGTTCCAAGACCTAAAAATAAAAATGTTATAGGAACAAAATGGGTCTTTAGAAACAAAATGGATGAAGAAGGAACAGTTGTAAGGAACAAAGCAAGACTAGTGTGTAAGAGATACTCATAGCAAGAAGGCATAGACTTTGAAGAAATATTTCCTCCTGTTGCTAGAATAGAGGTAGTAAGATTATTTCTGTCTTATACTACACACAAAAACTTCAAAGTGTATTAGATGGATGTTAAATCTGAATTTTTGAATGGAGATCTTGAAGAAGAAGTATACATAGAACAACTAGATGGATTTCCTCTATGCGAAGACAAAGACATGGTGTGTAAATTGAAGAAAGCCATGTATGGGTTGAAGCAAGTTCCTAGGGCTTGGTATGCAAGGCTGGAAAAGTATCTACTTGGATTCAGAAAAGGTAATGCAGATAATAATTTGTATTTAAGAACTACTGAAGATGAAATATTGATAGTAGAAGTATTTGTGGATGACATTATCTTTGGAGGTAATGATGTTCAATGTAAGAAGTTTTCTAAAGAAATGGAAAGTGAATTTGAGATGTCCATGATAGGTGAAATGAAATTCTTCCTTGGATTGCAAATAACTTAGAATGAGAATGGTATTTTCATTTCTTAGACCAATTATCTCAAAGAATTGCTTAAGAAATTTGGTATGGAAGATTGTAAACCAATAGGAACACCTATGGTGAATGGAAACAAGCTAACAAATAATGATGAATCAAAATGTGTTTCTCAGACTTTGTATACATCAATGGTTGGTTACAATAGCTGACCCACACTAGACCAGACATTGCTAATGCAATTGGAATTGTGGCTAGATATCAGGCAAAACCCAAAGAGACTCATCTAGCTACTGTGAAAATAATACTAAGGTATCTCAAAGGAAACATAGACTATGGTTTATGGTATGACAGGAATGATAGCTTTGAACTTCATGCTTATACTGATGCTAATTGGGCAGGAAATATTGATGACAGAAAAATTACAAGTGGTGGTGCATTTTTCCTTGGGAAAAAGGTTGGTTTCTTGGCTAAGTAAGAAACAAGATTGTATAGCACAATCTACTGCTAAATTAGAATATGTTTCTTCTGTTATAAATTGCACTCAGATTTTTTGGATGAAACAAATGTTGATGGACATTGGAATAAATTTTAATGAGCCTGTGGTTATCCATTGTGATAACACCAGCACAATAAACATGTCAAAGAATCTGGTAAAAGAAATAAAATATGATATGAAAAAAAATGTGATAAAGAAAATATTTAAATTTTTAGGGCTTAGTGAACATTTAGAGTTATTTGATAATTTTTTTAAAAAAATTACATGGTTCATTGACCCATAAAGTGAAAAAGACCCTACCTACTTAAATTTCCAAATCCCTTGGTGTTGTGTCGACATACATGTAGAAATCACCCATTTAGACCATGCTTATTTTGGTGGTCTACAAAATAAAATTTTAAGTGAGAATAACAAAGATCTATACAAACAAGGTTATCATAAAATAAATGGCCCCAAGAATATAATGACACCACAATCAGAATGAGACACTAGACAAAAAGAAACCATTGATGAAAAAACACAAAGCATGTAATCACATACAAATTAATAAACTAATAGATCATAGGAATCTAATAAAATTAACTTTTCAAAACCAACTACATGATGAAATAATATGTTATGAAATTTTGATAAACCTAATTTAAAAACCTACTATGCCTATTCAATCATAAAGAGAAAGGAAAGAAATCAACACAATAAAAAAATTCTACAAACCTATAGAGATTTCGCATCCAGGAAGGAAAAGCACATAAAAAATATAATGAGTATAAATATTATAGCTAGTAATTGCATAGTTCTTGAAGACCCACTTTTACAACTCTTCAATTTGTATTTCCTTAAAACTAGTATGATCCAAAGGGAAAACACCTATTTTATTGTAGACAGAGCAACACTACTTGGACTGGTGCATTCATTCTTCAAACTCACTACAACCCCTCTATTAGGATGGAAATTAGTAACACAAGTCACCATGGAATCTAACTCACTATTCATGACATCACAGGTGAAAAATCATAGATCCCACAATATAAGTAAAACAAACCTACAACCTCCTCTTTGGTGTGCCCTCTTCCATGGTTGACAAAATGCGAAACAAAGCACTATAGCATATGGTAGACATATTGGGCCATGATGTATATGAAAGGATTAGGTTATAATAAAAAAGGGAGATCCAAAGTTTAGGGTTAGGTTAATAATTGTCCACGGTCAAAGTTTTATTATTAATTTATAGATTTTAAACAATTAGAAATAAAATGATATTTGTACAATAATTAGATAATTAGAAAATAAATATAGAACTCATTTAGTTAAATATTAATCCTATATTAAATTACTAATAAATATTATATCTTCATCTATATATGTTTCATATTAAAATTTTATATGAGAAAATATTTAATTATTGAGGCATGTTCAACCAAAGAGTGGGTGTGGTAATTGACTATGATGAGTAGCATGTTAGAAAATGACAATTTGAATACTTTTTACTATGGTGTATAAAAACAATATCAAATTTGATGGTGACAAGCCAAAACCTTAGTTATGAGCAGTTAACTAGTGGGTTCTCTAAGTTTGTTTAATGACCTTTCCCAATTACTAAGGGCCATATGGTAGGTGGAGATATAACTAAGGAAAGTTTGTAGGTTGCCTATGATGGACAAGAGGTAGTCTACATTTAAGATATGTCTCCGTCATATTGTATAATTAAAATAAATATAAGATTAGTTAATATTCATTGAACATGTGAACTCCACCAAGATTCATGTTATAAATATGAACATTTATCCTTTAATCAAGGACCGAAATGTGATGAAATAAAGGGATTTATAGAACAAAGATTTGGCCTTTCTTGTAAGATACTAGACATATTTTCTAATGTTTTCTAATGTTGGAAGAAAATTTGTATAGGATTCAATTATTTTTCATTAATTTTTGGATTGTGACATTCTTTGAGTAAACACTATTTAATATTTACATGTTAATCATTTATTTACTTTAGTATGCATTTGTAAGATAACTGGCATGCAAATTAAAAAGTTGAGGAAATTTTAATGATAAAAAATTGTATACACAAATTAATTTTCCTTTTTGTTTTATATTTGCTTTAACCAAAACATGATAAATCCTCATTGAACTCTCCACTTAAAAATTCTTTTTTGAATTACTTATCAAACCCTTGAAGGAGTCTTTTGTTATGACTACAAAATGCATCCCTCGTGCCTCTCTTATGTTTTCAAGGTGGTGCTTGGTTAGGAGGTGTTTAACATCTAATTTTAAAGGAAAGGATTAATTTTTAGATTCAATGGGTTGCATCCCTTGCTTCTTAAGCTCAATTTTTTATTTTTAACAAATTGGGTTCCTTCCTCTACTTACTATAATCAAAAGCATAATTAAATAAAACAATTAACTTAAATCTAACATAATTATTTATAAAATTGATTGATAAGATTATATATTCAATCCTCTTATTATTAATTTTAAAATTTATAGATCTCATTTTTAAACTTATTTTTAATTTGAAATTTTAATTTATAAATATAAAAATTCTAAAGAAATTTTTATTTATTTATTTAAGTACAACTTTATGACATAATATTAACTTTACATATAAAAATTTAATTAAATTTAAAATAATTACAACTGAATAATTGGCTAGGAAATTAGTGCCTCACAATTACATTAACTTTGCAAAAGTGGCAATAAGTTGTGAACTGCCTCCACTGGTGTTTTCTCTTTCCCACTCACAACCAAACCTTTCTCCACTATTCCTTCCCCTTTTTTGAAGTCTACTCAGAATGATATGTACCCATTGCTGGTACATATCAATGCCCATCTACCCTTTCCAACCTTTACTTTATTGTAACATCCTCGGTGACTATATCCCGTCTCTAGTATAATTTCTACAGAAACACAATTCAGAACGAAACAAAATATAGATGCCTTCAACCATTTTTCTGGGCTGGAGAAGTAGTCATCGATCATCAGGTTCAAAGGGAGTGAGGAGTCTACAACTGAGGCCGCATCAAGGACTGCTCATGCACATATTCTTATGTTAGGTCTAGACCCCACAGATTTTCAAACAAGAGTATGGTCCATTGAAGCTATGTTGTGATCAACTAGATCATCGGGAATCTCTATGGTGTATTTTCATTTCTCCTTGTCTGATAAATCCTTACTGGAGGGGAAAGAGGACTTGCCTATAGGTTTAACTTCGAATAGAGTTGACCACCGATGATTGAGGGATTTTTCATTTTGATCACATGTCTAGGTCTTTGAGACTATGGGAGATGGGGGAGAAAATCTTGATTCCCATCCCCCACCCCTACTTCCTTTCCTCAGTCTTTTTGATTTTCCCAAGGGGCCCCTTCCTTTTAATATGGATCCGCAGGGTCCTATTTTGTAGGGATGCCATCACCACAGGATCCCACAGCCTGCAAACCTAGGATCCCACCCACTTTTGAATTCAAAAAACCTCCCACTCTTGCTCCTACTCCCACTAATGGGTAAGCCTATGGAGATTTTACACTTTTTTATCATTGAACATACAAAATAAAAGTTAAAGTTCAAAAGAAAATGTCAGATTCTTCTAAGGTAGATATTATGAGGATTGAATACATGTATTACAAAAATATATTTTCAAATTAGGCCCATTTCACCTTTTATATACAAAATTTGACATCTAACATGTACATGACAACTCATTTCCCTTTTTTTACATAAAAAATAGTATCCAATATGCACATGGAATATCATTGCACCTTTTATATACAAAATTTGGCATCTAACATACACATAACTCATTTTTCATTTTTAAGTACAAAATTTGGCCTCTAAATGTGCACATAGAAAACCTCAAAGATATACACAAAATTCTTAGAATCATTCAAGTCTAGATTTTCCAAAATTAATCAAGAGGACCTTCTAGATAAGCTCTAATCCTTATTGTGTCAAGTATTACCATGTGGTCAGATTTGTGAACTTTCTAAAAAATATTATTAAGAACTCTTCCATGATACTTAATCAATTGGATATAAATGTTTTAACAATAAGGTTAGAGTAATGAAGAATATTTATATGTATCTTGAAGTCCTCAAACAACCTGTAGACACCTAAAAATCCTTCAGAAAATAAAGTATTTTTATTTTCTAAAAAATTCCTGGTGACATCATCATTTATTAATTAATTAATTATTTAATTAATTTATTTATTTTTATGTCATTAAATCCCCTTATCTTAATTAAAAATATTTAATTAAGAAATCCCTCCCAAAAATGTTTAAATCTTATTTAAACATTATTCCCCTATTTATTAATTATTTAATTAATAAATTGACCAAAAATCTCAAAATAAATAATTTATTTATTTTTTGCCCAAAACTTGGCCATTTTCCTAAAAACCACTAACCTCTTCCAGAATCTTCTAATCCCTCTTTAATTTCGATTAAAGGCTAATCCCATCCTTTCTAACCCTAATCCCAACTCAAAATATTTAATTAAGATTAAATATTAATCTTCATATTTATTAAATTCATTTTAATAAATATTCTCAAAACTAAACCATGGAAATAAATAAATCTTTATTTATTTCCTAAAATCCATATTTATCCTAAAGAAGTTCTAGACTCTTCTAGAAAGTCTTTATCCTAATCCTAATCCTAATCACTCCCCTAACCTTGTCACATTCCCTAACCAAGGTTAGCCAACTCCTAAGCTTAAACCAAAGTCAACAAACTTCTAGAGGCTTCTCTTACATGCATTTATGATCCATTTAAAGCCTCCTTATCCCTCTTACATGCATTTATGATCCATTAAAGAAGCCCCTCACCCCTTTCTTACACCCTTTGACCTTAGGCACATTTCCCAAATTGTGTACATTCCTCCCATCTTTCAACCCAATGCCCTTATGACACTTGTCACAAGGAGGTGGCCCTGAACTAGCACAATCCATGTGCTCCCCTTTGAATGAATCTTGGCCTCTCTTAAGGATTTTGATCCTGGCCACTCATTCCTCCTTAGCAAATCCTATAAATGCTCCTCATTTCCAAGAGAAAATCCAATTAGCTTAGTCTTTCATCTTCAATGCATTGTTATCATGCTCTTTTACTTCTAGCTTTAGCATAATCAATACTAATTGTTAGCCTTTTATCATTTTCAAGCTTTCTTAAAGAACATCACAGCTTAGTAATAATGGATTAACATAGTTTCTTTTATTGTTTTGCATAGCATATAGCATCATATCACATCTCTATTTGGTCTAAAATCAATCTTAGCATAAGCATCATATAGCTCAAATCTCTATTAAACCATCATATTTGAGTTCTTGAAGCCTTAAGGGCAATTTTGGGTGTTCTACCCAATATTGTGCCATTTTTGGGGTTTTCATGAATCTCAAATCATCTTAGTGTGCATTAGAATATGCTCCAAGTGCTTAGAGAGCACACCCACATCCCCTTAAGCAAGAGAAAATCAAACAGTGCTTGGGTGCACCTATTTTTAGCTCAATCTGAGGTGGCTTAGCTTAGAGTTTCCTTGTTTTGAATTGATTTCATGTTAGATTAAAATCTTAATGTTTGATTGATTTGAGCCTTTCAAAATAGATACAGGAATCCTCAAAAGCCTTGCTCACATTCTGGCACGCCCAGTGGGACCCACTTCACGGGTTCTTTGCAAGCATTCTAATGGGTTTTGGAGTGTTTCCAGATTTTTCAAGCTTATAGGTCGATGGAGTGCTTCAAATTCTTCTTCCTCTTCTTGTCTTTATTCTTCTTCTATTTTGTCTACTTCTTCTTCTTCTTGCAGGATCTTGGCCAATTTTTATGAAAAAAATCCATAAGGAAGCAAAATCATACAAACCTTGTTTTAGTGCTTAAAATAAACCCCCAAATCATTTTTAAATGCATTAAGGACTAAAATTTGCAAAATTTGTTCTAACAAAGAAGAAAAATCAATCAAAACATTTGCATCCTTGCAACATCAAGGTTTTAAATGCATTCATGCAAAGTAGGAACATTTCATGATTTGGGAGCATAAAAAGAACATCAAGTTTGCATTGCAAAGCTAAGTGGTCCCTAATCAACTCAAAAATCATCCTAAATGGTCCTAAATCAAAACTCAAATGCATCAAAGAGAGCTGAAAAGAACTTCATTTGCAATGTCTTCAAAGTTGTGTTAAAAATCTCAAAGAAAACTAGGAACAAAATCATCAATAAGCTTTTCTAAATCTTTTCAAATTTGGTTCCTAAACTTTCCTAAAGGTTTCAAAATTTTCCTAAATCAATCCTAAATCTTTGTTATTGATGTGAACAAGTCTCTTATTGCAAAATCTTGAATGCCTTTCAAAATTCGTGCATCAAACTAAATCTAGGCAACTTTGTTTTGAAGTCTAAAATGGAGCAAACCAAATCTTGAATGAAACTAAGGGAAATAACTTAAATCCTAAAGCGTCATTATCCATTTGAAAAATTGAACTCAATCTTGAATGCATTAAAAGAACAAACATCTCTATTCCCTCCTTTTCAATTCAAGCAAAGCGCAAATTCAATCTTGAATGTCGTAAAGACAAAACAAAGCACTTCAAAGTTCTAAATCAACGTGATAATTCAATCTTGAATGCCCAAGTCAAAGCAACTACAAACGCTCAAAAGTCTTTTGGAAAAAGAAAAATTCAAAATCTAAACACTTGTGTCTTCAGTTATTCAAAGTTCAAACACACTTAATCAAATCTGGGAAAAAGAACAACTTGCTTGATGTGCAATCTAGGAGCTTTCATTTTCTGTAAATCCTTGTTAGAGTAAGCAATGTAAAACATTTGAACTTGGACAAGTTCACTTGTTCTAATTTTAGTGAGGCTTATCTAGGGAGAAAAGAACTTCCTCCTCAGAGAACGACCTCAAACCGGTATCCCCCCCGGCCGGTATATAAATAAAGTGAAGGCAAAAAGTAATCACTCATATCTCCTAATCCACGGGCATTTTGTGCCAAATACAAATGTCTAGGGATGGTAAATATTCCTCCCCCAGCATTGTTGGCTAGGCTCTTAAGTGAGTCACAAGTGGTCATCATAACCAGGTATGGAGACTCCACGGAACCATTAAAAACTTGATAAAATAGAGGCTACCCTATCTACATCTAAAAGTATCAAAATCCTTGTGCAAGGACCGATCCAAGGGTTTTACCGGATCACCTCAAGATTACTCACCATTTGTATTCCCTTCTGGGGGGTACCAAGCTGTGGGCAAGTGATTTTGATACTCACCTTCCTTAGGTAGATCTGCTTGAAGTGCTTGACAGTCAAATGCTCTGTGAAAACATTGTTGGAACCTACACTTTAAAAGCTTTATCAGAGTCAGTTATCTTGTTTGTATCTCACAAGGTTGCTTTGTCCCTTGTGGAGATTGCTTTTCTAAAAATCTTTGTTGGAATCTATCCTTTGCCATTGGAAAAACATCAAACTGATCTAGAACTTGGTTCAAGATACTCAGAATAGCCATGTCAGTCCAAATCCTCCCAAAATCCAAAAAATGTCCAAAGCTTTCAGAATCTCAAATCATGGTCTTCCAGTCATATGCAATCCAGTCTTGTCATCCTTTCCTCCTATCTTAGGTTAGCAGAGTCATCTTGGTCATCCCCCGTCCCCTTGTCTGTCTTCCTCTAGAGTTAGTCGTCTTCCAATCTTGAGCCAAATCCAATCCTAGTCTAATCCTGTCAGTCATCCCAATCTGAGTCGTAGTCTTCCAAACCATCTTCATCCTTCATTCCTCTCCAACTCATCCACAAGTCAACATGTCTCAAAACTATTATGATGAGCTTGGTTATTATGTTTCTCCTCTCAATCCATCCTATCCTGATGATGATGAAAGCCTTGTAGATCATGATACATATTTTCAAAATCTTGGCAAGTTTTCTCCAAACATCCCCCAGCATCCAAACATTCCTCCAAACTATCCTATCATGCCTTCACACTTATCCACTAGCACCCCCTTTCATGTCCTTGGCAAGGCAAATCCATTATCTTATCCATCCACAACTTATCCCTATCTTAAACCTACACATCCTCCATTTGCATCCTTCATACCTCCATCTCCTGCTATGGTCATATCCCAAACACCATCATCCCATAGAAACACACCTCGCTACTTCCCTTATCTAAAACCTCCATCCACTCATCCTCCAAATCATTCCCCAATCCAAAATCCTAGTCTTCCCATCCTTTATCTAAATCCTCCATCTACTCATCCTTCAAACCATTCTCAAAACCAAAAACCAAGTCTTCCAATCCTATTTCCCAACCCACCATCCTCCAACTCCTCATCTGCACTGTCATCCCCTCAAGCAAGTTCCCCTCATCCACCCCATCTTCATATGAGGACTATCCTATCTCTCCATCTCCTCCATCTTCTAATCCTTCTTCACCACGAAAGTCTCCAAGGATTTTCACAAGGAAGCCAAAAAAAAATCCCACTCCTAAAGTTGAAGAGCCAAGCCATCTCAAACCTTTATGTGAAGCCATCATTGATGAGGCCTATCCATCGCTCCCATCTATTATCTATCTTCCATACATCCCACTCATTGATCCTCTTCCATCTCCTAGCATCATTGAGTCCCTTCCATATGAAGTCTCCATCCAATCCCCACCAACATCACCTCCTTCTAGCATCATCCAAAGCATATCTAATGAGCCTCAGGAGTTCACCCATCTTCCATCTATTCATCCATACCATCTGAGGAGTTCTTCCTTCTTCCATACATCACAGCTACATAATCTCCCATCCTTCCATCCACTGCTTCTGAAGAGTACATCCATACATCCACCATCACTCTATCCACTCAAATCCTACCATGTCAAGATCTTGTCCAAAAGCATGTTGAAATACTCATAGAATAAAATCAAGATCCAATCCCTTCACTTCCCCCATCACATGTTCTATTACTTCCATCACCCCCAATCCAAAATCCTACAATCCCAATTCCTCCAATCCAAGATCCTATCATCCCAGTTTCTCCAACTGAAGATCCATTACTATCCCTTAATCCCAGTCAAAATCCCACCATCCTATCCTCTCCTCTTGAGGATCTTCCAATCCAAATTGTCCCACTACTATCACTCTATCTGCTTGGACCACTTACATTTGTCAAAAGAAGTCCGCTTGAAGGAGAAGAAATCAGTTTCATCTCTTCCATCAGGGAACCAAAAATTGGATATTTATCATATTCCCCAAGTCAGAAATATCCTTGTTTGGATAAAATGCTCAAAAAATGGAATTATCAAGGCAAAGGCCTAGGCTCTCATGAACAAGGAAATCTAGAGCCCATTCAAGATAAGAAACATCCAAGATCATGTGGTATTGGTTACACATCAGAAGAAGGCACTTCCTTGAGAAATGTTGGTACAAATAAAGTTAAATTCAAGCATCCTTCCAAACCCACCATCACATCTCCCAAAACATACAACACTATTCCTCCTCCTCCATCATTGCAGCCTAGGACAACCTTTCACATTCCTCCTTCATCCTCTAAATCCATTTTGGGTCCCTATGTCCGAAAATCTTCCAGCACATATCCTCTACACACCAAATCCATTTTGGGGCCTTACGTGCCCAAATATCATTCACCATCTTATCCTACTCAGTCCTTCATCCAAAATCCAAGCATCCCTAGTCAGGATCAACAAAGGCACATTCCCACATATCCTATCTACCAATCTCCTTCCATCTCTCCATCCATATTCCCTCCATACCATATAGCTCCTCATATTCGTTTCAATACTTCTTACAATTTGGATGCCATATCCAATATGAATAAAGGGAAATATCCATAAAAATCTAAGGATTGTCATGTCCAGTTTAAATGACATTCTCAACCAAAGCAAAATCCAATCAATCAATCCAATGCATCCCAATGGCCATAAAGGCCTAGCAAAGCACAAGCAAAATCCACTACATGGCCACAAAGGCCCAGCAATGAAAAAGAAAAATTTGATGCGTACCAATGGCCACAAAGGCCCAGCAAAGCACAAACAAAATCCACTACATGGCCACAAAAGCCCACCAAAGCTAAAGCAAAGATGATGTGGATCCCAAAGCAAAAAGATGTAATACATCTAAAAGAAAAATTCATAATGGTATCCAAAGTTTCCAATTCCCTAGCTACTCAGTCTTCTCCTCCATCTCCTCAATCTATTTTGGATCCCAAAGATCCAAGATCTCCTAGCACAAATCCTCCATCATATCTACCTATATCTTCTGAAACCCATCCACTTCATTCATCTTCCTTGCAACATGTGCCAATGTTGATCCTGACAACATCCCCCTATCACGATCACTTTCCATCTTTTCATCCAAACACTTTATACCACCATATTTCCCATCTCCCCCATCTCATCCATGCCTTTGCATAATTCCTCCATCCTAACAAAGCTGTACCAACATCCGAGCACATCACAAAGATCAGTGAAGAAAGTCAGCAACAAATCAGAGAAATCAGTAGGTCAACAAAATCAAAAAGTTAGCAACTTGACAACACCAAATCAGAAAGTCAGCAACACATCAGAATATCAGAAGGTCGGCATCTAGTTAGCAGAAAATTAGGAAAATCCATAAAAATTGGAAAAATCAAGAGAAAAATATCAAGAAAAGAAAAAGAGAAAAACATTCATCCTATGGTGAAAACTTGGCAATTCAAGCACCTTGGACAAGTACCATGATGAAAACCTGGCAAACAGGGGTCATGCGTAGACCCCCCCCCCCAATTCCTTTCTGCAATTGGGGGCCATTCCCTTATATCACCTCTTATCCAACATCTCCTCCATCCCATTTGTCTCTCACTTCCTTCATCCTCCTTTGGATCTTGATGACAAAATAGAGACTACTAGGTATACATGCTTTTGGGCACCTTCTTGGCATCCATCACACCTTTCAGGTACATATCCTTTATCCAATCCATTCATCCTAGCTTCCATCTACCTTCCTCATCCTCTTGTTGGTATATCTTCCATCCAATCATACCCCACCCTAATGCCTCTAAAATACATGAACTATCCTAAGCAGGGGGCATCTTGTTCCTTGGTGACATATTCCTTGGAGACTATCTTTCATCCAAAATCTTTCTATTTCCCCAAATCCCTGAGCATTCCTCTATCCATATTCCTTAGCAGTTCCTCCAGCATTCCATCTTCCAATCCTCAAGCAAATCTGCCATCCAAGTATCCCAATAGTTCCTCCATCAAAATCCAAGTCTTCCTCCATCCAAATCCCAAGCATTCCTCTATCCAGATTTCTCAGCAGTTCCTCCAGCATCCATCTTTCAATCCTCAAGAAAATTTGCCATCCAAGTCTCCCAGCAGTTCCTCCATCCAAATCCAAACCTTCCTCCATCCAAATCTCCTAGTAGTTCCATCATCCTCATCCTAAGCATTTCCTCCATCTTTCCATCACCTGGTATCTTTTTTTTTCATTGGTATCTAGCTATAGGCTAACCTCATTGCAATCCAATGCATTCATCCCTATCCAAACATTCCTAGCAGTCTTCTAGCCATCTTCCAATCCTATCCACATCCTCTAGCTATCCAACATCCAAGATCAAGCCAACCGATCCAATCACATCCTTAGTCTTGTAGCAAGCGATGATCTTAATCCAATCATCACCATTGGGATATGTCCTTCCCAAATCTGTGTCATTTCAGGACACATTATCCATCACCAGTCCATCTTGGCTTTTCTAGCCCAACTGGGGCATCGTCTTTCATATCTTTGGAGTTTCAGCTTCATCCCCAGGTTCTTTGAACATCCTATCCCAAATTTTGAGCTTCTGTACATATCAGTTGTATGTCTTTTTCCATCCATTGTACATATCATCCCTATCTTGTTGTACACATCCTTGTTAGTCCTGTAGCAGTATCTAATTAGAAATCTTGTCCTAACCAGCCTTACACTTCAGCAACATCAATTGTCAACTATCCTTGATCATCGTGACTATCTTTGAACTGCATCATTTTCCAATTAGCAACACAGCATTCTCCTGATCAGCATCGGGTCTGCATAGATGTATGCTTCTATTTTGTCTGACCTAAGCCTAATCACAGGTCCCCTCAGTTGTATCCTTCCTGTCTAACCTAATCTTCCACCAAGCACACTAGGTCCATGTCGATGTATCCTTCCACATGTTCAGACCAATCTTCCTGCCATCAATCAAATCAAATCTCTCTCCTTGGCAAAGGTTGTCTTTTTGGAGTTATCATTTTGGCCTTGGATTTTGTCCTTTGGGTCTTGTTAATCTTTTACAGCTTCTCGTTGTTCTCTACTCAAAGTCACCACGATCCTTTATATCATGGTGTGCAGAGAATGAGGACAATTTGGGGCAAGGTCTTTTGATCTTTTGCTTCTACCTGTGAGTCAGTCGTGTGTTTGTGGTTTCTTCAGCATCAGTTCCACCATGCCTCCTTCGGGTTTCATGTGTGATGTTGGGGCAACCCTACGTGTCTTTTTAGTGTCAGTCCTATGCAACACTGGTGACAAGGCCTCATGATCCCAGTATCCTTGGTAGGTCTCTAGTATTGCTATATCAAACTAGGTTGTGCTCTCCCCATTTGCACTTGGAGCTTCCCCAAATCCTCTACATCTTGCATCATCTAGATTAATCTTGCATCTTGCATTTTCATATAGCTGCATCCTGCATTTTGCATTCCATCTCATCTTGCATTCACCCATCTTTTCTCTTCGAAGCTTGGTTATTTATCCTCCCTTCTTCCTTTCTTCTTTCTCTCTGTTTCCTTTCAAGAAAATTCCACAATGTTTACTCCTTGTGTTATTTTCTCGAGGGGGCACAACCCCTTATCCCTCTAAATTCTAGCCTTGGGCATCTTATTTTCTTATCTTTGATGCCATGCCACTTGCAGCATCGCATCAAAGAGGGGAAAAATGTAGACACCTAAAAATCCTTTACAAAATAAAGTATTTTTATTTTCTGAAAAATCTCTGGTGACATCATCATTTATTAATTAATTAATTATTTAATTAATTTATTTATTTTTATGTCATTAAATCCCTTTATCTTAATTTAAAATATTTAATTAAGAAATCCCTCCCAAAAATGTTTAAATCTTATTTAAACATTATTCCCCTATTTATTAATTATTTAATTAATAAATTGACGAAAAATCTCAAAATAAATAATTTATTTATTTTTTGCCCAAAACTTGGCCATTTTCCTAAAAACCACTAACCTCTTCCAGAATCTTCTAATCCCTCTTTACTTTCGATTAAAGGCTAATCCCATCCTTTCTAACCCTAATCCCAACTCAAAATATTTAATTAAGATTAAATATTAATCTTCATATTTATTAAATTCATTTTAATAAATATTCTCAAAACTAAACCATAGAAATAAATAAATCTTTATTTATTTCCTAAAATCCATATTTATCCTAAAGAAGTTCTAGACTCTTCTAGAAAGTCTTTATCCTAATCCTAATCCTAATCACTCCCTAACCTTGTCACATTCCCTAACCAAGGTTAGCCAACTCCTAAGCTTAAACCAAAGTCAACAAACTTCTAGAGGGTTCTCTTACATGCATTTATGATGCATTTAAGAGGCCCCTCACCCCTTTTTTACACCCTTTGACCTTAGGCACATTTCCCAAATTGTGCACATTCCTCCCATCTTTCAACCCAATGCCCTTATGACCCTTGTCACAAGGAGGTGGCCCTGAACTAGCACAATCCATGTGCTCCCCTTTGAATGAATCTTGGCCTCTCTTAAGGATTTTGATCCTGGCCACTCATTCCTCCTTAGGAAATCCTATAAATGCTCCTCATTTCCAAGAGAAAATCTAATTAGCTTAGTCTTTCATCTTCAATGCATTGTTATCATGCTCTTTTACTTCTAGCTTTAGCATAATCAATACTAATTATTAGCCTTTTATCATTTTCAAGCTTTCTTAAAGAACATCATATCTTAGTAATAATGGATTAACATATTTTATTTTATTGTTTTGCATAGCATATAGCATCATATCACATCTCTATTTGGTCTAAAATCAATCTTAGCATAAGCATCATATAGCTCAAATCTCCATTAAACCATCATATTTGAGTTCTTGATGCCTTAGGGGCAATTTTGGGTGTTCTACCCAATATTGTGCCATTTTTAGGGTTTTCATGAATCTCAAATCATCTTAGTGTGCATTAGAATATGCTCCAAGTGCTTAGAGAGCACACCCACATCCCCTTAAGCAAGAGCAAATCAAACAGTGCTTGGGTGCACCTGTTTTTAGCTCAATCTGAGGTGGCTTAGCTTAGAGTTTCCTTGTTTTGAATTGATTTCATGTTAGATTAAAATCTTAATGTTTGATTGATTTGAGCCTTTCAAAATAGATACATGAATCCTCAAAAGCCTTGCTCACACAACCAAGCATTAGAATTCTTGATAGTATACATTCATTATATAGAGTTTAATACCCAAATCAATGCAAAGTGTAATAAAAAGAGTTTAATAGGTATGCATACAACTATACACAACAATGGTACCTTCTAAGCCTTGTCCCTGTGACAACAACAAATCTTATTGGGTATTGAATGTCCTCTCCATCAATTATTGTAGTTGTCAATTTATTTTTGGCTTCAATACAATAATACAAAAAGTAATTTGTTCCTTCTTTATTGTTCTCAAAAAGTAGAAAGAGAGATAGAGAAGTTTATGAGGGAAGAAAGATGAGATAGAGTGAGTGAGAGAGAGGAAACAAGAAGAGACATGCCTTTACATCTCCAAAATGTGTACACGTTATGAAAGACTTAAATATACTTTTTCATTTTCAAAACTTGAGCGGGTTATGATGGACACCCAAATAAATATGCATTTTAGCCTTATATAAGGTTTGGTAAATAACCCTAAGGCTTGAAAGCCTATTTTCCCTCTATATTAGTCTCTTTACACATTTTTTCATCTTCCAACATGAATTATCAACTTCATCCTCATCATGTTTACAAATGATCAAGTGGCTATCTCTAAAATTACCACCATAATCTCACATGTCTTCTCATCATCCTAACCATATGAGTTTTTCAATTTTTGGAAAACATTAACATAGTGAAATTTAATTTTCTTTGTCAGTGTCTTGACAATCCTCACATACATATATCTACATTTTTTTAATAACTTTTGAACTACTTGACCAATTACAAAATAAATTACATATTGCTATTCTACGCTTGGATCTATACACTTTAAAAGAAAATAAAATTGCATTTTCAATTATTTTGATGCAAGTTATGCCAACTGCACAAATAGGTACCAGATTTTTAGGATGTGGTCACTTCAAAAAATCATAAAAATTACTAAATAGAAAATTATGAAAAAATACACAACTTCTAGATTTCACTCATACCTACCATCCTACCAAACGATTTTTCAAAATACTAAATTTAACTATATATCTTTTGTCGAGTGCATAGAAACAACTATGTTATGTTTTTCTTAAAAAATCAGGAACAATTTTTTATGCACGAAGGCTTTGACCCTCTTAATATTATTTTTTATTAAAAAAAATTCTTAGTTTAGAAACTATATTCAAAGTACTACAATTCTTATTATTTACACATCCTCTAATTTTGAGTACAAGACCCTTCAATTTCTCTTTGAAGTTCAGGTTTACCTTATTTTAGAAAAAAAGTGGCCATTTATACCCCCCTTTTTAAGACCATCCTATTGCACTTACCCTTTTATTTGTTACCCAAAAAATGTAAGCAGTAACATAAAGTTTTTATAGATTAGGTAACATGCAATTGGCACAAAGTATGAAAAAAAATGTGATAAAGAAAATATTTAAAAATTTAGGGCTTAATGGACATTCAGAGTTATTTGATAATTTTAAAAAAAAAAATAGATGGGTCATTGACCCATAAAGTGAAAAAGACCCTACCTACTTAAATTTCCAAATCCCTTAGTGTTGTGTCGACATACGTGTAGAAATCACCCATTTAGACCATGCTTATTTTGGCTGCAAAATAAAATTTTAAGTGAGAATAACAAAGATCTATACAAACAAGGTTATCATAAAATAGATGACCCCAAGAATATAATGACACCCACAATCAGAATGAGACACTAGACAAAAACAAACCATTGATGAAAAAACACAAAGCATGTAATCACATAAAAATTAATAAACTAATAAATCGTAGGAATCTAATAAAATTAACTTTTCAAAACCAACTATGTGATGAAATAATATGTTATGAAATTTTGATAAAACTAATTTAAAAACCTACTATGCCTATTCAATCATAAATAGAAAGTAAAGAAATCAACATGTAATAAAAAAAATTCTACAAACCTATAGAGATTTCGCATCTAGGAAGGCAAAGCACATAAAAAATACAATGTTTATAAATGTTATAGCTAGTAATTACATATAATTCTTGAAGACCCATTTTTACAACTCTTCAATTTGTATTTCCTCACAACTAGTATGATCCAAAGGGAAAACACCTAATTTATTGTAGACATAGCGACACTACTTGGACCAGTGCATGTATTCTTCAAACTCACCACAATCCCTCTATTAGGATGGAAATTAGTAAGACAAGTCACCATGGAATCTAACTCACTATTCATGGCATCATGAGTGGAAAATCATAGATCCCACAATATAAGTAAAACAAACCTACAACCTTCTCCTTGGTGTGCCATCTTCCATGGTTGACAAAATGTGAAATAAAGCACTATAACATTTGGTAGACATATTGGGCCACAATGTATACAAAAGGATTGGGTTATAATAAAAAAGGGAGATCCAAAGTTTAGGGTTGTGTCAATAATTGTCCATGGTCAAAGTTTTATTATTAATTGATAGATTTTAAATAGTTAGAAATAAAATGATATTTGTACAATAATTAGATAATTAGAAAACAAATATAGGACTCATTTATTTGAATATTAATCTTATATTAAATAATTAATAAATATTATATATTCATCTATATATATTTCATATTAAAATTTTATATGAAAAAATATTTAATTATTGAGGCATGTTCAACCAAAGAGTGGGTGTGGTAATTGACTAGTGGGTGTGGTTATGAGCAGTTAACTAGTGGTTTCTCTAAGTTTGTTTAATGACCTTTTCCAATTACTGGGGGCCATATGGTAGGTGGAGATATAACTAAGGAGAGTTTGTAGGTTGCCTATGATGGACAAGAGGTAGTCTACATTTAAGATATGTCTCCTTCATATTGTATAATTAAAATAAATATAAGATTAGTTTTTGGTTAAGTAAAATAGGTTTTACAGGGTGCCCGAAACCCACAATTCTAGAGAAGAAAAAAGAAAATCAAACAAAACAAATAAGGGGTAGACCTTAGAAAGGCTAGGCCTAGAGAACCATAACAAAGCAGGATGGGTGAGGCTAGAGACAGCTAGGGCACCACCCAGAAGTTGAGTAGAAGGAAGGACTGAATGAAGAGAGGTGGGAGAGAAGTAGCAGCACCCGACCACAAAGTAGCGGAGTTGTTCCTTTTCGAGTATACTCTTCACGTCTCTAGGAAATTTAGGTCCTTTATGCCATATCTGCTTAGCATCCTTAGTGACTGCCAAGTTGGAAAACTAGTCTATCTATGTATATTACATGATTGTATTTATATATGAGTTATATTAATAAATATTATAGGACAAAAAATGAAAGTATACCTACAAAGCTTATGTCACCACTTTGTGGGAAGGCTTGTTTGAGTTGACAATCTATATTTTCTAGCATGTTTTAACCAATGAAGCTCATTTCATCAATCGAAATATACCTGATATGGGCCATTTCTTCTTTCAAACTTGTAATTTGTGTCCCTTCTAGCCAAGAAAAATCTCTAATTGGTATTCTCAACTTTGAATTAATTGTAGAAGCTCCTATATTGAAAGCCACAAATCCAGTTGATGCAAGTAATAGAAGCGAAGGACTTGGCAAAGCTTTAGTCTAAAGAATTTGACTGATGGCACCAATTAGATAAGACTTTCCTATTCCTATTGTTCCTTGATTTGTCATAAAAAAAGGAATCCTGACCTGATTGCCATGATAGCATGTCATAATAATATCGATTTCCTTTTGTTGCTTGTCACTGAGGCTTGTAAAGTTGATATATTATGGGCTGTCATCATACATGAGACATCCATGTTTCTTCATTTCCCGTATGAAGTTTATTTCTACAGAAGTATGCTCTTCACTTTGATATTCACTACACCAATTTGTATTTCTATCAATATCTCTTCTTCCTAACATATCTATCTCAGAAACCTACATATGTTGACCATGATGTAGTCTAGAGATGATTTCACATTCATACTCTGTGGTATTTTCTTGAATAGGTCCATTATCTTCCACTTCAGAATCACTGCTAAGATCATTATTTTTTGTAGATGCTACTCTTTGAACATGCCAAGGATTATAATTGATTGATTTCCATTTTCCTACTATAGTATCATTATCATGACCAATGTCTCTTTCAATGTTACGAAAAGGTTTGTATAGTAACAACTCAAATAAACAAAACTCCACCCATTTACTCAAATCATGGGAAGGAATGGATAGAAACTTAGGGAAAACTCTAACAATAGTTGTCCTTTGCCTTGGCCCCCATTTGTTCTCTCCTCTTTTTCTAGGATTTTATATGCAGGATCTTGCTGCATCAATCAATGTGATACCTTTAATACCAATTAGCCTTGTTTTATAGCCATCTACAAAAGATTTGGCATGTTCTTTATCAATTATCTCATTATTTACTACTACAAGTTTGTAAACTTCATGCGAGACATTTAGATTAACAAACCTTCTTCTACTCTCAACCAATAGAAGCTCTAACAACATATGATATGTTTCCTAGGCTTCAATATCCCTCTCTATAACTATTTCCATGAGAAGCTTTCTATATGCTCTCATAGCTAAATCATCAGGATTTTCTAGGTTTGATAAATGTATCAACATTTCAAAATAGGTTTCTAAACTTCTCTCAGCTTTGGCTGCATACTTTGCAATGTATTCAATAACTGCATGTTTTGAAAGAACATGTTGCCAATCTATATTTTGCCTCCATAGTTTCATTATGTATCAATTATGTGAATTGACTCTATCAACATTTCTAGTAGGCTCAAATTTTCTTTCACCTGATTCTCTATCCTCACATAACTTGGATCCCTCTAAATTCAATGGCGAAGGAGCATTGTACCTAAGAGAAAGAAAAGTGAACATTTATTTTGATTAATTTTTGTGAATAGTTAATATATAATATTAATGTAAATCTTATTAATTCATGAAATAGTTACCTACAAAGCATTCTTCCCCTTTTTTTATGCAAACATCCACTCTCCTTATAGATTGTGTGTCATTCCACATAGTTGACCATCTCTTCATAGTCATGGTCAATATCCATCTGAGCTAGTTATTCACTATTTTTGAGACATGGATGTTGACCAAAATCTTGGAAAACCTACAAATAGTTATGAATAATATATTATATTAAAATTTTATAATAGTTTCATGATTGTCATACATATGAACACATAGTGTAAACATCATGTTATGTAGATATATATGATCAAATTACTCAAAACATACCTTTATATTTCTTTAATGAGGATCATGTCTAGGATTCCATGCATGAATAATAGAATGAAAATATCTCTCAACACTTTTGCATTCCTCCTCATTTGCCCAGTCAATAGTGTTCATGTTTGGTGCTCCTTTGAGCCATAAAAATCCATGCACATGAGCTTAACCCCTATGTTTCCACTCATACCAACACCAAAAATCATTGACTTTCATACCTTTTTCAAGTATTTCTTTCCTGAACATTGTATGCCTTAAATGCATGTAAGGTGCAAATATATGAGGATAGTCAATGACATTCTGTCTTCTCAAGTTTTGAGCCTCTCATGGATTAGTTGGCAGTGTTCCTAGCATTAGAGCATGCGAATCAAGCCACTGCATAACCACTACACTTAAGCTGAAGAAAATTGTAAGAGTCCCAATTTGGTGAAGCATGTTTGTTAATTCTTCTCTATATTTACACCAATATGATCTTGTTCCTCTTAGAGTTGTTCCAAATTTCATCAACCTATCTGCCAAATTACTATGTGGCATATTTTCCATATGTTCTCATAGCTCATTGATGGTAATTGGCATGTCTTGAAAAATCCTTTTTACAAATACAAAAGATGAATTTTGGGCATGATGTCTCATTATCATATTCATCATGAAATACCTAAACCTTGGATGTTTATCAAATTGATGATCCATATACTGCAACAAATGCTTCACATATTCATGAAGATGAATTCTCCTCATTCTTGGCTCTAAGAAATCACATCTTCCATCAAGAAATTTTTTTGTTAATGTCATATCTATTAATCCTGATGTCACATATTCATTTATGGGTGATGCACCTATAGCCGACTATTCAATAAATGTAGATAGAACTATCTCAGGATTTTTAACCCATGCCTGGATTAATTCCATTTCTCTTTGAGCTTTAGGTAGTATTGAAGCCATAGACATTGTGTACTGAATTACATTACCTTCATCTATCTCCCTGAGTGCACCCACAAATATGACTTCACTCACATCAGAATCAGACTCCATGTGGACTGTCCTTAATCTATTAAAAACATTCTAATCAATATTTCTCTGCAAGTCATTGAGAGAAACCTCATCAATTCTAACATCTACATAAAACTTGTCATGCTCTACTTTATATTTTAATACTCTATACACATGATCTCTATTTACAGTAAAGTTATAATGTGTACCACATTGATCCCTTCTATGGATAATAATAATTGACAAATGATCAATTGTATGTTGAAAAACTTTGGTTACTTGTTCTACATGTTGAGGGCAAGTTATAGTGTGTCCTTTATACTTATATTGACCACCAGGGGCATGTGTAACTTGTAGTATAGGGCTGACATGTGCAATAAACATCTCTTACACCTGAGTCAAATTTGCAAGCTCTTATGCTTAAGATCTAGGATCCATATTTTTTTATGATAAAAACCTATGAGTTCCTCTTTCTTATCTACACATGTTGCATATAGGGCCTTCACAGGTGTGATATACTTTCATTGCAAGATATAATTATTGACAAATATGTGACATATATTAGGAGTCTCTAAACTGTTAGAAATAGGAAATATTGAGAGGGGGGGGGGGGGGTGAATCAGCATTTTACAAACTTTTACTTTTCCCCACTTATGGATACAACATATTACCTCAGTGCATACAAAGCATAAGAAACTAAATAGCATACATAATAGTAAATGTTTAGAACTCATAACACATGATATTTTCTTGAGGAAACCTTGGCCAAGGGAAAACCCTGGTGGGGATGGTACCCACAAAGATCCACTAATCAAAAGTATCTTGTTAAGGATGTTGACCCTGTTAGGAGTCTATTACAAACATATAGTGTATCAGTATTGGTTAAGGGACTATAGGCCTTGTTAGAAGCCTCAACCCTGTTAGGAGTTGTAGATACAAATCCTGATTACTAGATGAGCTCACTACCCAAACAAGTAATAAAAATGTTTACTAATTACAATATGGTACTACTTACAACTTCGCATCAACAAATTTCACTGCTATCATAATATACAGCTATCACAAGTTACATTTCAAGTATATTCGGTACATTACAATATTACATCTTTATACAAGATACAAACATAATATCTTTCTCCAATCAGCTTCCACATCTTTATCCAAGAGTAAACATCTGGAATGTCAGATCTTTATAGTATTAAGTCATTATTTTGAAAAGAAAAATAATCCCTTAATTCATTTACTAGTTTTGCCTTCAAAACTGCTATGTCGACTATACTCTATCATTGGTAAAAAAATCATAACTTTGTCTGTACTATCTGTACTCTTTTGTGCACATAGGTGGGGTATCCTTAGACACCATAGAGTCTATTTTCAACCATACAAACTCTGATCATGCTCCAATGAATGTCGCCAAAAAAAATTGTATCGGGTGCTCTGTCAAAAACATTGTTCCATACTTACACAATTTTAGTCTGCGATCTTCCATACTTACTTTCCAGCTTATGTGATCTTCATAAGGAACATATGTTGCCATAATGACAACATCCATGTACTTACCTTAGCCAAATTTCCAACAATCTCCCCCTTTGTCATTGGTGGCAACATATGGGAAAATTGGCTAAGTGTACAAGTCAAAATCTCAAAATTTGTATCAAAATTGTGGCCATAAAATATTATCCTTATATCTCCTCAAAATATACACATAATCTATAACACTTCATAATAATCCATAGAACTCCCCCTATGACTATCCTTCCTTATCATATATAGACAATTTTCTAAGTATCTCTCCCCCTTTGACAACAGTGACAAAATAAAAGGTGGAAAGGGATATACAAAATTGTGTCAAAACTTTTACCTTACTGTCTTATTGCAAAGCTGGTAGGCTTGCAAAAAAATCTGAAAAATCTAACTTCCAAGCCTCAAACTCTTTCTCCCAAGACTTCTTAATTGATTCTACTACATTGAATAAACTACTCAATCCATATGCTACAATCTGACAAGCTTGAAGAGATTCAAAGTTGAACTTCTGAAATGATGTCTGTGAGGCCTAACTGAGTCCCACATAGTGATCTAGATTTCTAGACATTACTTTTTATTTTGATTATGTTATTGAGATACTTGGACTCATTCGATTTACTATTATGATGGACATGTTAGACTATATACTTTTGTTGATCCTATACAAGGATCCATGATTAGTAGTTCTGGTTGGATTATGTTAGATTCTTATTATTATCTTTTATTATGAGAACCTAGTGATTATCTTATGATGATAATAGATTATGGATGATCTTGATTTCATTTGAATCATTCTATTGAATTATGAAAATTGAATTTATTTGATGTGATTATTGAATCCTATATGATTACGTGCAGACAATTGAATTATGACATTTCTTTCTGTGTGATTGAATGTTCAATTGAATTGTGTTAGATCATTACTTTTTGTAAGATTCCTTGTATGCAATTGAGTTAAGATTAATGTGTGGATATTACATCTTATACGCTTTCATGTGATGGTTTTCTTCCTTGAACTAATGATGCTGCATTTAGGTTTTGCAGGTGGAAGGACCATGGAAACATTCGGGGAAACCACATTGAATGTTTGTGCTATCAGTAAAGCCAAGGCCCCGTCAATTGAAGAGACTAAGGCCTCGTTGTGAAGTTTTTTATTTGTGACAGTAATTTGAATGTATGTGTTAGGAATGTTATGTGTTCTGGCATTTGGACATACCTTGTGTGTAATGTTGTTTAGTAAAGTGTCACTTGACACTAATGTTAATGTTATCAAGGTATGTCATGTGAATGGGTGAGAGCACATTCTAAAAGACTTTAGGGGGAAATCCAGTACACCCACTTGTCATAGGACCCCATATTGTAGTCCCCATCTTCCATTTTCGTGCATACTCTTAATCTTGAGTTTTAGAGGGTTAAAGGTGGCCTTAGGGGGTGGTTGTATGCATTTTTAGCTAACCCATTCCATGTACCTATGGGTTAGGGGTATTTTCAACATGGGAGAAGCCCAAGATTGACTTTTTGACCCCTCCAATAGTGCATAATCAATCTTGAGCGAAATTGCATCTTGTCTTATGGCCCAATGGTACTTGGATGACCATCCTTCTTGAATTGGAGAAGTCCTAGGTCACCCACCTCCAAGGACCACCTTTATGAGGCTTGTTGGGAGTTGGTTTAGAGGCCTTTTTAGTAGAATTTTGGAGGGGATTGGGTTTGTTCACCCATTCTCTATCCTTAGAGATCACCAAAGTTAGAGAAGAAAGAAAAAGCTTGGAATTGGGAAAAGGGCTCAACTCTCCTTCACTTTTGCATTTGGACTTGAGGTTGGATATTGCTCTCATTCATGTTGTAGTAGATATTTGAGTTTGAGTTATCTTTGGCTCTCCATGGTTGGTCATGGAGAAAGCTATGGTTTGTATCTTTGTTGTGTTTTAGCTTCCCATGGTTGGTCATGGAGAAAGCTATGTTTTGTATCTTTGTTGTGTTTTAGCTTCCCATGGTTGGTCATGGTGAGAGAAAGCATGTCATGTGATTTTCTTTGTAATTGAATTTGGGTTGTTTACTCTTGGATTCACTCACCCTTGGGAGGGAAGAGCAATCAAGAGGGGGTGTAGGAAATGGAGGCAATTCCATGTGTAGAGTCTCCTCCATGTGTGGGGAAGGATCAAGCTTGGGTGAGTGATTTTCCACAAGTAACCTTGCATTTAGCCCATGAGGCATTGGGGGTATAAGGAGGGAAGATTGGCCATGTGAGCCTTGTTATGAAATTATGTTATTTGGGTCCATGTGTGGCCTTGTTTTTATGCAATGGTTGTCTCTATGGATTGTCCACCCACACCCCACAAAAGAAGTTCTTGGAAAATTTATTTGTTTCACCTTTGAGGGAATTTGGGTTTTACAATTGTATGTTTGCTTGAGAGTGTTTTTGTATGAGTGTATGTACCCCATTTGATGTGGTTTCCCCAAGCTCGGGGGTGGCCTTATGAGAGGCCTAGGATGGGAGGTGAGCATCCCATGGATCCTATCCTATTGTTCATTGTAGTTATTGAAGTCATGATTCAAGTGAATGAAGCTTGATGGAGTTCAATTCCTTGGCTATGCTTGTTTGAAGAAACCACTCTTTGATTTTGGAGCATTATTGTAAATTTTGGAAAGTGTTTCCATTCTCTCTATTGGAGCACATTGTATAATGTATATTGTAAACAAAGGAGAAAGTAAACTTGATGTTTGGAATTTATCTTTCATTGTAAATTTGAGAGTGCAAATGTATTTGTTTATGATACCCATGTAGAGCAAATCTAGTTTCCCTTTTGAAGATTGCAATGCTTTGTTGAAAACTAGAATGTTGTAGACTTCATTGATGTAATTGAAAATGAGTTGAGATGGAGTTCTTAATGTTTAAGTTGAATTCTTGCATACATGTCAAAATATCTCTCTCTCTCTCTCTCTCTCTCTCTCTTTGCAAAGAAGTTATCCATTATGACAGGTTCAATATTGTAGCAATTTCATTTGGAATCCATATTTAGATTAATATAAGAAAATTATAGTATCTTGTATGATGAACTAAATGTAATGATCATTGAAGAACTATCTCTAAATGTATTTCATATCTTACTTTTAGTCCTATTACTTGTAATGAAAGATATATGAAGAAAAGAGCAAGTAGTTGTTTTGTTGATATCTCTATTGATTTGCAATCAAACTATTTTTAATCCTTATTGATACACTATCAAATTTAAGACTATAGACTTCTTAATGCAATAATGAAACTAATAAAATGATAATATTTTACTCATTGTTGAGAAGGAAATTGATAATGTTCTCATACATAGAAGAATTTTATTTCAAAGAAAAGTTGGCTTTCTACTCTCTGGAAATTGTATGGGAAAAGAATTCCCATCCAATCTTTTACCACAGTCATTTTATAATATTATTCTTGCCACCTTTTATGTAATAAACTAATAAAATATAACCTATTTTCACCACCCTCCTTACTCCATTAATACCTTTCCCTTATCTAGGCGTATGTGGAGGGATATCATGTCATGTTTTAATATGAAACCTTTTTTATTGGACAAGGTAAAATGTCTTTTGTTGACTTCCCATTTCTTTTACATATTGCAGATTACCTTTTTTTTAAACTTCAAACCTATGCATGCATTGCCAGCCCATGCTTAACTTTTAGCTCAGATTTGACTTGGGTCTACGTTGGTATTAATGCCCTGTCCCCTTCATTTGGTAGCATAGGATAAAGGGCTAGTTTTGCCTTTGTATGTGAGGAGGGACCCACATCCCACTTCCCTTTTATGATTCCCACTTCCCCATGCACAAGTTGGAGACAGGTCTTGAGGATGGGAATTAAAATTTGGTTTAAACTTGGCCTTCACTCTCCTCTTTATGCGTACCCCTCCCTTGTCCTTTGTGATGGTAAGTGGAGTGAAGGGAAGATTTGATAGATTTCTAGGGTGCTTAGAGTAGGGAGATAGGCTAGTTGACTTGGTAGGATGATTTGTTTAGTGAGTAGGTTAGTATTTAGTTAAGTTGGTTTAGATAGTTTATTATGTTAATTTGAAGATATTGATTTGTTAATATAATAGTCAGTTATTATTTTTTTTAGCAATGTTTAAGTTATTTATTTTGTTGATTATTAATTGTTCATATTATTAATTAAATAGTATGTATATATTATAAATTAATATATGATAATTATTAAATAATTTTATATATATAATATTTAATTATAATCGTTAGTTAAATATCATTAATTAATGTTTTATAATTTATTAATTGGTTAATAAATATATTAATAATTTATAATTATTAATTGAACTAAACAATGTTTATCTAATTTTGGTTATTGGTTTAATCGATTAATAATTGACCAATACATTATAGTATTCTGTTTGACATTTAATTTATAGATATAGATAATAATTTATATATATATATATATATATATATATATATATATATATATATATATATATATATATATATATATATATATATATATATATATATATATATATATATATATATATATATATATATATAAGCATAACATTTAATAAATACCCTAGGAGTATTCCTTACTCCTTGATAATCTATATGATTAATAGATTAACGTTCAACAAATTGATCGTTAAGATGATGATCAAAATCTTTTTATATTGATATTTCATCTAGCACCCTTTGGTAAAACAACTTTGCAAAGGATATGACTTCTTGTCTCTTTGAGACTTTGTCATAATCACCTTTTGTCCTACATTGTGAACGCGGAACTTTTACCCTTTTAAAATTTTTTGTTGGTTGTGTTTTGTCTCGAACTTTTGGGCATCACATTTTGGTATGAGAGCGATGTTTCAACACTAGGAGCCTTAACCACCACATTTGACCATTGAACTTTTATGTTTGTGTAGGATGCCAGTAGTTACCAGATAGGCCTGTGGATGCGGGCAAGGATGAGGGAGGGGCCGTAGACATGCTCCCTCCGTTTCGGTTGAGGAGATAGAGATTCCAGAAGGGAATCAGGATCCCATTCCTGAACCACCACCAGATCCCAACCGGGAATTATTGACAGCTTTTTAGAACTTGGCTGGTATTATTCTAGATAGACTACCTCTGTTTGGCCACCAGCAAGATCATGGTATAGAGCATGTGGCTAGAGAGTGGAGTAGGAGCCCCTCCAGAAGGGAAGAGGGTCAGGCAGAGTTAGTACATGGTCTAGAGCCACCACCTAGAGTTGAAGGTCGCATACAAGCTCCAGACACAGGAGATGCTATCAGAGAGCTGATGCACCTTAGCCCACCTACTTTTGAGGGGTCTATAGATGGTATAGAGGTAGAGTCATGGCTTCATAGCTTAGGCAGATGTTTTGGGTTGTGTGCCTATGATAGCAATGTCAAGGCCCACTTTGCTATTCACTTACTGAGAGTTGGAGCCTCTTCATGGTGAGAACATGAGTAGTTTAAGGGACACTTGGACCTTAATACATTGACTTGGGAGACTTTCTTAGAGCTCTTCAAGGCCAGGTACCTATCAGAGTAGTTTCGATAGAAGCGTATCAATGAGTTTCGCAGCCTTCAGCAGAGGGGACTTTCTATGGCCCAGTATGAGGGAAAGTTCATTTATTTAATCCTGTATGTGGAGTACATGAGAGATGAGAAATTGCAGGTTAACTGATTTATTAGTGGTTTGAACCACAACATTGCAGGCATGGTGTGTATATTTCCACCTGGGGATCTTCGGTATATAGTTGACAGGGCTAAGGTAGCCGAAGAGGTTGTTAGAGGATCATCTAATTCTCGAGATTGGTTTCAGCACAACAATTCCACATCACAGGGTTCTTCTTTTCAGAGGAATCATTGGAAGAAGAATAGGAAGTATTCTTCAGGGTCTTTCCAAACCCCTCAGTAGACACAGCAGGAGCAGCCTCAGCAGCAGGGTCGATAGGACCATAAGCAGAAAGGTTCTCAGGGACATCAGGGCAATAAGCCCAAGTAGTCATAGGGTCAGGGGCAAAAGAGGGATCACAGGGCAGACATACCATACAACCCTTCTATCGGGACTCAGTAGTCCTCTAGAGGTGGTTTTACCGGATCTACTAGAGGAGGTGGATCATAGTTTAGCAGGCCACAGGGGACACGGGTTTATGTATGGGGACCTTGCTACAATTGTGGGGGCATGGGACATATTGCTAGAGATTTTCCATAGGGTAGTGGATAGAGAGCAGCCAAATCAGAACCCATTGTGGGGGACTTAGGTAGGTCCCATAGAGTATTTGCAGTGGTGGATAACCGCCAGGCTGAGCACCAAGCCACTATGATTGATTGAGTAGGTATGATTCGAGGTAGTAGTGTTTCTATTTTGCTTGATTCTGGAGCCACTGACTCCTTTATATCACCTTTTGTAGTGGAGTGTTGCGGGCTAGTGGCATCTAGGAAAAATGATAGATGGGAAGTTGAGTTGGCTTCCGGTTCTAGAGTATCAGTCACCTCCTTGGTTAGAGATTGTCAGATTCAGATTGGGGAGTTGACCACTTCCACAAACCTTAGGATTACCCCATTGGGATCATATGATGTAGTACTTGGCATGGATTGGCTATATGCCCACAGAGCCAAGCTAGATTGCCATCAGAAGAAGATAGAATGTTTGGATGATGACAGCATTGCTACAGTTATTTCAAGGGTTCAGAGACCAGTATCTCTTCACATGATATCTGCTAGGCAACTTAGGTAGTGCATGCGAAAGGGATGTCAGTTATTTGCCATCACTATCAGTGACAAAGGGGAAGTAGATGAGAGTGAGACTTCTCTTGAGGACCATCCCATCCTCCAAGAATTTCCAGATGTTTTTCCGTCAAAGTTACCTAGTATGCCTCCTCACAGAGCAGTTGACTTTCACATAGACCTTGTGCTAGGAGCTGAGCCAGTATCTAGAGCACCCTATAGGATGACCATGAATGAGCTTAATGAGCTCAAGATTTAGCTTGAGGAATTGTTAGAGAAGGGACACATTCATCCTAGTGTTTCTCCATGGGGTGCGCCAGTGATCTTCATTAAGAAGAAGGATAGATCACTAAGGTTGTGCATGGATTACCGACAGTTGAATAAGGTTACCATTAAGAATTGGTATCCACTTCCTAGGATTGATGACTTATTTGACCAGTTGCAGGGTTCCTGAGTATTCTCCAAGATAGATCTTAAGTCAGGGTACCATCAGTTGAGGATAGTTGACAGTGACATTCATAAGACCACATTTTGCACTAGGTATGGCCACTATGAGTTTACCGTGGTACCTTTCGGTCTTACGAATACCCCAGCTGTATTCATGAGCCTTATGAATGGTGTATTCCACACCTTCTTAGATAAGTTCGTTATAGTGTTCCTAGATGATATCCTGATATATTCCAAGGATGAGAAGGAGCACGAAGAGCACCTGAGGCAGGTTTTGCAGTGTTTGAGAGATAATCAGTTGTTTGGTAGCTTGTCGAAGTGTTCCTTCTTCAGAATAGAGGTTAAGTATTTGGGTCATGTCATATCTAGTGATGGGATCTTAGTAGACCCATCAAAGATTGAGGTTATTATGAATTGGTTGGCACCTACCACAGTGACTGAGGTCAGAAGTTTCATGGGACTAGCCGGTTATTATAGATGATTTGTTGAAGGATTTTCTAAAGTGGCACATCCTATCACTTCCCTTCAGCGAAAGGGGAAGAATTTTGAATGGACAAAGAAGTGTGAGAGGGATTTTTCAGGAGCTCAAGAGAGCACTCACCAGTGCACCAATTCTTGCAGTGCCAAATCCTTCAACGGAATTTGTGGTATGCACAAATGCTTCATTGGATGGATTAGGGGCTGTCCTTATGCAGGAAGGGCGGGCTAATGCTTACGAGTCTAGAAACCTTAAGACTCATGAGCTCAATTACCCTACGCATGATTTAGAGCTTGTAGTAGTAGTACATGCCTTAGTGCGATGGCGCCACTTCCTCTTAGGTCACTGCTTTGAGCTTCATTCAAACCATCAGAGCCTTCAGTATATATTCACCCAACTGAACCTTAATGCTCAGCAGAGGTGATGGATGGAGTTCTTGTGTGAGTATGACTTTGATGTCCACTACATCAAGGGGAAAGAGAATGTGGTTTCAGATGCCTTGAGTAGGAGATGGCATGATATCTATTCTATGACTACAGGCACAGATTTGAGAGGTCAGATCCTCTGTCATCTACAAAAGGATGAGTGGTATACAGAGGTTTGTGTGATGATTTGATCCCAGAGACCCTTGGAAGGGAAGCATGTTGGTTATACTTTAGAGTCCGATGGGCTTCTATGCCATCGTGACCATATCTATGTACCTTCTACCAAAGATTTACGTGCTTTTATTATACTTGAGGCTCACAGAGCACCTTATGCAGCACATCCCAGGGTTAAGAAGCTACATGTAGATTTGAGACAACTATATCATTGGTCGGGCATGAGATTACAGATTGTTGAGATAGTGGCCAGATGTCTTGAGTGTCAGCAGGTTAAGGCAGAGCACCGCCATCCTCGTGGACTCTTGCAGCCACATGAGATTCCAGTGTGGAAGTGGGAGGTTATATCCATGGACTTTATAGTTGGTCTTCCAATGTCTTCCCGATGCCATGATGCTATTATGGTGATGGTGGACCGGTTGACTAAGGTAGCCCACTTTTCTCCAGTTCGTACTACCTTCACAGCACCCATAGTAGCCTAGGTGTTCTTACAAGACATTGTTAGACTTCATGGCATACCTCATAAGATCATCTCAGATAGAGACTCTCTATTCACTTCATCCTTTTGGAGAGAGCTTTAGGCAGCATTGGGCAGTAGGCTCAATTTCAGTACAGCCTATCATCCTAAGACAAATGGGCAGACTGAGAGGGTCAATCAGGTTTTAGAGGACATGCTACGCATGTATGTTATGGACCATCAGACTAGGTGGGAGGAGTATCTACACCTAGTAGAGTTTGCCTATAATAATGGACACCATGCATCTTTGGGGATGCCTCCTTTCTAGGCATTATATGGTAGACCTTGCAAGACCCCACTGAGTTGGGATAGGATCGAGGACAGAGTTTCTATTGGTCCTGAGTTAGTTTGGGACATGGAGCAGTAGGTCACCCTGATTAGGTAGCATCTCTTAGAGGCTCAGGATAGATAGAAAAATTATGCAGATGCGAAGAGGATTGACCAAGCCTACCTTGTGGGAGATAGAGTATTCTTGAGAGTGCGACTGCACAAGAGTCCAATCCATTTTGGAAAGGACTCTAAGCTCGCACCCCATTTTGTTGGTTCGTTTGAGATCCTAGAGAGGATAGGGCCCGTTTCTTATCGTCTAGCCTTGCCACCTAGCCTGTCATGCATCCACGATGTGTTCCATGTATAAGTTTTGCAAAAATATATTTATGTTAAGTCTCATATCATTGATTGGGATGCCTTGCAGGTGGAGTCAGATGACCAGTTGGCCTTGGAGCCCATTCGCATTTTGGCTCGACGGACGTTGGGACTTTGAGGCAGAACGCTGGACCAGGTTAGGGTCCAGTGGGATTTCTATGATGAGGTCACAGCCTCATGGGAGGATGCAACATAGATGAGGGCCCAGTATCCGCACCTCTTTGATGAACTCCAGGAGGATGTTCATCCCTAGAGGGGGTGGATGTAAGGCCCAACTTAGTCCCACATAGTGATCCAGATTTCTAGACATTACTTTTTATTTTGATTATGTTATTGAGATACTTGGACTCATTCGATTTACTATTATGATGGACATGTTAGACTATATACTTTTGTTGATCCTGTACAACGATCCATGCTTAGTAGTTTTGGTTGGATTATGTTAGATTCTTATTATTATCTTTTATTATGAGAACCTAGTGATTATCTTATGATGATAATAGATTATGGATGATCTTGATTTCATTTGAATCATGCTATTGAATCACAAATTGAATTATGAAAATTGAATTTATTTGATGTGATTATTGAGTCCTATATGATTACGTACAGACAATTGAATTATGACATTTCTTTATGTGTGATTGAATGTTCAATTGAATTGTGTTAGATCATTACTTTTTGTAAGATTCCTTGTATGCAATTGAGTTAAGATTAATGTGTGGATATTACATCTTATACGCTTTCATGTGATGGTTTTCTTCCTTGAACTATTGATGCTGCATTTAAGTTTTGCAGGTGGAAGGACCATGGAAAAATTAGGGGAAACCACATTGAATGTTTTTGCTATCAATAAAGCCAAGGCCACGTCTATTGAAGAGACTAAGGCCTCGTTGTGAAGTGTTTTATTTGTGACAGTAATTTGAATGTATGTGTTAGGAATGTTATGTGTCGTGGCAATTGGACATACCTTGTGTGTAATGTTGTTTTGTAAAGTGTCACTTGACACTAATGTTAATGTTATCAAGGTATGTCATATGAATCGGTGAGAGCACATTCTAGAAGCCTTTAGGGGGAAATCCAGTACACCCACTTGTCATAGGACCCCATATTGTAGTCCCCATTTTCCATTTTCGTGAATACTCTTAATCTTGAGTTTTAGAGAGTTAAAAGCAGCCTTAGGGGGTGGTTGTATGCATTTTTAGCTAACCCATTCCATGTACCTATGGGTTAGGGGTATTTTCAACATGGGAGAAGCCCAAGATTGACTTTTTGACCCCTCCAATAGTGCATAATCAATCTTGAGCGAAATTGCATCTTGTCTTATGGCCCAATGGTACTTGGATGGCCATCCTTCTTGAATTGGAGAAGTCCTAGGTCACCCACCTCCAAGGACCACCTTTATGAGGATTGTTGGGAGTTGGTTTAGAGGCCTTTTTAGTAGAATTTTGGAGGGGATTGGGGTTGTTGACCCATTCTCTATCCTTAGAGATCACCTAAGTTAGAGAAGAAAGAAAAAGCTTGGAATTGGGAAAAGGGATCAACTCTCCTTCACTTTTGCATTTGGACTTGAGGTTGGATATTGCTCTCACTCATGTTGTAGTAGATATTTGAGTTTGAGATATCTTTGGCTCTCCATGGTTGGTCATGGAGAAAGCTATGTTTTGTATCTTTGTTGTGTTTTAGCTTCCCATGGTTGGTCATGGAGAAAGCTATGTTTTGTATCTTTGTTGTGTTTTAGCTTCCCATGGTTGGTCATGGAGAAAGCTATGTTTTGTATCTTTTTGTGTTTTAGCTTCCCATGGTTGGTCATGGTGAGAGAAAGCATGTCATATGATTTTATTTGTAATTGAATTTGGGTTGTTTACTCTTGGATTCACTCACCCTTGGGAGGGAAGAGCAATCAAGAGGGGGTGTGGGAAATGGAGGTGATTCCATGTGTAGAGTCTCCTCCATGTGTGGGGAAGGATGAAGCTTGGGTGAGTGATTTTCCCCAAGTAACCTTTCATTTAGCCCATGAGGCATTGGGGGTATAAGGAGGGAAGATTGGCCATGTGAGCCTTGTTATGAAATTATGTTATTTGGGTCCATGTGTGGCCTTGTTTTTATGCAATGGTTGTCTCTATGGATTGTCCACCCACACCCCACAAAAGAAGTTCTTGGAAAATTTCTTTGTTTCACCTTTGAGGGAATTTGGGTTTTGCAATTTTATGTTTTCTTGAGAGTGTTTGTGTATGAGTGTATGTACCCCATTTGATGTGGTTTCCCCAAGCTCGAGGGTGGCCTCATGAGAGGCCTAGGATGGGAGGTGAGCATCCCATGGCTCCTATCCTATTGTTCATTGCAGGTATTGAAGTCATGATTCAAGTGAATGAAGCTTAATGGAGTTCAATTCCTTGGCTATGCTTGTTTGAAGAAACCACTCTTTGATTTTGGAGCATTATTGTAAATTTTGGAAAGTGTTTCCATTCTCTCTATTGGAGCACATTGTATAATGTATATTGTAAAGAAAGGAGAAAGTAAACTTGATGTTTGGAATTTATCTTTCATTGTAAAATTTAGAGTGCAAATGTATTTGTTTATGATACCCATGTAGAGAAAATCTAGTTTCCCCTTTTGAAGATTGCAATGCTTTGTTGAAAACTAGAATGTTGTAGACTTCATTGATGTAATTGAAAATGAGTTGAGATGGAGTTCTTAATGTTTAAGTTGAATTCTTGCATACATGTCAAAAGATCTCTCTCTCTCTCTCTCTCTCTCTCTCTCTCTCTCTCTCTCTCTCTCTGTGAAAGAAGTTATCCATTATGACAGGTTCAATATTGTAGCAATTTCATTTGGAATCCATATTTAGATTGATATAAGAAAATCATAGTATCTTGTATGATGAACTAAATGTAATGATCGTTGAAGAACTATCTCTAAATGTATTTCATATCTTACTTTTAGTCCTATTACTTGTAATGAAAGATCTATGAAAAAAAGAGCAAGTAGTTGTTTTGTTAATATCTCTATTCATTTGCAATCAAACTATTTTTAATCCTTATTGATACACTATCAAATTTAAGACTATAGACTTCCTAATGCAATAATGAAACTAATAAAATGATAATATTCTACTCATTGTTGAGAAGCAAATTGATAATGTTCTCATACCATAGAAAAATTCTGTTTCAAAGAAAATTTGGCTTTCTACTCTCTGGAAATTGTATGGGAAAAGAATTCCCATACAATCTTTTACCACAGTCATTTTATAATATTATTCTTGCCACCTTTTATGTAATAAACTAATAAAATATAACCTATTTTCACCACCCTCCTTACTCCATTAATACCTTTCCCTTATCTAGGCATATGTGGAGGGATGTCATGTCATGTTTTAATATGAAACCTTTTTTATTGGACAAGGTAAAATGTCTTTTGTTGACTTCCCATTTCTTTTACATATTGCAAATTACCTTTTTTTTTAACTTCAAACCTATGCATGCATTGCCAGCCCATGCTTAACTTTTAGCTCAGATTTGACTTGGGTCTACGTTGGTATTAATGCCCTGTGCCTTTCATTTGGTAGCAGAGGATAAAGGGCTAGTTTTTCCTTTGTATGTGAGGGAGGGACCCACGTCCCACTTCCCTTTTATGATTCCCACTTCCCCATGCACAAGTTGGACGGGCAATGGCTAAAAGTGCGAAAATTTGCACCTCGTTCCCGGTGTCCTTGCCGTTGCCGTTACCTTCCCCCGTCAGCCCAATCTCCCGCCCGTACCTCTGCCGCTGCCCTCGTACCTCTGCCGCAAACACTGACAGTATGCACAGAAAACGTACTCCTACACAGAAAACGAAAAAAATGGACACTTACATTTTTTTTCAAACACTTACGTTTTAATCAAACGGACACTTACGTGGACACTGAGATTTTTTTTTTCAAGTTATTTTATGAATATTTTTAAAATAAAATAATAATAATAAAATAAAACTTATATTAATAAAATAATAAAAATATTAATAGTCAATTATATATTAATTTTAAATTTATATGTTTAGATTTTTATATTTGTGTTTATTGTAATCATTATATTATAATATATAATCTATTATTTAATAATTTTAAATATATATTATATGAAATTTAAATAATAAGTTTTAAAAACATATAATAATTTTTTCGAAAGTATAATTATTATTAAAATTATATTATATGGTCTAGTTGACTGTGTGTAAAAATTATATTATATATAATATATTAATTATATTAGTTATTTTTAAAATTTTTAAATTTATATTATTTTATATATCTTATATAAAATATTTTATAATAATAATATAAATATTATTATAACTATTTATAATATTAAATTTATACAAATTAGTTTTGTCATTAATGATATAAATTAAAATCAATATAATTTTTTACACTCATTTTTTTTAATATAAATTATTATTTAAATATGATTATTATGATTAAATATCAAATGACTTAATGATATTTAAGTCATTAATGATATTTTTTTAATATATATATTTAAAATGATTAAATATCAAATGACCTAATGATATTTAAGTCATTAATGATATATTATATTTAATCATTTAATATAAATTATTATTTATTTTAAATATATATAAATTTATACAAATTAGTTTTGTCATTAATGATATAAATTAAAATCAATATAATTTTTTACACTCATTTTTTTAATATTTAAATAAATTAAGTCATTAATGATATATTATATTAATGACTTAATGACATTTAAGTCATTAATGATATATTATATTTAATCATTTAATATAAATTATTATTTATTTTAAATATATATAAATTTATACAAATTAGTTTTGTCATTAATGAGATAAATTAAAATCAATATAATTTTTTACACACATTTTTTTAATATTTAAATAAATTAAGTCATTAATGATATATTATATTAATGACTTAATGATATTTAAGTCATTAATGACATATTATTTTTAATCTTTTAATATAAATTATTATTTATTTTAAATATATATAAATTTATACAAATTAGTTTTGTCATTAATGATATAAATTAAAATCAATATAATTTTTTACACTCATTTTTTTAATATTTAAATAATAATTTATATTAAAAAAATGAGTGTAAAAAATTATATTGATTTTAATTTATATCATTAATGACAAAACTAATTTGTATGAATTTAATATTATAAATAGTTATAATAATATTTATATTATTATTATAAAATATTTTATATAAGATATATAAAATAATATAAATTTAAAAATTTTTAAAATAACTAATATAGTTAATATATTATATATAATATAATTTTTAAACACAGTCAACTAAACCATATAATATAATTTTAATAATAATTATACTTTGGAAAAAATTATTACATGTTTTTAAAACTTATTATTTAAATTTCATATAATATATATTTAAAATTATTAAATAATAGATTATATATTATAATATAATGATTACAATAAACACAAATATAAAAATCTAAACATATAAATTTTAAATTAATATATAATTGACTATTAAGATTTTTATTATTTTATTAATGTAAGTTTTATTTTATTATTATTATTTTATTTTAAAAATATTCATAAAATAAATTGAAAAAAAAAATCTCTGTGTCCGCTTCATTAAACGTAAGTGTCCGTTTGATTAAAACGGAAGTGTTTGAAAAAAAATGTAAGTGTCCATTTTTTTCATTTTCTATGTAGGAGTACGTTTTATGTGCATACTGTCAGTGTTTTGCGGCAGAGGTACGAGGGCATTGGCAGAGGTACGGGCGGGAGACTGGGCTGACGGGGGAAGGTAACAGCAACGGCAAGGACACGGGGAACGAGGTGCAAATTTTCGCACTTTTAGCCATTGCCCAGACTTACGGCAATGGCTAAAGGTGCGAGGATTTGCACCTCGTTCCCCGCACCTTTACCGTCTGTTAAAGCCGTCCGTTAAGACGGTACCTGTACTCCTCCAACCATATCTGACAAGAATGCAGTAAGTACCGATTTTGACAAGAATATGAATTTAACGATTTATTTTAACGATTTTTATAAATATATAATACTCATATTACAATAATAATAAATAAAATATAGAATATTAAATTCTGTATTTAGTTTTTTAAATAATATTTAAATGTTTAAATTTTATTGATCTTTTATAAAATTTTACTTATTTAATAATATTATATTATATTATATAATTTAAGATTTGTAAAATATATGTTAAAAAATATTTAAATAGTCGTCATTATGTAACTTTTAAAAAAAATATAAGCAAATAATAATAATTTTTAATAAATATATTTTAAAAATTATATATTAATATATTTTAATAATAGATTATATGTTTTACTGATATGAGTACATAAAAAAAATATTATTAAATATATAATTTTAAAAATAATTATATTTATGAAAAACTTACTATTTTCTCATAATTTTAGAAGTTAAATAATAATAATATTAACGTTTTCATATAATATATATTCTAAAATAGTCATTTGTTTTGCCAATATATATATATATATATATATATATATATATATATATATATATATATATATATATATATATATATATATATATATAGTGATGTATGTATGTATTGTATGTATGTATGTATGTATGTATGTATGTATGTATACATATATATATATATATATATATATATATATATATATATATATATATATATATATATATATATATATATATATATATATATATATGTATGTATGTATGTATGTATGTATGTATGTATGTATGTATGTATGTATATATATATACATACATATATATATACATACATACATACATACATACATACATACATACATACATACATATATATATATATATATATATATATATATATATTCTAAAATGACTTAAATATACATTATATTAGATAAATATTAATTTTAATAAATAATTTATTATTAAAATTTTGTAAATATATATTTTAATAATCTTTAAATAACTCTTTCCCAAATGAATCTAAATAGATAAAAACTTAAAAGAGCGATTTGAAATTTTTACATAAGATTCAAATAGTAAAAATTTGGGAATACTTTGAAATTTTTACATAAGATTCAAATAGTAAAAATTTGGGAATACTTTGAAATTTCACATAAGACTTAAATAATTAAATGAATAAATATTAATTTTAATAAATAACTTATTATTAAAATTTTGTAAATATATATTTTAATAATCTTTAAATATATATTATTAAAATTTTGTAAATATATATTTTAATAATCTTTAAATAACTCTTTTCCCCAAATGAATCTAAATAGATAAAAAGAGCGATTTGAAATTTAAATACATTTATATTATTATTTATTATTATTAATAATAATAGTAAAATTTATATATAATATTTTCTATTATTATTTTTTTAGGAAATTTATATTATTAATATTTTAATTAATTACTTCTTATAAATTTATTTATATAATGATCTTATTAATTTATATATATTTTTATCAAAATGTTAATTTATAAGAAGTAATTAATTAAAATATTAATAATATAAATTTCCTTAAAAAAAATAATAATAGAAAATATTATATATAAAAATTTTATACGAACATATATAAACTTAAAAATCACAAAAACTTGCATATAATATAAATTTATAGTAATTTAATAAATATATTTATATTAATAATAAATAAAAAATCTATAAATGTATTTATATTTATATTTATAATTAATAATAAATGTTCTTACTCGGGAATATGGCTAGAGTCCCGAAGGCTTCATGATGCCATTAGGGTAGGGAGGAGAGAAAGACTTAATTAGTGGTATATTATTATTTGTGTCCCTCTAAAATAGATTGTTGGAATTCTATTCTTTGAATTCTAAGAATTGTGGCTAATAAAAGTTTTCTTTGGTATGGTGCAACATTTCATTAATGTCTCGTTTTCATTCTTCAATCCATACAATTAAAAGCTCACAATTTTATGCCCTCACATGTTATATGTTAATAAATATTAATAAATATAAATATATTTATATTTATAGATTTTTTTATTTATAAAATTAATATAAATATATTTATTAAATTACTATAAATTTATATTATATTCAAGCTTTTGTAATTTTTAAATTTATTTTGTTCTTATGGAAAGAATTTTATATATAATATTTTTTACTATTATTTTAAAAATTATTTTTAAGTTTTAATATTTAATTAATTATTTCTTAACATTTTAGTATTTTGCTTTGTATAGAAATGTTTAATTGTACATATTTATGATTCACAATGATGTATTTTCAATCTTATATATTGATATATGAATATATACATATAGTATTTAAGATTTTAAAATATTTAAATTTAAATTTTTTTAATTATAAAATATATATTTGCATATATATATTGAACATGTATATAATTTTTAATAGTAAAATTAACTAAATTATATATCTTTAATAATTAATTTATTAATCTATAAATTAATTACTAAAGATATGTTAATTAATAAATATATTAATTTTTAATAGTAAAATTAACTAGTTACTATATCTTTAATAATTAATTTATAAATTAATAAATTATTTCAAACAGAATTTTAAAAAATACTAAGTATCCCTTGGTAAAAGATTAATTCTAATTTAAAAAAAAATCTAGCCCCATCGTTTACCTTTTCAAACTTCCCTTGTATTTTAGTTTTAATTTATCGATTTAGCGAATACCGTAAAGATGGCACTCGCATTTTTTTTAGTAAAAGTAAATTTTAATTAAAATGATAGTCCCAATCGTGCTGTCCAAGGATATCTGCACCAATACGATTCTGCAGCAGAATACGGTCAGGGGTGCTTATTCCAAGGGTACGGGCAGGAGACTGGGTTGACGGGGGAAGGTAACGGCAACGGCAAGGACACAGGGAACGAGGTGCAAATTTTCGCACTTTTAGCCATTGCCAGTTGGACACAGGTCTTGAGGATGGGAATTAAAACTTGGTTTAAACTTGGCCTTCACTCGCCTCTTTATTCGTACCCCTCCCTTGTCCTTTGTGATGGTAAGTGGAGTGAAGGGAAGATTTGATAGATTTCTAGGGTGCTTAGAGTAGGGAGATAGGCTAGTTGACTTGGCAGGATGATTTGTTTAGTGAGTAGGTTGTATTTAGTTAAGTTGGTTTAGATAGTTTATTATGTTAATTTGAAGATATTGATTTTTTAATATAAATAGTTAGTTATTATTTTTTTTTAGCAATGTTTAAGTTATTTATTTTATTGATTATTAATTGTTCATATTATTAATTATATAGTAGGTATATATTATAAATTAATATATTATGATATATAATTAATTAATAACTATATTAATTAATTAATGTATGATAATTATTAATTAATTATATATATAATATTTAATTATAATCGTTAGTTAAATATTATTAATTAATGTTTTATAATTTATTAATTGGTTAATAAATATATTAATAATTTATAATTATTAATTGAACTAAATCATGTTTATCTAATTTGGTTATTGGTTTAATTGATTAATAATTGACCAATACATTATAGTATTTTATTTGACATTTAATTTATAGATATAGATATAATTAATCTATATATATAAGCATAATATTTAATAAATACCCTAGGAGTATTCCTTACTCCGTGATAATCTATATGATTAATAAATTAACGTTCAACAAATTGATCGTTAAGATGATGATCAAAATCTTTTGATATTGATATTTCATCTAGCACCCTTTGGTAAAACAACTTTGTAGAGGATATGACTTCCTGTCTCTTTGAGACTTTGTCATAATCACCTTTTGTCCTGCATCGTGAACGTGGAACTTTTACCCTTTTAAAAATGTTTGTTGGTTGTGTTTTGTCCCAAACTTTTACTCAAAACATACCTTATATTTCTTTGATGAGGATCATGTCTAGGATTCATGAATGAATAATAGAATGAAAATATCTCTCAACACTTTTGCATTCCTCCTCATTTGCCCAGTCAATAGTGTTCATGTTTGGTGCTCCTTTGAGCCATAAAAAGCCATGCACATGAATTGAACCTCTATGTTTCCACTCATACCAACACCAAAAATCATTGACTTTCATACCTTTTTCAAGTATTTCTTTCCTGAACATTGTATGCCTTAAATGCATGTAAGGTGCAACTATATGAGGATAGTCAATGACATTCTATCTTCTCAAGTTTTGAGCCTCTCGTGGATTAGTTGGTAGTGTTCCTAGCATTAGCACATGCAAATTAGGCCACTGCATATCCACTACACTTAAGGTGAAGAAAATTGTAAGAGTCCCAATTTGGTGAAGTATGTTTGTTAATTCTTCTCTATATTTACACCAATATGATCTTGTTCCTCTTAGAGTTGTTCTGAATTTCATCAACCTATCTACCAAATTACTATGTGGCATATTTTCCATATATGTTCTTGTAGCTCATTGATGGTAATTGGCATGTCTTGAAAAATCCTTTTACAAATACAAAAGATGAATTTTGGGCATGATGTCTCATTATCATATTCATCATGAAATACCTAACCTTGGATGTTTATCAAATTGATGATCCATATACTGCAACAAATGCTTCACATATTCATGAAGATGAATTGCCTCTTTCTTGGCTCTAAGAATCACACTCCTTCCATCAAGAAAAAATGTTGTAATGTCATATCTATTAATCCTTATGTCACATATTCATTTATGGGTGATGCACCTATAGCGACCATTCAATTAATGCAGATTGAACTATCTCAAGATTTTTAACCCATGCTTGGATTAATTCCATTTCTCTTGAGCATTAGGTAGTATTGAAGCCATAGAAATTTTGTACTGAATTACATTACCTTCATCTATCTCCCTAAGTGCACCCACAAATATGAATTCATTCACATCAGAATCAATTCCATGTGGACTGTCCTTAATCTATTAAAAACATTCTAATCAGTATTTCTCTGCAAGTCATTGAGAGAAACCTCATCAATTCTAACATCTACATAAAACTTGTCATGCTCTACTTTATATTTTAATACTCTGTACACAGATCTCTATTTAGAGTAAAGTTATAATGTGTACCACATTGATCCCTTCTATGAATAATAATAATTGACAAATGATCAATTGTATGTTGAAAAAATTTGGTACTTGTTCTACATGTTGAGGGAAAGTTATAGTGTGTCCTTTATACTTATATTGACCACTAGGGGCATGTGTAACTTGCAGTATAGGGCTGACACATGAAATAAACATCTCGTACACCTAAGTCAAATTTGCAAGCTCTTATGCTTAAGATCTAGGATCCATATGTTTGAAGATAAAAACCTATGACTTCCTCTTTCTTATCTACACATGTTGCATATAGGGCCTTCATAGGTGAGATATACTTTCATTGCAAGATATGATTATTGACAAACATGACATATATTAGGAGTCTTCAAACTACTATCTGTTGAACCTACAACTGATTTACAATTGATTAGAGAGATTGTTGAAACAGTGATTGAAGATCATATGAAAAGTGGTTGTATAGATATATAATATGTTAAATCAGTATTATGTTGTCATTGATGTTAATAGTTTCATATTAGTTTGACAAGTACTTATCTTGTAAGTTATCATACCGAGACATCTGAAGAATGGTGGAAGATAGTCATAATAGATGAGAATAAGGAATGCATTGGATAACTTATTGATGAGTCTTTGATCTCATTATATTGACTTTAGTATGTTGTATTCATCTATTTTGGAGAACAGAACTGAAAGACACAAAGTAGTGTTTGTCAGTAAAAGAGAATAGCTTAATGTTTACCAAGGAAACAGTTTACATCGACAACAGTTTACACCAATGACAGTATACACCAATGCATTTCTTTGTTAACTGAGGAAATAGAATTAAACTAAATGATTAGTTTAGCCGACAAAATTGATGAGCTGGATTCGCATGATTCCAAGGTGCAAAGTCAAAGTTTGTTACAAGGATCTACGACTAACAAAATTCAGAGAAGATTTGATGAGGTAATTTAAACATGTTATTGACACATCAGTCAAGGAAGTTTAAAGCGGCAAAATCAGTGGATATGACTAAGCAACAAAATCTGATGGATGAAAATAAAATGGCTTTTATTTAAGGGAATAAAAAAATTACATTGTAATATTGATGTAGAAGAAGGTAGAAGAAGGAGATACTATAGGAGTAGAGCGTGAACTAGTATTCATTCAATTCTGATCATACAGGTTACTGAACCGAGCTGTAGAATAAGAACCGAGCTACATAAAGCATATTACTGAGTGATTGTAAGTGAAAATTATTGTTAAGATCAGAAGTGATATATTGGTCAGAAATATTTGTAAGAGAAAAACATTGATTTGTAATCTACAATTTGTTGTATTAAGGTAGATCAACCTAATGTTACTTTCTAATAATTGTGAACAATGTAAATCTCTTAACCGAGTGGACTTTTAAGTCTTATTTATGTTTCATTCTAACAAGTGAAACATTGTTATCTTGTAAAATCGCACAGTGAGTGACAAAGTGGTTGAAAGATGACTTCTAGTGTAAAATCCTCTAACAAGGTCACACCTGATAGTGTGTATTGTAACCTTTAATAGGGTTGGGTCTTCACCCGATCTCACTTTAGAAGAGTGAAATTTTTTGGGTTGGTGGTTACCAGGTGGTTTTTCCCTTAACAGGGTTTCCATGTTAAATCATTGTGTTATGTGTTGATTGTGATATTTGTTTGCTATCATACTTTACATTTCAGCTATTTGGTTTAATCGGAAATGACTAAGAGCTTTAACTGAAGATCGGTAAAAACACTGACAGTGAATCATATATTTGTTTACTGACTGACAGAAATTTAAGAAATAGTTTTTCGATTACTCATTATTGTTTTGGGACTTGGATAACTGATTCAGCCCCCTCTTAGTTATTCTAACACTATTTGAAGGCTAAAATGCATTTGGAATCTTCTAAATTTAGTTTCGAGCATACCCATTTGGGTTTGGCATGATTTCCATAGTACCTTCCACATCAACATTCATTTATATTTGATTTTCATGTTGTGGCATTTGTAGAACATACTCTATGGACACATAGTATTCATTTCAACATCTATCTGAATGTTTACATTAGGCAAATTGTTATATCTGAGCTTGGTTCAGGACCATCTTGAATCACATGCTACCCTTCATTTTGAAGGCTTTGATCAGAAGTTCATTGATGGTTGTTTCTTTGAATATTTGTTTCATCTCAATTTTCATTTTCTAATTGTTCCACTATCACTTCTGCCCTTCTTCTATGAATTCTTTGTCTATCAACTTCATTACACTTTACCCTATGTTGTTCTCTTTGATTTTCTATCAATTTTTCTTGCTGATGTATAGGAGACTCTCTTCTATATTGTCTTTGATATTCTTTTTGATATTATCTTCTTGCTTCCTCTGATTCAAAGTTCAACCTTGGTCTCACCATATTTAGTATGTAATAACCTAAAATTAGTGACCTAATTAAAATTTATATTATATATATGTAAAAACATTGCAACATTTAAAAATAATGAATGTTACTTGTTAATATGTTCTTTATGTATAGAATTGAAAGGCATGTGAAAATTTATAATACATAGAAATTTAGTTTTAATAATTTATGTTTCATGTTTAAATACATATTTATACGTATAGGATACAAATTACAAAAATAAAATAGATAATAACAACACTTTGAGTGAAGAAACCATAAGAATTACATATACATGTAGTACATTAGAGCCAAGATATTATAAGAATAAAAAAATGAAATTTTTATAACAATAACTGATATACAATGACAATTGCAATGATCTAAAGGGCCATTTTGTGAAAGCATGAGAATACATGATCTCTTATTTGGAATAGTAAATAAAGAAACCCAAAAAATATGTGATCCCATTTGGATCTCAATCCAAAAATTAACTATGAACATTTTGATTCCATTGTGTTTGCCTCCATTTTCCTCTAACCCATTCTTGCTTTGGTAGTACGTGGGCACGTGCATATGGATTTAGAGTGTGAGAGTTCGGAAAAATACACCTCAAAGAACTCTTCAAGACTAAGTGGTGAAACAAATCTGTCGATGGTCACACCCGAACACCAACAATCATTATCTAAAAATTCTATTGCAAAGATAGGAGGTACATACTGAGGCAAACTAATGGCAGGTGGAATAGGTCTCATATAGTCTAAATATACCTCCTCAATGAGGGGCTCTCGAGCCCATTCGTCATTTATGAAGTGGTG